>CM060866.1:30808285-31214285 GCA_030737845.1 Acorus calamus
TCCACAGTTCATAGATACCCTTTATACTGATGATGAAAACAATAACGTTAAACAACCCTATCTATCCATTAAAAAAATCCCAATCTTCAAAACCTAATTTCCAAACCGTAACCCTAATTTTTGTTTTCAACCAAAACAAAAATGAAGATTCCTTCACCTTGATTAGATGGTGTCCCCCCTGAAGAGCTGGAGCTTCTCCATGGTCTCGGGGTGCATAGCGACGACGGAATTGTCATCGTTGATCGACTCATCAACGACCAGACGATTCGCGGCCTTCTTCCTCTCAAGTATCGCCGTCGAATAGTCCCTCTTCGTCCCCTTCCTATTAAACAAAAATGCAAATCAAAACAAGATAAACAACCGAAACCCTAGAAATCGGAGAGGGAAGAAATCGAATCGAAAGACTTACGGATCAGATGATTCAGCCTTGTCCGCCATGAAAGAGAGATCGAGAGAGATCCGTGAATGGAAAATCAAAACAAGAGAGGAAGAGATTGAGAGAGAGAGAGAACAGCTTTGGGATCTGAAGATTACTGAGGAGAGCTGTATTTATATATGGGGAGAGGCGATTTTCTTGGACCGTAAGAAAGAGGTTCGCTTGGACTGGATCGTAATTTTCCACTATGGCACGTGTGCTTCGCTCGTGTTCCAATTTTTTTTTTTTAGGGGGGGGGAGACTAAAGAACTTTCTAGAGAACTTTGAATACACTCATTATTTATTTAATTCATTAATTATACATAAATTATTATTGTAAGACATTATGTGATTTAAGTCAAAACTAATTAGGACAATAAAAATGATTGTTATTAACATATTTTAATAGTGCATACTCATATAAAATAAAATATAAATTTTAAATAAATATTATTTTTATTTTTATAAAAAATAAAAAAAAAATTACATGTTTCATTTAACTAAATCTTTTAGCAAGTTAAGTTAGAGATACATATTAGTCTACGAGCATATAATATCATTGTTTGTTATTTGTTTGATTAAAAAAAAGATAAAATAAAACTTTTGGCACCCGTTTGGATACCGGATAAGCTCCGGATAACCCCAAATAATCCTAGTTAATTTTTTTTGTGTTTGGAAAGCTTTTGATAAACTCAGATAAAGTGTGTCAGAATAAACTGGTATAAATTGGTATATTGAGTCCAATCAACCCCTATAATAAAAGTTATCCTAGATTATTCCATCCAAAAAATATGTGGGTCCGCTGTCAAATCAACTGTCATTATTTTTTTACCTTTTTAAAATATTTATCCATACTTTATTCACATTTTACCCAAACAACAAAACATTTATTCTTACGATTCCCAACGAGAATAATTCAAAACATAACCAAACACAAAATTATTTTATCCTTATTTATACTCATTTATGCTCGGATAAATATATACCCAAGAATAAATTATATTCTGTATCCCAACGGGGCTTGGGGTTACATGTAATTTTATATAAAAAAAACTTTAAGCCCCCGTTTGGATGTCGGATAAGTCCCGGATAACCTCGGATAACTCCGGATAAAATTTTAAAACCGTTTGGAAAGCCCAGATAAACCCAAATAAAGTATGCCAGAATAAACTGGTATAAAGTAGTATAAGGATTCCAATCAACCCCTAAAATAAAATTTATCCCAAATTATTCCACTCAAAGAATAAGTAGGCCCACTATCAAATCAACTGTCACCACCTCTTATAAATCATCTATCAAATCAACTATCATTATTTTTTTACCTTTTATAAATCTTTATCCCTACTTTATTCACATTTTACCCAAACAACAAAACATTTATTCTTACGATTCCCAACGAGAATAATTCAAAACACAACCAAATACAAAATCAATTTATCATTATTTATACTCACTTATGCTCGGATAAATAAATGCTCAATAATAAATCTTATCCGATATCTAAACGGGGGCTAAAAGATAATGAATATGCAAATATACGAAATTACGTGGAGACTGATTTCAATGAATATGCAAATATACGAAATTAGTTCTTAAAAAAATAAAAAGGTAAATCCGATCTCTGTCGTACATGAAAATATATATAATTTTCTTTGTGATATATGACACGCTCAAGGTAAAATTAAATAAAAATAAATTTTATATCGAATTACTCAGATTTTATCTTTAATATTTAAAAATGCAAATTAGCATGCATTTCTGTGTTCATACCAAAAACATACATGCTAGGATCACTAATTATAATTTAAAATATCCCCAAACACCTGTATTTGCTAACAAATTAAGTCTCTCTGAGTCTATGTGACTATGTGCACTAGGTAAGAACTATCTTATAAAATATTACATTGCAAATCCTATAGACTAAATTTTTATAAAATAGAATGTAAAATTTATTCAAAATTATATATACTAACATCTTGCAAAGTTCCCCCTTCATTAACTGAAAATTTAATATTAATTACATTTACAAATCAGCCATTTCCAATTCCAAACAAATTTTATATATATAATCTCATATTTTCCCCTTAGAGAATTTTTGTTTGAACACTTGTGTATATATATATCACAAGTGTTTTATCACAAGGGTCTGTCTGTGAATTTCACCAATTTGTAGGAGATATGGGAGGTCGGCAGGCGTCTACAGGCGCGTGGTGAGGTTTTTAAATCCTTTGTCTTGACAGTTTCTCAAACTCTTTAACTGACAATGAATTATTGTATCTTTTATAATGCCATAGTTTATCCTGAAAATATGTGAGACATGATTATACATTTAATTTCTGATTGGAATCTTACTTGTGTTGGAGCAAGTTGTGTTTTTTTTCAGAGGGGTGCCTTTGTAATTAAGAGGTAGTAGTTCTATATAACTTTTGAGCAGGTAGACCCCTTAATTAATATAATTGACGTTCATGTCAACCTTCTCACTTTTTTTTTAATTTAAATGAATATAAAAATTTAGACAAACAGTTGAGATTCATAAAATCAATTTAAATAACACTCCTTTTCTACTCGATCTTTTGAGAAAATGAAAACCAAAGCTTGGTTTTTTCAACTCCTTACCCCAGTATTTTTCAATTCATCTTATATAAACAACTCATCATTAAATTTATTGATTAATCAAAAAATATTTATCAACTGAGATTAAAAAAAGGGATAATTTGAATATATATATATATATAGATGTTTCAAATAGATTTCAAGTAGATATATATACAAACAATTGTTTACATTTTCTCCTTTATTTTGGATGCCCTATTCCCTACTAGAGTTGGTCCTACAAAACAAGAGGGGGGGGGGGGGGGGGGGGGGCTATTACCACCCCATGACATATTCACCCCACCCCACATTAAATAATAAAATAATATTGTTATTAGTTTTTTAATGTAACACAAACTCACCCCAATCATTAAATCGACAATTAAAATGTCGACAAACGTTGATATTGTGGACACTGGTACTGTCGATGTATGTAATGGACATACTGTCTTAGTTTTGCTTGATTCGACAATCCCGATGTCGACAGAAATTCATATTGTTGACGTTACTACTGTCAATGAATATGCTGGACATATTGTCTTTGTTCTGCTTCATTCAACAATCCAAATGGTGACAAAAGTTGATATTGTCGACATTACTATTGTTGATGTATGTACTGAACCTACTGTCTTAGTTCTGCTTGATTCAACAATCCAACTGTGGACAGAACCTAAGTTTGTCAACACTACTAGTGTCAAACCATGCAGACAAGGAAATTAAAATTGTCCTGGGCCAGTGATTGCTCAAAATTTATCCATTTAACCAATACATTTCAAACTCATTGATACTAAATTTATATGGTTTCAAATTAGCACTGTATTGACTAATATTCAATAAGATTCGTAAACATTCCACATTAAATGAATTCTCAGCCAAGGAATCACTCACAACTTGATAGTCATGATAATATTTAAAATTCATAAACTCAAAATTTTTTAAATTCAGACCAGGTAGTCATCATACCCAAAACATGTATCTACAGCATTTAATTCAGTTGTTCGAAGAAAATAGTTCAAGAAACCTCCAACAACAGCCATTACATACGAAAGTCAAAATATACATATATATAAAAAGTTGATTGGCCCATTTGATATATGGATGTAATTAATGCTTAGCCAGAGGATGCTCGAACAAAAAAAACATTCATGGAAAACTGTCAACGCATTGGGCTTAGTTCAGTGTTGCGAAGAACGATCATTCTCTCTTTTACTACAATGTTCCCTAGTTCCCAATGTGTCGAAAGTGATCAAAGCAGGAAGAGACATGCTATGTTGACAGTAGTCAATTACATTCTGCATATGCTTCTGTAAAACGCCAGATGTATACCTTGTCATTCCAAGTACAGTATACCACATGATGTCAGTAATCCACAAAGAGATCATTATTTGTTGGTCCACCTTGGAAATGACCTTTTCAAGCTGGCTTCATCGATATCTGAATCTTCCTCTACCTTTTCCACCACAACTTCCTATTCTTATGGGTCTTCAACAACATTTTGAGAACTTGAAGATGCATCTTTTGATTTACTCTTCCGATTTGAAGCTGTAGGTCGAACACATTCCTTCAGATCCATACTGCATCGAAAAAAAGTGTTAGTACTCATGCATATGAGAAAGATGAAATAAGCATTTCTTTATCCTATAATTCCTAATTCCTTTACTAGAACTAAAAGAACTACGTTAACATATTAACTATCAATCATTCATAACTCCATAAACCATAAATGAAGAATATAAATTTTATATAAGTAACAGTCAAACACAATCGCTAATGCATAGCATAAAAAACCTCCCACCTGATTCAATCACAGCCATTCTTATCATTTCCATTGACAAAAAAATTTAACAGTTCAATCCTTTATCTAGAATTTGATGCCAATACAACAATATATACATTCCATAGTTTCCTTATTGTTCTAAGGATTCATTATTGGATGAATTAAAGAACCTCAATCTATTTTCTTCATTTAACAAGACACAATGTTATCCTATAACAATGGAATACTAATAGAAAAATTAAGCAAACTCAAAAGAAAACAAACATGTTAAATAAAGATGGGATTAATATACTACAAAACAATTATAAGAATCCATAAAGGTAAAACGAAAGAAAAAATACAAAATTAATTGCCAATCCATCCATTTCCATACAAGATACCAATGTATTATGTCTCCCAACCAATGTAGAAACCATTTTCCATCAAACGATGCATATAAACCATAATACATACAACTTACCATCAAACAATTATAGCAAAATGAATAAACTAGGGTTTATAAGAAAATTTAGGGTTTCTCATACCTCAAACGATAGAAAAACAAAAAGGGTTGCTAACATTGAAAGATGATAGCTGAGTGAACGGGGATGCTTCACGATCGAGGGCGAGCCAATGACGATGCGAGCCAGCGGAGGGAGGGCGGAGGAGGAGAATATGTGAGGGGATGAAGGAAAAAAAACTGAAAATGGAGAGAGGAAGAAGAGGAGAAAATGAAAGGGGTGGGATCACATAGTACATAACTAAACATATATAGAGGGGTGGGTTTGGAAAAATAAAAAAAGCTGTTGGATGGGTTTGATATTGGGGTGGGCTGCTTAAGTTGTGGGGTGGTAATATCGGCCCCTAAACAAAATGAACCCATGAAGAAACGAATATTGAAAAGCTCACTCGCCTGGATAGACAACGTACACAAGCAATGAATATTTTAGAATAATCTTACATGGATGTCTTTTTTTCCTAACCCAATTTCAATCCATTCACATTTTATTTTTTTAAAATAAGATGTCTCATTTAATATTAAAAATGAAATATACATTTCAATTAATTGTTTGCAAGACCATATAGTAATGCATATTAGTTTGTTTGTTTAATAAAGAGGCTGTTATAATGAAATCCATCCAAGTAAATGAATGAATTATTTTTACCAGATAAGTCAATTCCATGTAATGAATTCTTTGTGCTTTAATTTGCATATTAAATATTCTGAAAATTAGGTCAACCTCTATTATATCTTGGATCTATGGTAGGAACAAACGTCTTTTTAATGTTCTGATCAATCGCAAAACAAATAACAATAGATATAATCTTAATTTTTTTAAGTAATACATAACAAATTTTTACTAAGACTACGCTTAAAAATACGATAGAAAAGTAAAATTTTAAATAAAAGTAGCTTATATTAGAAAGCTCACTTATGTGTTTTTAAATAAATATATTTTTTATACTAAAAGATGTAACTTTTTAATTAAATTTGCTTTAGAAAAGATGTTTGAAAACATGTTTGTGTTTTCTTTTTTTTTTAAATCAAAAGTGTATTCAAATGCGTTTCCCACCGCTACCTAAATGTGATGACAGTAGAGTATACGTATATATTCTTAATACTTTGACTTTATTATTGACTTGATTGGTGATCAGTTTCAACTTAAGAAATTCTACTCAAATACTCAATTGTTGTCTAATGTAGATTTATAATTATCTTATTATTTGTGAATTCCGGTTTTAGTTGTTGTCTAACATGAAACGAAGTCGGCTTATTTTTAACTATTTCACACATCTTCTTTTTTTTTTTTTTTTTTTTTTGAGGGTAAATGAAATTTTTTTTGTATTACTATGAAGATTTACATGTATATAAAAATAAGGAGCTTTATAAAAAGTATTAAGTTCTATAGGGATAGCTAAACATAGAGGGGAGGGCGTCCCAGCCATGTTTAGATAATTATTAGTCCTATTTTGTTCTCCCATACTCTTGGTTACCTATTTCACACATCTTGGTTACGATAATTATTAGTCCTATTTCACACGTCTTGGTTACCCAACTTCACATATTATTAATTTTGCTGTAAAACTGACCCGAATATTGATTGTATCAAAACTTTGGAACCAATGTTGATTCTGATTATTAATATTAATATTATTATTCATAAGCAATGTGTGAGTTGAAAACAAAGTTCCTTCAAATGAGTGGCTTGAAATTTTAGATGATTAGAGTTTATTAATATAATAATATGTATATAATAATATGTATAAAAAAAATTTGATCCCCACCAACCGCCAACGAATTTGAAGGTTGGTTGAGCCCAACTATCACCAGCACTAATAAGTAATAACACGTAACATTTCCACAACCCAATGCCTTATAAATTCGTGTGGGCCTCTTTTTTTCAATCAACGAACCCATCAACCACCACGGGCCTACCCTTATGAATTAATGGTTTGTGCTTTGTATGAGTAGAGAAATAACTTCTTTTTTAAAAAAAAAAATTACAGGGGCATGAACAGGGCAACAGTTATTACTACAATAACAACAACAAATAACAAATTACTAAGTAGATGGAAAATAATATGTCTAACCCCTTGTGCAACTTCAATTGTACTCCACACCAGTTTTCATTTTTTTAAATTACACTATTCGATTAAAATACATGATGTTATAAGAAATAAAGTATATACATTAATACAACAATGTATTTTTTCATTTTAAAAAACTGAAAAAAAATTTGTGTCATACACAATGATATCGTAGACTGTGCTATTATAGTATATGAAGCTGCAAACTGAGCTATAAAATTGACTAAATGTATCAGTGCTCTTAAGTGGATATGGGCTAACAAGGGCTAGAGAAAATGATTGGCTAAAGCCCACGATACCCACCCCAAAGGAGCTTTCTTTCTTCCTGCCATTGGCAGGATTTGATCCCACATCTCCCATGAAATGGGGGGAGTCCCTATCCACCGCACCTTAGTGCATGCGGGACGAGTAGAGAAATAACTTGGAATAGGGATGAATAAATCCAAAATATGTATTTTCCATGGAATAAAGAAGAATGATTGAAATAAGATAGTATTGATATTTTAATCTGCCCCAAGAATTTGATTATTCTAACTTGGTCCATTCCACTGACACAGTGGAGGAGTTGTGTATGGTGATGTGCCTTTTGTGATGACTCATGGCATAATACAAAGCATCAATCTCAGTTTATAGCACTTGAAATCTTATATATATTCACATGTCTTTTGTATGCTGTAAAGTACAAAATAAAAATTTCTTTTAATAAAGTAGTCCTTTAAAGTGGAAGACGGGACACTAGATAAACAAATGCCTCATTGAGTCCTTAGAATATGGTCTGCTTTGTATTAACCCACTATGATATCACTGCAGATATCATTGTTCTACTTTTCTACATCAAGACTGATGTCCAATGTTTGATTAAATTGACATTCCACATTTAGCTAAATGTGTTTGTGCCTGGCTAACTGTTACTGCAGCTTGTGTTGTAAAATGGAACCTGGTGGAAAATTTTATTTTGGTCATCAGACAACTACAACTCCATGAATCTTAATCCTACCCACCAGAGTCTTGGTGAGTTGGTTATCATCATGTGTTTGCTCCCATTAGCGCATGTTCAATTCCCACCCTAGACTTACCCAGATGTCCATAGGAAAACTTTTGAGTTGATCAGTGCTGTCATCTAGAGGATTATTCCTTGCCTCGAAAGGTTTGTGATACCTCCGATAGCAATATAAAAAAATCCATAATTCAAGGCTTAGTAAGACTTTAGTTTCACTTCATTAGAGTTGCAATGTTGATTAAAGTTTTCAATTCCATCCATTGGATGGAAAATGACATATTATGACTTATTTGCACTTCAATTGTCTCTTGATAATCAAATCATGGCCTATTCTTTGAACTTGAGCTTTTTCCTGTTGATGTGATAACTTACCTCTCTTTCCATTGTGGAAATTCACCCATGGAGTAATAAACCACCATTGTGGAACAAGTTTAGCTTGTTGATGAACTTGCGTTGAATCTGTTTATAATGTGCCTCTTGGTGAATGAGGGACTGTGTGATGCTTGTTGCTTACATCTGGCTTGAACTATTCCATTGCAGGGTGTTTACAGATGTGAGTATCACTATGGTTTTTTTTCCAATTAAATCTTGTTTTTCATCTTTTTATCTTCGCAGAGGTTTTTTTTGTTTTGTTTTGGATATGCTTACAAAATTTTCACACACCCTTTGACATGGATTGATTTTACCTTTCAGGGAGTTGCGTTCTGTTTTTACTCTAAAGAAATGGAACAGAACACAAAACCTTGTTTACCACCTCCAAAATAATTTATGCACTTGCCTCCATAATATACTACAGCACAACAAATATTACTCTGGCGACGTTATCTTACATAATTATGCTTTAGTTGATGCGGAGAGAACAATGACACTGATAATTTGAACTTCTCTATCCAACTATCCATGTTTGTTTTCCAGATAATGATGATGCTAGCTAGCTACCGGGGTAACTCTGAATACACAAAATGAGCTACCTGAAGTAGTATGGAAACATCCAGTCTCCTACATTGCTTTCTACATATACTCCATACAGGCAAGCAAAGATTCTATTAAATGTTTGAATAACTACTGCTACTGCGTAACTGTCTCACCTTATATCTTTTTTCTACCTATACAAGAAACCAAGAATTTATCATCATAGTGATGTCACCAGTGTGTTTTTGTCACAGGGACTCCTAGAAAATGAACATGTCCAAATAAAATTTCTGAGAAGCATATCTGGATAAGAGGCCCTACAAGGTACTCAAAACATTTTCCTATCTGAAAGGGGTCTAACAAAATGTCTTTTTGTATACTTTACCAACTCAGTAAAAATACAATGATCGCAATGTGAACTTTTTACTCCTCTTCATTTCATTTCTCCAATTCCACCTGCTCCCAGTGCTCATTCAGTAAACTTTCATAATGTGGTACATCCATTGAAGTTGTTCTTCACAGATAATCACACTCTGTGGTTTCATGTTGCCCCTGAAGTATCTGAATTTTTTATGGGAATCTAGTTGCATCACATTGTGCCCCACCACAGTATTAGTCTATTACATGGACAAAATACATCCCTTTCATGTTTCCACTGGAAGACAGAAGACATTGTTATCACTTGGAAATCACTACATCTGACCAACAAAGAAAAACCATTCCATCCTTCCAGACACAGCACCTTAATCATCACATAAAACAATTGTAAGCGACCATGACTCTCTAGTCCTCAAGCAAGAAAATAATTCACATGAAGCTGTCACACATCAAAATATCACATACCAAAACGTACATCAAAATATCACATACCAATATCACATCAAAACAATTAACATGATAAACAACAAATGCTGAAAGCAATAAAAAATGATCAAGATTGCATTTGGATGTGCGGTCAAATGAAAAGCATGGCTTTGTAAACTTTTCAAACGCTTGATTTTTTTTAATCTGAAAAACGTGATTTGAAAAGCTAAACGTTAAAAATGTGTTTATACCTGTGCCTAATAACAATCCCGTTTCGTTAAATCCTCGATAAACCGATCGAGATTCACCTCCGATGACCCCCCCACCGCCACCGCATTCTCCAACGCCCTCCGCGTCTCCCGGATCTCCCTAACGAACCCCTCCCTCACCTTCCCCCCCATCATCACCTCCCCGATCTTCTTCGCGACCTTCTCCCTCCTCGGCCGACCCTCCACCCCCGTCCCGACCCTCCACTCCTCCACCACGAGCCTCCGGTTCACGAACTGGTCCGTCAAAAGCGGCAAACACAACATAGGCACCCCACACCAAATGCTCTCCATCACAGAATTCCACCCACAGTGGGTAAAAAACCCACCCACCGCCCGGTGCTTCAGCACCTCCGCCTGCCTACACCACGGAACGACCAATCCCCTCCCACCGGCGGACTCCACGAACCCCGCCGGAAGTGGGTCCGGGTCGTCGGAGCTGACGATGTCGGGGCGGAGCACCCAGAGGAAGCTGACGCGGCTGTCGAGCAGACCCAATGCGATCTCGGTGAGGTCGCGCTTGCTGAGGTGGGCGTAGCTGCCGAAGGAGACGTAGAGGACCGAATGGTCCGGTTTGGGGTCGAGAAAGTGGGTGCAGTCGGACTCGGGCCAGAGGCTGGTGGGGACGGTTGAGGTGGAGGCGGAGGGGAAGAGGGGGCCGACGGCGTAGAAGGGTTTGGTGGATTGGAGGGCGGAGATGGTGGAGGGTTCGAGTTCTTGGACTGTGTTGCAGAGGACGAAGTCGGCGCGCTTGGCTTCCGAGAAGGCTTTGTAGATGATTTGGTGGACGACGGTGGAGGTGTCGGTGTCCTGGAGGTATGAGGGGAGGTCGGTTGGCTCGAGGGATGGGACGCCCGGGATGTAGTCGATGGTGTCATCTCGGTTGTCTGCAGAAGGGGAAATCGATATAGATTTATGAACGTTCATTGTCATTCTGACTTTACAGATATAGTTAGTTTTTTCATATCGATCATAAGGTTAATCACGGAGTCTCAAGAATATATATAAAAAAAAAAAAAACTTTGCAAAAAAATCACTATAGTTTAATGAGAACAAATTTTTGTAAAATTAAAATATGTATTTAAACGAATTAAATATATATATTAATCTAGTATATACTTGACTAATCTAATATATATACTTATTAATTAGAAAATTCATAAAATTCATATAGTCGATTAGAGCTATAGGAACCCTAAAGAATATTGAATACCATGAACTACACCGAATGTACAAGAATACCTACAAAAGGATAATCAATCTATGTGTATGTGGGTAATAAAACAAAATTTGCTTTATAAAAAAGTTTACTAAGCAATTTTATTTTTAATCTTATTTCAAAAAATATTTTTTCATTTGAAATGTACATGAATTCATGAAAAATAAGATAAAAATCAAGACCGGTTCTAACACCACCTAAAAAAAGAGCTGGCAAACTTCAAATGCAAATATATAAAATTATTAAAAATAAATATAACCTTCTCCTCCTCCATTAAAAAAAAAACTCACAAGCCAAAGATTATTTGGTAACATAAAGTGAAATTATGGATCTGTTTGATATTCATTCTTATTCTTCTTTTATTAGAACACCCAGAAAAATTCACATTTGAAATAATAGTATATATAATTATTTAATGAATTACATATTTTTATAAAATTAAAATATATACTCAAACGAATTAAATGTATATATATAAAGCATATATAACCACAATATTAAAAACCTCTTTTTACTTATATAAACAAAACCCATTAATAAATACATGGTTTTCAATTCTCCTCCTCCATAAAAAAAACTCACAAGCCAAAAAAAAAAAAAAAGAAGTTTTGACATACCATTAGAACCAAAGTGACCGTTCCGCCTGAGCAAGTCGAGGTGATAATACAAGGTGAAGACCAGCGCGGGCTCCGTCCAGAACGAGACGTAAGCGATCCCGAGCCTCCTCGCGAGCGTCGCGGGCCAGACGAAGAACGTGTCGGCGATGAGACAGTCCACCCCCTCGACCCCGCGCGCGAGCTCCTCGACGTGCGCGGACAGCACGTGCAAGAGCGCGCTCATGAACTGGTCGTGGTTGAGCGACCTGTCGAACCCGAGAGGGAGACCGTCGCTCACGACCTCGTACCGGATGTCGAGTCCGGACCTGCGCGCGCACGCGAACACGTCTTCTTCGTCGGTGGTGGGGCTGTGGGCGCGGAGGGTCTGGTGGTGGACGGAGAGAGTGTTGACGAAGGTGATGGAGAGGCCGCGGGAGGCGAGTTTGAGGGCGAGGTGGACGGAGGGGATGACGTGGCCTTGGAGTGGGTAGGCGACGAGGATGGCGTGGGGTCTTCTTTGGGCTGTCGATGGAGCCATTGATTTTAGAGAAAGAGAGAGAGAGAGGGAGAGGATTTGTTTTGATATGCAGGGGGGGGGGGTTGGGAATGGAATGCTGCGATGTCTACGGTCGGTCTTAACGGAATTTGACCGGACCTTACCTTTGGGGGATGAATGACGGGATTGCCCCTTCGTTGCATGGGGGTTGGGGGAAGGGTGTTTTGGTCTTTTGGGGGTGTTGGGGTTGCGTGTGTTTGCGTGATGATTGGGGTCGTGATTAGGGTAGGAATTGTTTGAACGGACAGTGAAATTCGAATTTTAAGATTAGATAACTGTGAATGCATTTTTTTTGTTGTTATTCTAGCTATTCAAAGTAATAAAGACATTCTTGATAAGTTTTTGATAAAAAAATTAAGTTGATATATAAAAAAATGTGTATCTAAAATATCTAAAAAAATCTGAAATATCAATATCACATTATTCATCTATATTTTAGCATATTAGTATATATTTATTATTTTTTTCTTTATTTCATCTTATCCACAGTTATTATACCTCTATTTTGCTATCTAAATAATTAATGTTTTATTTGTTTTTATTTTCTTAATGAAAAATTGAGTGATTGTAGAGATGTCATTAATGTAAAAATAAAATTGAAAAAAGTTTGGTAGATTGTTCAATTGCTTTTATTTAAAAATGATATATAAGAAAATGATTGATAATAGCAGTTTTTTTAAATATTATTTTTGAAAATCAGCTTCAAACATGTATTAAAAGTGTATAGTTATGTGACAAATAAATTTTTGGGAAATTTTTGTAATTAACCTTAACTTAATAATTATTTTTAAAAATGATCATCTATCAAAATAATTTACAAAAATAACCTTGCGACCAATTTGACAATGCCATCTCAATATATCATTTAAAGCGTCATTAATTTGTGCGCCTCAAAAGGCATACACAAACATTGTTTCCATGTCATTAAGATATGTTTATTTTTCCTTTATTTATACATATATCTTTAAACAATTTAACTTTTATTACATAAATTATTTGTTATAAAATTAGTATGCAATTAGAAATACATTGTTGAGACATTTTAAATGACACAAATATTGAATATATTTCGTTTAAATTTAAAATTATAATTTTAAGATAATTAATTAACATTTATACATCTCTACCATAACTGAAACTAATGAGATCTGTGGTTAACTCTAATCATACATAATAAATTACTATTATATTCTTTTAAAATTTACTTGATAAATTATTATAATACACTAATTAGATTTATAGTTAATTTTAATGGGATTTATTGATTTTACATGAACCTTTTTTCAAATTTTTTAAATTTCCAAAGAGATATTGATTTTTTTCTATTATTGGTGAGTATAGGATAACAAGAGAATCTTCAGGGAATGGCAAATGTATTTTTGTCATACAAAATATTAAATCATATTTTTCATATTTTGTAGGGATTTATTTGAATGTATTTATTGAAGAACTTTTGAAGAATTTTAATTCAGAAACTAAATCCGTTAACCATACATACTTTCTGAAGAGCTGTGATGATTTTTCAATCTTACACGGGCTAAAACTGATTTAGCTAACTTTCCAAAAAGTTAAATCTATTTTTTGCTTTTTTTAAGGCTACGTTCAACTTTTAAATTGATTTTTTTAAAATTAATAAATCTCATTTAATGAGATATATATTTTTATAAAAAATAAAATATGTATACTCCAATTAATTACTTTGATTTATTTATAGAAAATGTAAAACTATTCTAATGAGGTATATAACTAATTAATGAGTGTCTCACGTTAACTGCAATAATCAATAAAATGTGCTTCAAAAAGAACAATATCTCCAGTAAGATAACATTTAATATATGAATAAATATAATGCATTTTCCTGTACCAAATATCAGTATTCCATCACAATGCTCTTCATTTACTACATAGGATTACTATCTTGATTCTAAATGGTATTAATTTTGTAAACAATGATTTATGTAATAAAAGTTACATTATTTACAAATATTAAAAAAGTAAGAAAAAAAAAAAAAAAAACTAAAAAACACACTTTAATGGGGTATAAACAGCTTGCCTTATATAGTGTCAGGCGATGATATTGAGATGTCATTATAAAACCAGTCAAAACAATGTTGAGGGTTATTTTTATAATTAATTATTGGAGAGGGTCAGTTTTAGAAATAATTATTTAATTAAGGTTACTTTAAAAAATTTCCCTAAATATTTTAAATGAGAACTGATATACAAAGTCTTTCACATAATCAAAATTTTGAGAACTATATTACATTTAATTCTTTTACCATTAGAATGCGATCTCATATATACATATATATTTTGTGTAATTGAAAATTTTTCATTTAATTCAAGATTATATATGCTTTCAATTTTGACAGTAAAATGAATTTTATAACATTTGTAATTTTTAATTCAAACCCGAGCACGAGTTTCAAGGCACCAAACCAGAGTTCATCGGGCCAGACATCCCAAATCGTGCCGGCCCGGCACGTTCTCTGGCTCGAAAATCCTCGCATAAAAGGGCAAGCAAGCCATCCACGACATCAAACACATCCTCATCCGTTCTTTTTAACTTCTTTTGCTTCTCGTCTGTAATTCCGACCGAAGAAGGATGGGCGAGGTTCTTGCATGTGTGGTTCATGTGTCATGCAACATCATATCATCAAAATCACTTTGCATGTGTGGTTCATGTGCCCATGGCGCACGTACTAATATACTGTGCTGATTAATATGACGTCACACTTCTTTTCTGTGCAATATAATTGTTGTCCTCTAAATCAATGGTTCTGGTGATGATGTTATATTGTTATCCGGTGTGTTTTAAATATTTTTATGCAAACTAACTATTGCCTTAAAACATTTGACCCCCGATTTTTATATGAATGGTTTTGATGATGTACATTGTTCTTAAGTGGATCTTCATCTTCATGAAAAATGGGCAATTCTCATGTTGACCAAGGGTAAACAGAATACCGGAATGGAGATTTTACCTCTTTCATGTGTGCATGATCTCTCTAGTCAATTTGTTCTATAATTCTTATAAGCTCTTATAAGACAATCTATGTTAAATCTTTTTCTTTCAGCTACTTCTTCAACATGCAACTTCTCATTTCGACTATAAATCCAGTTATCCAGGGGAGTTGGTTCTTGTTTCTACATTTCGATCACATTTTCTATACCTTGATATAAACAAGATATTTCATGTTGTGTGGATATCATGGTTTTCAGGAAATGATTATTATTCTTGAACCAATTCAAAGCCGTTGACCCATTTTTCTCCTTTTAATGCCCCAATTCTAACAGACCAGCACAGATGGAGTTTGCAGAGGACACTATGAAGCAACTGCATCTGCTTGCAACTAATGGAAAGGTTTCCCCTTTCTCCTCTCAACTTTTGTTTTATATCGTTGTGTTGAGTTCATCGAAAGATACAATAGCGTTTTTGGACTGCAGATTTTTCTAAGTCTGCTAGAACCTTGCAAGATGAAGGAACAGTTTTAAATGGCAAGAGCTTGCCATTTCATGACGGGGTCAAGTGCAGGTGATGGAGGGACCCGTTGATTCGTTCTGTGGGAGCAACATGTTGTGGATCGCGGAGCACCAATGTCAAATTTCTCAAAAATGGACTGCTGTAATCAAAATTCCTAAATGTTTTTCATTATGTTTTTATTATTGACCACAGTTGTCATCTTATCAACCGTTTAGATCTGTCATGCCTTCAAAGCTCACAAACATAAAGAATATGAAACTGGCAAATAACAGATTACCATGGAACAGGTGGAATATCTTGTCATCAGTCATCACCCCAAAGAACTTTTGGAATACTTTGATTTTTGTTTTTTGGGGTATGAAGTGTATAGAGGAAGACCAGAGTATAACAAAACTAAAATCTTAGCCCCCTGTTTGAGTAGTAGAATAGACGTGGAACAATAGTGGATAAGGTGGAATAAGAGAAAAAACTATATGGATAACAGAATACCAGTATTGGTGGAATATAGTATGGTATTCTAGTCTCCCAGAATTGGATTATTTCACCCAATAAATGCTACCATTATAAGTGGGTCACACTTTTGTTTTAAGAAATGGTGCTCCCAATATTTGATCCCTTAATCTCTTTCACAAAGATGGGAAGTGTTTATTAACTTAACCAAAATTCAGTTCGCAAATGGGTCACATTGTTAAATCACATTTTTCATCTCATAAATTAGTGGGATTCAAATGTTAAATAATTTTTCATTTTTTATAAAACATTATTTATCTTTTATTCAAATCTTATTCATGGTCAATCGCATAACAAAAACTTTATTATTATGTTTTTCAACAAGAATAACTAAATATACAACTAAACAAAAAGTGGCTAATGCCACTAGTATAATTATCTATCTTTAATGACTTAATTTTTCTATTCAAACGGAGGGGCAAAAAGTTCAATTTACGCTAAAGTTAAATATGCAAGTGGTCCTTCAAAATACATTTTGCAAAGAGTTGATACACTCAATTCATTTTCATTTTGCAGCCTAGTTTGTTGTCCAATTCACTATAATAACGCAGTATATATTGTCATAGTGTATGAGGTTCTATCATAGTGTATGGTGTAAAAAAAAAAAATCAAAAAAAAAAAAATACACTATTGTATATCAATATGTATTTTATTTCATATAATAACATATACATCAATAAAAGTGATTTTTTTAAAAAAAAAAATTGATGTAGATCGTAAATGAAATTGCACAAGAGATTGAACATATCATTTTCCTAAACATTAAGCAGTGAGGTTTTTATTATGCACCATGCTTCTTATCAAGCAATATTAAGATTAAAATTTGTGAATTCCCTTGAGCTTAGTCAGGAAGATCTTTCAAACAATTCCCAAATATTCATGGCATTTGCACAGATGTGGTTGTGGAGGCTACTTCATCGACCCAGCATTTGTCATCCGGAGACAGACGCCGCCGCCGCCGCCGCCACCAAGAGCAGATTAGTTTAGCCTGGAGGGCTAGTTTTGAATCTCCAGTTGTGAAGCATCATAAAACTAAAGCTATGTAACAAACAAGATTCATTCGAGAACATTTATTCCCACCCCCATTTCTGTGTCCCCACCACCCATGATTTTTTATTTTTTATTTTATTTGGAGGTGGAGACACTGTGGAGGTGGGGGGACTGGGGAGTACAAGGATCACAAAATTGAATCATTTAGTGCATGTTTGAATAGGATATTAAAACTGGTATAACATGGAATAGCTCGGTATAAGCCCATTTTAAGCATTTGGTTTGACGGAATAACCCGATATCTGGAACCCGAAATAGCTTGGAATAGATGGATATTTAGATTCCACCAACAATAATAATAAATGGATCCCACATTTATATTTTTTTTCATTTCAAATCACTTGTCATCACCTTTTATACATCAATAGGGCTCACATGTCAAATCAATTTTTTACACTTTATTCACATTTTATTCTTCATCAACAAAACAACCCAACCTTTATTATTACGTTTCCCAACAAGAATAACTGAAAGCACAGCCAAACAGAAAATCATTTATTCCACAAATAAAGTTAACAATTTCTAGAATATGTATAAACCCTAGAAACTTATACCTCTATCCAAACGGACCCTTATTAGAGATAAGATTTGCATCTCAAGAAAACACGAGGGTAATTCACTGGGCCCTCCGAATCTCTAGTACATGCATTTCCCATGAAGCGATATGTAAAGCACAACATGATGCAACTGATCACGTCTAGAAAACTAACAATGATATATTCTATAACAAGCAAAGAATATAGTATACACTATAAACAAACTCGTTGTCATGTGACAGAGCACACTATTAAGATATTTCTCATGCACACATGATGGTCACCTGTGTCAATTATGTTTTCAGTGATTTACATCAGGAGGAAGGCGTCCGGGGAAGCCTCTTTGCAATCTCCTGCAAAGTAACAAAAAGTAGATGTTAGCCATGTTTGCTAACATTTATCAATATTTTTATGACCTAGGACATCTTCAATAAGCAGATTCAATAAATAATATTTACACCTGATGAACCTTTAAAATAGAGAATATTATACAGAAACTGATAAACACCGCATGTTCATAGATTTCAGGCCAAAGCTTATGATTGAGACTTTGAAGGGTTTATGGTGAATGTGAGTGGATTGTACAAATTTATGGAGGATTATCAAAACCCATACTTAATAGACATAAATTAACCTATTAAATGAAAACACATATGAAATGTAACAAAATAAAACAACCTAAAGAAAAATATAAATTAACCCAGGGCCTATGAGCAGTCAATTTACAGTGCAACATTAACTCACCTCAAACAATTGGTTGATATTATCTGCAGTTTTTGCTGATGTCTCAATGAAGAACATATCATTCTTCTCTGCATATTCTACAGCATCCTTTAGGATGCGAAATATAAATGGCATCAGAAACTTCATGCCTATTTCAATTTAACAAAAATACAGCATAAAGAAATTATATATAGTAATCCGTGCATTTCTGCAGAAAGATGAACAGTTTGCATACCTGAACAGCTACACTGCGATTTTCATGAAGATCGGCTTTATTACCAACCAAAGCCATAACAATATCGGGGCTTCCATGTTTCTGTAGCTCCTGCAAGATGTGAAACATCATCTTATCAAGAAGTAAAATGACAAAAATAACCTTAACATAATATTTGTCATAATGTAAATAATTAAACATAATAATTTAATTAATCCCTTGTTCTTTCTAAATCAACCATGAGTTATTAAATCTTACCCTTTCTTTCATTTTCTTTCAATCAAGATCTAGATTTTTTTTTTAAAACAAATTTATTTTATAATTGTGGAGGTAAAAATCTGCACCAAGACATGTGTCATGCAAAGACGATACGTGGGCCATCTGGTGTAAGGCCTATCAGGCCCGATCCACAAAAAGTGACGTCAACTGGCATATCGACACAAAGGGTCTAGTTGAACAGTCGACTACCCCATGGAAAGATGGCACTACGAGTGATTTAAGGCACAACTAGACGACAGGTCTGGTCTGACGACCTCATCACTCAAGTGCAAGTGATCTAAGGCACGATCAGACGACAGGTCTGTTCGAGCGACCCTATCACTCAGGTGCAAGCATAGTTTAAAAAGCATGTGCGGACCCCATGTGCGGTGGGGTCCGCATACAGTACATGCGGCCGCATGTACGGTACATGCGGTCGCACATTGTATATTTATTTTTTTAAAAAAAAAAAATTAGTATATGGGCGTTTGAACCTCGTTCGAACGGAATTCGAACGCCAAAGGACCGTTTGAATCCCGTTCGAACTGGGTTCGAACGCGTAAGGTCCGTTTGAATCCCGTTCGAACTGGGTTCGAACGCCTGAAGGGCCGTTTGATTCCCGTTCGAACTGGATTCGAACGGCTGACCGCACATGGCCGCATATGCCCCGCACATGACCGCACATGGCCGCACATGACCGCACTTGGACAGCACTTGGGTGTTATGTGCGCCGAGGGGGGCACATCAGCACGTGCGGCCGCACGTACCGGTACGTGCGGCCGCACTTTGAACTATGGGTGCAAGTGATCTAAGGCACGACCGTCTGGTCGGGCAACCTTATAGGTACTTCTAAAAATGCAACCTCATAGAGGATAACAACTGCGAGCATGAGACAAGCGTTTAACAGGAGCATACTATTAACATTCACTTAGTCAATGATAAAAAATCACATTAACTTATTCCCGAAAATAGTGTAGAGAAAAGTGGCAAATTTAAAGAACATAACAGAAATTTTGAAAAGTGTGTTCCTGAGAACTTCATTTTTCCCCCACCCACAACCTCACCTCTATTCTTGGTTAACCCTTAAAGATCATTGTTCAAAAAATTATCAAAATAAAAGGCAAGATCTTAGATTGCCAACAAAATAAATAAATAAGGATCTAGAAATATCAAGATTAGAACTCAAATAGCCAACAGTAAAAGGTGATCTTTAAAGCTCCTTTATGAAGATGCTTGCTACACCAGTAAGATCTTGCAAGCATGGGGGAGCATGATAGACATAACAAGATTACTCTTTAGAGAGAGATTTTTTTGGCTCAGTTTTTACAGGAAAAGCCCCGATATGCGCAAAGAAATCAAGGACTGAGCAATTGTTTGAATGTTGTTCTCAATTGCTACTCGTCAAAGGAGCCTATAGCAGCTGAATGAAAACCCTTCGAAGAAGATTTTACCCGTACCACAAGCAGAAACCCTTCGAAAGAGCTTTTGCCCAGAACTTTCCTGCCAGATAAATTTCCAGCAGGAAAACGAATTCCTGGCTGGTGAGAAGAAGCAGGTGATCCTAAAGTACTACATCTCCCTTTCAATATGAAACTGAATGAGGAATCAACTCTAGAGATACCACATTCAAAACTCCAATCCAAATGCTTTTGATAACTTCCATATGCTTCATTTATGACAAAAGTCATAAGACTCATAACTCCAGATAATTATTAACTCATGAGGACCCCCAAAGAAATTGAAGCAAGATAATTCAATTTGACATGACCCCTACATGCAAATATGCAACATGCAAATTGCAAGATCGTTAAGATCCATTAACCCACATGTTATACATTACTCAGTAAGACATGCATG
This sequence comes from Acorus calamus, assembly GCA_030737845.1. NCBI lineage: Eukaryota > Viridiplantae > Streptophyta > Magnoliopsida > Acorales > Acoraceae > Acorus > Acorus calamus. The sequence continues at coordinate 30,829,623 of CM060866.1, forward strand.
TAATGCAAATTACAATAATGGAAAATTTCCATATGATTATATGACACAAGCTTGGCATGGAATGAGCATCTCCAAACACAGACAGCTTGGCAAAAACCCTTGACTGCTTTAAACTCTACAACCAAGAAGTTTACAGGCATAGACCGGTTCATTCTAATGTTTGGATTTATACCTCGAATATCCAAATAATTCAACAGAAATTCAGCAATTCACCCATCTGCATTCTCATAATTAAAAAAAAAAAACTTAAAGCATTTACTTGTTCTCTCTACACACTCTTGAAATCTTCTTCACGCAAAAGTAAACAAATATATTTCTATCTGGTACTTGATTTTTTTTGTACATTTCATTATGGTAATTTGTCACAAAGCTGCCCGTGTCGTCTATCATGCAACAATATTGTTTGTCCCTCCAGAAACAAAGCAGTTGATACTTGCAATGGTGGAAAAAATAGTAGAGATGCAAGAAACAGAAAATAGATAATGAACAATGCAATATAAAGAGAGGAATGCAAGCTGACCATACTGGTGTGCAAGTCCATCTCTGTATGTATACATGTTTTGATTGTATGTAAATAGGCAGGCATATTTTGATTGTATCTCTACTATTTTTCCACCACTTGCAATGGTGGAAAAAATAGTGGAGATACAAGAAACAGAAGATAGATCATGAACAATGCAATATAAAGAGAGGAATGCAAGCTGACCATACTGGTGTGCAAGTCCTTCTCTGTATGTATACATGTTTTGTCTGTATGTAAATAGGAAGGCAGGAGGTGGATTTGGGTGTACCTTAACCCAAAACTGTGCTTTGCTGAATGACTCAGGGCTTGTGATGTCGTACACAACAACAGCAACAGCTGCCCCACGATAGTAAAGAGGTGCCAACGCAGCATATCTGATAATAAGCAAAACCGAAATAAATCATTCTTGCAATCGGCCAAAAAAAAAGGAAAAAAGAAAAATAAAAAGAAAAGAAAGACCAGAATAACACAAAAGCAGTATAAAAACAGTTCCGGAATGTATTTAAGAGGCAAATCTTGGAAGCAAAATATGTCTGGACCATCATTCCATCCTCAGATGCATATAGTTCCAAATTCCAATAATATGTAAAGATCAACTTTTGAATAATGGAGTAAGATGAGAAGTGGAAAATTAAAAACAATGCAGTGGGGTATGTACTGTCAATGCCAAACCTCTCCTGGCCAGCAGTATCCCATATTTCAAACTTCACTGTAGTGGAATCTTGCAGAGCTATTGTTTGAGACAAGAAAGAGGCACCAACAGTAACCTAAAAGCCGGTACAGATAAATAAACATTAGTAGCAGAAACTATGAAAGTATAATCAAGTTACAGAAACTTAACTGGAAAATAATGATAAATAAAATGTAAAGTCAAGGTCATCGCAAAATTCTATCAGCATTTAACTAGCAAGTGAGATAAACGAAAATTTTACCTTAGAAGTTGGATCAAACTGACCACGAACAAACCGAAGAACAATGCAACTTTTACCAACACCAGAATCTCCTAACAATACCAGCTGCACCCAGGAAGCATATGTAAGGTTGGACATATGAAAGTACAAACATTAGAGAAAACTAGTGCACAAACAAACTACAAACTAAAAGTAAAGACAAAAGCAATCCTAATAATTAAAATATATGAAATACTGAATGATTTGGTAGGTGGAATTCACTCTGATAAATATTTATCAAGGGCACAACTTGAAAAACAAGAAGACAAAAAAAACTTCAAATAAAATATGAAGAAAATGGAACAGAGGGTGATGTGTATTGTTTTAATGCTATATGCATGATAGCTGATAACATGAGGTAGTCATATCCACTGCTGGACACCCTTTTCTCTCTGCACCAGACCCTCCTATTCTTTGAAATTTGTAATTCTTGTCATTTTCCTTTCTCAACTACAATTAATGCATACTACCATGAATGTGGGTTATCATCCATTTACGTCAACCAACTACTCAATGGCAGAAATATAAAACAACAAATTCAAACCACTCTTCTCTAGTATTCTGTTCTTAGATCGGTATTAGTTTTTGTAAACCAGTATGCATCTTTTGTATAGCATTCTTATCATTTATCAACTAACATGTCTGAGAATTTTTTTTTTCCTTTAACAATTAATTAAATGTGAACATAATATAGAAATGCAAAATGATGTATATTTTAGTACTTGATATGCTTTGCTGGATATGCTTGAATATGTAATTTTTTGCACGATGAGGCCCAACATTTGATGAAATATATTGGAGGAGGGACCAGATGCAGATCCTAAAAGCATAACATCAATTGTTCATCCTTTTAGTCAGTGTACGGTGCTTAAAATTTTTTAATGAGAAAAACAACATAGAAACCTATATAGTACCCAGATTAAGTGTCACATTTATTTTCAGAAATAAAAGCACATGTTTTGCGCATTGAAATGAATTTCACGAGTTCGATTCAGATAAAACCACAATATAAGGAGTTGAAAATTAAGATGAAGGTTCTATTCTCCACTATCATCTGGTAAAGGACTAATTGAAAAGGCATTCCTTTTTGCGCAGGGGATAAAAGAATGAATGGCTAGCCAAGGGTCAATGCAAATACTTAATTCGATTGTGAGGGTTGGCCTGAAGCTGGATTGTCATTGGCACAGCTCTGAAGACCCACCCCTCCCTTCATCAGTGTTCATCATATATCATTCTTTTTAATGCCAAGAAAAACTAAACACGTCACTTTCAGCTTCCCCCACCTTCAACACATTCATTATCCGGCAGCAGAATTTTAGCAATAGCTTAATATTGAGTGTTATGTCATGAAAGAGAAAATATATGGTATGTGATCAATGATGGCACTATGGAAGTGTAACAGGTAGAAGCATTATTTAACTAAGGCTACAAGTGCTAAAGCAAAATCTCAGAGAAAATACATATTTCTGATTACCATCATACCTTCACTCGCAGATTTTTGGGGTCAGAATTGGCTGAGTTCTCACTATTCAGACTTCCCAATCTTCCAACATTCCTATCTAAAATATTTAAAAAAATCACATGTTAACAACTTTGTTTAATGCAGGTAGTGTTAAAAACATCTGCTTTCACAAAGATCACAGTGCAGGTTTTTTTTTTTAATGTTGCTTGATCCATGGTTACAAAAATCTGTTAATTTTTTATGCAATCCTGTGATTTGATTTGTTTTACCAGCTATAAAATTTTCATGAAGATTAAGAACATTGTACTCTATAATTCATGATGATATAAAAATATTTACACTTAAAAAAAAATAATCACTTAAGAGAGAAATAGAGAGTGAGAGAGATGACCGGCTGCCATCCTCCACCGCCTGCCCCACCACCGCCGCCCTCCCAACCCCCCTCTCTCTTTCTCTCTTTCTTTCTCCCCGTCCCTCTCTCTCTCTTCCCCTTTTTTTCTTAAAGAGAGAAACCCCATCCCCTTTTTTGTCTTTTTTTGAGGTGGGGTTTCATCTTTTAGGGGTGGGTATAGTTGCCCTCAAATTCCCCAACACACCACTATGATCCAGTTCAATCCTTCAAAAAATTAGAACCTTTGGAATTATCCATATCACATAAACTTTTCCAATTTCAGCTCAAATTGATTACGTTACAACTGTTGTTCTCAAAGTTTCACCAAGTTATCATTCAAATGTGTTAACCAGAAGAATTTAGTTCCATCTGCTAATCTATGCATATAAGAACTTCACCAATGGATTAGGTTCCTCTAATCGAAAGCAGTACATACTTTCCAGAATTAAAAGTTTTTTTTTCCCTTCCCACTTAGCAAGCCTTCTTAAAAGCATACATGAATCAAGAAAATCAGACGCAATCAGTTTCAACAAATCTATCAACATACGTACAATGGAATTCCAAAGAGATCAACTCAATTTTTCTTCGATTGACCGAGAAAAAAAATCGATCCGACCCATTAGAGATGATCAACAGTTCAAACCCTAGATGCGAAAGCGAGAGAGAGAGGGGGGGTACCTGGAAGAGAAGATGAGCAACCCATGAGAGAGGAGGAGAGTCGATTGACCGAACGAATTCGTGGAGAGAATCTGAGGAGTTTGTATTTCCTTTTGTGGAGATCGATCGAATTCGATGTGTCCGAGAGGACAAGAAAGTCGTTCTTTATTTATGCGGACTTTGGTTTCTTGTGACGCGGACTTTTTAGTTTTCTTCAAACGGCTTCATTTAGGATGGCAGTCGGGCTCGGGTTTGGATTGGGTTCTGCGCATCACGGATTGGGTTTGGACAAGCCTTCAGTCCGATCTAACCCACCTAAGTTACACCCCTAATACAATTCTTCATTAAATACTTTCTATATCAAATTATATTCATATCTAACTCAAAAATCAAAATTAATGAAATTGTTAAACATTGTGGAGGGGTGAAATTTTGCTTACCGGGTAGTCAAATCCGTCCGCTCCTATCTCCTCCGACGAATACCGCTTGGTTATCGGCGATCCTCTTCCCTAAATGAACCGAACTCGAGGATAGATCCAACAATGAGGGTCCGTGATGGACCGATCGACGGGATTTTTAGTGTTTAGGGATCAAGTCACACATAGTTCCTCTTTTTTTTTGGAGGGATTTCACACCTGGTGATCATGTGCTAGGGGTCTCGTGGAAAAATGTTTTCTCCCCCTCTTTCTGTGGGTTGTTGCCTCTATTTATAGAAGAATTTGAATGGTGTTAGAGATTCTGATTTTCTCCTTCCCATCGGACAGACGAGTCATCAGTGAGGGGGGCAATAGATATAATTGTAGGATTTGGTCAATTATAAGTTGACATGTATATCCATATTTAGTTGGGATTTTGTAGATCCAGTCATTGATGACTTGATTTAGTAATAAATATCAGCATTGATTGAATTTGAATTGTATCTAATGCAAGATATCTAGGAAGATGAGGGCCATATGAGAGTGGATAAATACTGACTTAGTTTGCTATAGTCGGTCAGGTATGGACCTTCAAGCCAAGTTTGTTTGGGTTCAGATCAGACGGGTCCTTGTTTTATCGGGTCGGATCCGACGGGACCCACGACCCGACCTACTGTGGGTAGCATAAAAATTTGGCACCCACACATTGTATTCTCATTTGAGTAATGATATAAGCTATTATGGGATAAATAATTATTCCAATATAGAAAAAAGTATAAGTCAATTTCTGTTTGATTGTGTTTTTTATTATTCTGATTGAGAAATGTAATAATGAATTTTTTTTGTTTGGTTGATCATGAATAAGTTGTGAATAAAATGTAGATAAGAATTCATAAAAAGGAAAAAAATTGATATGACGTGTAGGCCCCCTGATATGATGATATGTGATTTAATATGTGACCATTTTTATACCAGTGAAATAAATGAGATGGAATAACACAATTCTAAAGAGATTTAAAACACTGATACATGTTTATTCATACATATTATAACATAGTTATATCAACATATTCTTTATTAAGAAATAGTTTATGGGCTTATTTTCAATGCATTCTAAAAAGTTGACTTAATTAAAAAGTTATTTTCAGTTTTTGGTGCAAAAAAGTTGATTTAAAAAAAAAAATCTGCTTTCCAGGAATCAATTATATTTAAGCTATTTTATTCAAAATCTTATTTTTCATTAGTGTTTTCAAAGTCTAAACGGACCTAAGTGACAAATTAAGAGTAAATTAATAGTACGTAACACAACAAAATTCAATTTTTAATTAAAAAAATTCAAAAACTGATTTCTTAGGTTTTTTTTTTATTTAAAGGCACTGTTAACAAATTTGTGCTGGTTAAGGTTTTTTTTTCTGTGGTTGATTTATGTTTTGACATAAATATATGAAAAATAAAAGGTGAAGATGACTTACCAGGAATAATTGTATGGATAATTTGTTCCTTGAATATTTGCAAAGCATGCGAAGCACGAAATCCCAGCTGGACTTGGGCAAGCAATCAAACAATAATAGGTTTTTATGTTGTACCTGCTTTGGCGACTTATCTAGTCAAAATATGTGGCTTTCTAGAGAGAAAGGCGAAACCAATATGGAAATTGAGGGAACATGACTTTCTTGGCTGTCAATTAAATAAAGAAATAAATAAATTGGACGTTCATTTTATTTTTTTGCTTCATTTTAAAAAAAAAAAGATTAACTCAAGAATTACATTGATTTTGTTAATGAATGTTGATAGCTTTATCGAACAAACATGCATGTTACATATCTTGCAACTATATAATCCAACCACAAGTATTTATACAATTAAAAAATGATTGACAAGCCTCATTTTATTGACAAACCTCATTTTATAGGCAAACCCTATGACATGATATGGTTTAGATTACCAATGTTGATAGCTTTATTGATCAAGCATGCATGCATGCATGCTACATATCTTGCAATTATATAATCCAACCACAAGAATTTATACAATTATATGTATTGTATACTCTGTTAAAATATGTATGGACTATGTTGCTTTATTTATAATTTGTTATATATACAATTTTATAAATTAATAATTTTTGAAAAAAGATGCATTATAAAACTATGCATGTACAATTTGACCGCGATCCTCTGTTTTTTTTTTTTTTATCATTTATAGCTTTATGTTAATGATACGATGCATGAATTATCAATTGGTGCTCGAATATATGACATTGTGTCTTGAACAAACAACTTTATTATTTAACAAAATTTTATTATTATCACAATAGCATAAAGCTATAAACGATACTAAATTATTAGGAACCACGTGACATGAAAAAAATACATTTAGGATTAGTTTTACGTTTATTTTCTCTCTAATTGTACTGGAACAATTTGATAAATAACATTTGAAATACTTCATTCATATGTTTATTTTTAAATGCCTCAGACAAAAAAAAAAGGTTTAAAGAAAATTGTAAACTATATAACATTAAAACTTAAATTACAAAGTTGAAAGCTTGCCTCACAAGCGAGGTAAAGAAGAAGCAAAGAAGATATGGAAAAAAAACAAGGGAGGTCTCACACAAAATGTTACAGAATCCATTATAACTGTATTCCTGAAAAATGAGGATCATAGCTAGAGTTATCAAAAGTGGTCGGCTATCTCCCAAAGTATGCATAAATGGCACCAACAAGAACTAGGCCGACCAAGCTTTTCATACTTTTCGTACACTCGTGTTCATGGTTCAAAATGCTGCCAGGTGTCATTGATTTCTAATAGTGAACCTTCCACTTAAAATTCTTTGAAGGGGTGGTTTGTGAATTGACTGTTCACAGGTTAGAAATACAAGTTTTATCTTTAAAAAGAAAAGCTCAAAATTTAGAACTGCTAATTCATGAATGTGCCTATGTTCATGAACTTACAAGAGCATGATGTTATTTAAAGTTAGGATATTAGCATTTACTGTTAAACTATAGTACTTTTTTTGGGTAATGTAACATGTGAAGTTTGGAAGATTTTGTCATGTAATGTTTGATGAGGCGTAGAAAAAACATGTTAACTGTGTTGATGCAACAAGAGAATTTCACAAGAGGAGCCTTTTAGATATTGTATATAGATTACTACTGTTGCTTTTAAAATTTGGTGCATGCAACTATGCAAGAATCTTCAAAGTTTTGTAAAGAAAGAACATGAGAAATGATGAACTAGAAACTGCATTTAATTAAATAGGAAATATGTAATCTTAATTTATTCGAATCACGGGCATTGGATTGAAATTCTTTGGAAAGAACATTGACAAAGTTCCAACCTTTGGTAGTGAAGATTTTTCTATTAAAGTACCATTAAAAACATGTGTAGAGCATATATAGCTTCTCTAATAATTTTGAATCACTTAATTGAAATTATTTTTTTTTACTCGAGGTCCCCATTATCATATTCTAAATTTTGTGCTCTTGGGGATAGATCCTCCACCATCTATATATCTTCCTGAAAACCATCTTTTGAATGTGAAAAACATGGGAAGGTAAAAATTTAAGTCACAATAAAAGAAGGTACAAAGCCTAGAATTTCCTTCTATGAATCACCAGCACTTAAAACATATGTCGATTTCACATCCATCCAACTCGGACCAGTTTCCATTTATTAGCATCAGGAGGATAAATGTCACTCACTCTGATCATTCACTCACTCACTCCATTTCATCACTCTGTCATTTTCAATGTCATGTAAGTGAACAAGCCAAGTGATCAAACTTTAATTCTTTGATTTAAATATGGACTTCAATTCCATGACTAGGACCCGACAACAGGTTAGGCTTAAGAGTTAGGGCATGCCACAGCAGGTTTTAGTGTCTCCAGGTGGGTGTGGGACCTCTGTAGGAGCTGCACATGCAGCTCCCCATCCAACTATGTTCGTCTCCCACCATATATGTCGCACTTTCATTGTAAGATTCAATCGATCATACACATGGCGAAGTCCATAAAGATGCATGTTAGGAGGAACAGCATTGTTGGGCTAATGAAGCGCGCACTGCGAAAGGCAAGCAAACAAATGGAGGTCCCCGAAGACGTGAAGGATGGACAGTTTGCGGTGGTGGCTGTTTCAGGCGATGATGGTCCAAAGAGGTTTGTTGTCTCACTGAGGTGTCTTTCGCACCCTACCTTCTTGAGGTGGCTGGAGAAGGCGGAGGAGGAGTTTGGGTTCAGTCAGGAGGGTCCTCTGACCATTCCATGCCAGTCGAGCGAGCTCGAAAAGGTGTTAGGGGAGCTCTGAAAGCCAGAATTGAAGGGTGATCACCACCAACAGCAGCAGAAGAATTTTTGAAACTAGGACATTGTTTACATTAAATGTTTGCATGGTTAACCTTTGTTTTAGTGTGGGCGATGACTAAGCAAGCAAGTGAAGTTGTGTTTTAGCATTTTATGAACCAGAAATGCCACTTTTGATGTTATGTCTGCTAAGACTTGGACCAACAGTTAGGCTACTGGCCTTGTTTTCTTCAATTGCAACTGTTTTTTTTTAATCATTGTTATTGGTTTACAAGGAAACTATATATAGTCTACTCTTGAAATAAGAACAGAAAATCTTCTTTGGAAGGCCAGTGCATTAAAATTACTCGTGGAGTTCTACTTTGAAGTCCAACTTTATGTCATAATTAAGATTTAGGGACCTTGTGTATTTCCATATATATGATGCAAGATTAGATGGAGGAGCAAAATTTCTTAAACTTTATCCTGTTTGGCTACAGGAATTACAGAGGAATTAAGGTGCAGCTCTACATCGGGTGTCGGCTTGGGTCCCTATTCTCTCCGTCGAAATTCATTTTTTGAGCCTGCTAACGCACCTTATTATTACCTATCTAGATCAGGATCTCTTTCGATACGCCACTACGGAACTGAAACACTCGATTCACAAAGATCGACATACATGCACTAAGGATCGTCATTGTCTATTTCCTTGCTTCAAATACACCCTTTTCCTACATAGGACATTCCTTAAGTCAGTAACTAAAGCTCAAAACATGAACTTTATTCTTATGTTGGGATTAACAGAGGGTATTAAGGTGCATTTTAGCTGTTTGGAAAGGTGGAATTAAGATGGAATTCGGATGGTGGTATAAGGTGGAATAAGCTGGCATAGCTATACCATCCATTACTATGGAATAAAGAATAGTGGATGGGAGGTATAAGTGGGACCCACCCGTCCCCAAATTTTTTATAATTTTGCCCCTGCTACAGCCACTCCATTCAATCACTATTGATTCTCCCCAGTAGTCTCACTTTTACGTCAAAAAGAAAAGGAAGGGACAAGTCAACTTCTTCAACGCAGTACATAGCCATAAATTGATTCAATTGGATTCATTGATAGATGTAGTGCACCTCCTCATCTCCCATAAATATATCTCAATTAAAATCCAGAAAATAGATTGCAATATATATCCCTTGTTACACATTCTTCTTATTTAAAGTAATGCATCTATGCAACTTTGCATAAAATGTGCACATATTAATTTTTCTAAATCACAAAACCTTGTTTTTTTATAAATGCCAATAACAAATAATATCTGGAAGGTAAATTTGTCCATATGAAATATTATAACCTACCAATCACATTTTATCCACATCTTATTCTACCTCAACCAAACACTCTTACTTTTATTATTGTGTTTCCCAACGAGAATAACTGAAAACACATTCAAACAGAAAATCATTTATTCCATTAAAAAGTTATCTATTCCTGAAATAGACATAAACCCCAAATAGTTTATGTCTCTGTCCAAACGGCCCATAAATAACTAAATTTAGAAAGAAAGTGGGTTGAATAACATACCCACTACAACACTCACAAACATTATTAAGCACCTAGTAAGCTAAGTACTATAGGCTCAAAAATACCACTTAGGGTGTATTGGGAAACGGGTTAAAGAAAAGTTGTCCACTTAAAATAACTTTTAGAAACAATTTATCCGGAAACACACTTTTTTTTAGATTTCTAAAAAGTTATATTTATTTTTCTCCATGTCTGTAAACATGTATTTTATAGAAATACAAGATTACACGTAGGACTGAAAATAAAAATTACGTGTAACAACATACAAAACTAAATAATGGCATCTTAAGTTTTTGTCCTTCAATACGACTTTTATTACTGACCCGCCCGGTTTGTTGTTTCGGACTTCCGGTTTATCTTAAAGCAATAAAAAATCTTCGGGGGTTAATTTGCAAAATCCCCATTATAAACATCTCAAGAAAAAAAGAGCTCAAGACGAAAAAAAGATGGCCTCACTTCTTCATCTCCTCCCATCGCCACTTCTTCCCTCCCGAAAAAATCCGCCAAAATCACTCCCAAAATGCCCCTCTTTCGCTCTAAAAGCCACTCTCTCTTCGAACTCGACCGATTCGGCGAAGTGGGTCTCTCAGTGGAAGTCGAAATCTCTCAGCCTCGCTTTCTCCGGAGCTCTCGCTCTCGGGTTGTCTCTCTCTGGTCAGTCAAAAATCAAACTCAATCTGGAAACTTTGTTGTTGTTTTTGAATACCCAATGTGAGAATCTTGATTTGTCATCAATGGGTTTCTCAAAAGTTGGAACTTTTTTCATAGGGCTTGGGTCCGCTGATGCGAAAGTTGGGGTGAACAAGCCTGAACTGCTGCCGAAAGAGTTCAGTCCGGTTCTTGATGTGGCTGGGTTCCTCTCTTCAGGACAGGTTGAGCCGAACACAATGATTTCTTTTTCATTTATCTGTCTTTGAATTTTATAGATAATTAGAGCATCTCCAGCCCTTACTCAAATTTTTACTAAACTTAAAAAGTAAAAGCTCTATCTGACATTGTGTTCTTCTCTAGTTATGGTTTTAAGTTTTACTCAAATCTTTTTTACAAAATTCCTATTTTATCCCAAAATGTATCGTTTGAGAGACTAAAATGTATTCTTCAAGACCCAAAAAGAGCAGTTGGTGATTTGAGTAAAGAAAATGATCTCCCTTCATATGGTGAAATTTTTTAGTTTACCTTGATTTGATGTGTTTGGGTCAAGGATTGGGGAGGATTTTATGGGATTTTTACTTTAAATTTGGTGTGGGTCTGGGTCCAGGGTCGGAGATCCTCTTAATGAGAGGGTACTTAAGTAGTTTAAGTTTAAACAGTGCTTATGTTTTATTGAAATTCTTAGTTTTGAATTCTAATTATGACACTGTGAATAATTATGTTAGAAAAGCAACTAATTCCACTTTTAGAACAGCTACTATATAGGCTGTGAAAGTTCAAAAAAATTTGTAAGGCCATCTACTACTGGTATATATAGGTTGAATCTTGAAATTTAGGGGGTACATGAACATGTTGTAATGTTGTATAGAAATTTTTCAGTAAACATAGTGATATTAATACTCCAAAACTTTTTGAGGGGTGAAGTTGAGATTAAGAACCTCTATCCATTAAAGGCTTGGGTGATGAGATGAATGTAACCATGTGGAAGTTTCTATAAGCCACCTACAGATGGTGCAAAGAATGCTTTTCTTTTGCATCTGTATTAAATTCATATAATGGCAAGAAGGGGTCTATGAAAATGGAAGTGCCACAGACATGGTGGTTAATAGTAAACCTTTTACAGAATGACTTGAGTAGGTGGAAATGTGATGTCCTTCTATGAAAGATGATCAATTCATGAAGAAATGCCAACAAAATTGTTAGGAATGGCGTCTCCGAGGATGGATTTGATTACACAGTTCTGAGTGATATGTGAACGATTTCATGTTATTTTTTTTAATTCCATGTACCCATCCATGTTTCTTTTTCTTCAAGGAGAATGAATCCCTATATTAAGGAGATGACACTCAGCAATATTTGCTTAAATGATGAATGCATGGCACTGGAAGGTTTTAACAAAGGGGTTAGAGGTAGTTTCATAATGTAAGCAACTCTGGTATTTGAATGAGTATATATACATTGAAATCTGAAATATGAGCTGGTGCATACTTCAGGAAGATAGTGAAGAATTCACTGACTTGCAAATAGTTCATTACTAAAAATATTGGTCAACATGGAAGATTAGAAGTTAGTTGTTGCAATTTGAGAAAAGTTACCCTCCAAAAAAAAAAATTGAGAAAAGTTTGACCATGCAGGACAACTGGTTTATTGGAATATCTGCATCAATGGTTCTATATGAGTTCAAGCAACAAGATGTTCGCCAAGAAAGAGTGAAAACTACATGAGGCATGATCAATTAAAAACTAATATTGATCTCTTAGGCCATCTCCAGCCCTTACTCAAAATTACACCTAAATTTCATTAAAAATTTGAGTAAAAGTTTCATTTGATATAATGTGTCTCCAACCATCACTTTGTATATTACTCGAATCTTTTAAAAAATGTGAAGTTAGAAGAAAAAACAATCTTTGGAAATTTGGGTAAAGGTTCGAGTCCCTCTTTATTTGGGTAAAAGTTTGACTTGGTATGGGTATGGGTAAATGGTTGGAGAGATTTTTGGATGACTTTTATTCAAATTTAATTGGGATACACATTTGGGTATATGATTCGATATGCTCTTAATGTTGGTTATTGTGTAATAGTTATATATATATATATATATATATATAGTGAAACGATTAGGTGCGGCGTGCGGACGGGTGCGGCGTCGACCACGGGCCGTCCGATCGCGGGTCCATCGCATCCGACGGTCGACGTGAATCGCACCCAACCGTCCGATGCGATGGACCCGTGATCGACGGCCCGTGGTCGACGCCACACCCGTCCGCACGCCGCACCATATCGGTTCCCTATATATATATATATATATATATATATATATATATATAGAGGGCCGATTAGGTGCGGCGTCGATCGTGGGCCGTCGATCACGGGTCCATCGCATCGGACGGTCGGGTGCGATTCACGTCGACCGTTGGATTCGATGGACCCGCGATCGAACGGCCCACGTCGCCGCCGCACCTGCCGTTCGCCGCATCTAATCCCCCCCGTATATATATATATATATATATAGAGAGAGAGAGAGAGAGAGAGTTGAGTGATAATATGCGGTTCGTGCGATCTGTGTGAACTGTGTATATATATCCTTTAAAGAGATATATGTTTAGTAAAGAAAACATATATCTTGTTAAAGGTATTGTTGATAATGTAATTTCAAATGATGTATGTAATATTTCAATGCGGTATATGTTTTCTTTACTAATGCATATACCTCTTTAAATGATATAAAATACCTTCAAATGAAGTGTATGCTTTATTTATTGGTGCATATACCTCTTTAAAGGACATATATGATGTGATCCACATGGTCCGCACGGACTGCGCTATATCATTACTATATATACGTGTATATATTGAAATAATAATATGCGTCCATGCAAACCATGTATGTACGCCCATTAAATGTATATGCGTCGATAAAGAAAAGCATATAGCTCAGTGAAGTATATATCATCTATATCTATATCTATATTTTACCTATAAAAGTATTAATCCATTTCATTGGACATATTTACCCTTACCAATTCATGAAAACTCATTCCTACCCCCAAATGATATTTGATTAGACATATTTACCCTTTCAAATTCATTGAAATCAAATATCTTATATAATGTGTTTAATGTATCTAATTTGTACATTTATTTTAATTCTATACATTTATTCGTATTTACCCTTTAACATTCTTCACAATCAATTACATGACTATATGTCTAAATTTAATATATGCAACTTCATTATATTCACAATTTAATAAATTTAATATATCTATATTGTTGTGAATATTGTGGATAACCACCACCACTTCAACTCCCACCCCTTTCTCCATAACCCCATCTCTTCACTTCCCTAACCCCTCATCTCTTTAACACCCCATTATGTACCCTCACCTCATATTACTTGTAACATTCAACATTTGAGTTTCTTTCATGGACCCTATAAATTGAGGGGTTTGTAATGTATTTCATAACCAACAAATAGTGAATAAAAATCTTTGTCTATTTCTTTTTTCTATATGCTTGTGTGTTTTGTTTATGTATTCATATTCTACTTAGTTTACAACACGTTAGATTTTGAGTTTGGCTTTTTATTGTTCTTTGATTCATTATTAGAATTTCTTTTTTTTATTATTTTAATTCTCTTAGTGCAGAATGCAGATTGTTTTGTTAGAAACAATGTTTGTGTGTTTGTTGTGAGATTTGTTGAATATGGCAGATTGATACTTCAAACTACTCACATCTCTAACAACAATCTAAAACTTATCATATTACCATAAACTTTATCAACATTGTATCGAAAAATTATATATACATGATTGAGGTAGACAAATTTTAACAACTAATGATAATAGTTCACAAAACAAACCTATAATTTCAACTAATATCTGTTCATTATATTTCAACAAAGTTGTTCATGTGCAACGCACGTGTACATCAACTAGTTACTATATATGTTTCAATGAGTTGATATGTTTTCTTTATCGACACATATACCTCGATAAGGGATGTATATACGCGGTTCGCATGGACTGCACCATTCTAAATATGAAAAATGAATAAAATTAACCAAATTATTCAAATGTTGGGTATTTGGTTAATGAGAGGCACTCATTACATCATTTCTCTATGTAAAGTTTCTGTATCTTTTTATTTATTTATCAACTTTGTTATATTTGAACTGGATCAAGTTCAACGTTCAGAGCGTCATGTCTAGCATGATTAATAGGTTGACCAAGCCTTAAATCATGGCAATTCTAGTACATATGTATATGAATCAATATCGTATTTGTATATGTAATGATATGTTCATGCTGATATGGTCATACTGTCTTTAGGAGAATCGGCTGATTCAACAGATTGTAGATCTTGAGAAAGACACAGGATATAAGTTGAGGATTCTAGCACAAAATTTTCCTGATACACCAGGTAAAACTAAAAATTTTACAGCTGGAGTTTACTATAACTTCAAACCTATATATTACAATGGGATCGGATCCTCTACTTGACTGATATTATACTAGGGTGTAAGGCCGCCATGTGTCATTTGTTACAACAGCCAATGTAATTTTTTTCTCTGTGAGTCGCACCTTTCCTTTTTATCTCTTTTGGCTTTCACAGCCAATTTTTTTTATTTTTTTTCTTTCAAATTTTTTTTTTACTATTGGCTTTGACAACCACTTTTTCTATTATGAAATAAGAAAAAAAAAAAAAAGTAGTTATCAAAGCCAAAAGTAAAAAAAAAAAGTTGGAAGAAAAAAAAAAAAAAATTTGGCTGTGAAAGCCAAAGAGATAAAAAGGAAACGTAAGGTCCAAGTAACCCCCCAAAAATTTGGTTGTCAACAGAAGAAAAAAAACGTGAAATCCACAGAGATTTAATACCCCACCATCTGTTGTAACAAAAGACATAACTTTACACAAGTCAAGCAGATCCTAGTATAATATCAGTCAAACAGAGGATCCGGTCCCATATTACAATAGGTCTGCAGTTACAGTTATAGCTGTTGTTGCTATGGTTTTTTATGCATCTTTGTTGTATTTTTTTATTTTTGTACAAATGAATATGTCATCGCCTTGATCAGGATATCATCATTTATGTTTGTTGCAGGATTAGCCATTAAAGACTTCTGGGTACCAGATGATAGAACCATTGTTTTTGTTGCAGATCCAACTTTTGGTGAGTGTTGTTTCACCAGTCCCATAGTGATCATGTGATTCACTTGGCAGAAGCACCTACAGCACTCGTATTTTTATTCTTTTAGTAATTCATCTTTGAATTCATCGCAGGCAATATTATACACTTCAATGTTGGTTCAACAGTTGATTTAGATGTGCCTCGAAATTTTTGGAGCCGTGTGGCGGGGAAGTATGGGAACATGTTTTACTGGAAAGAGAAGGTTTAACATCTCTTGAGATGGCGCACTCTGTTGTTTATAGTCTTCCATTCTTGATGTTTATGGATCTCAAATTTCTTACTTTTCTTCCTTTTTGTTGAACAGGGAGAGGATGCATCAATTGAAGGTGCTGTTGTAGCAATATCGAAATGTTTGAGAGATCCTACAAATCCAAACGGCTGCTCTGAGATAAATTGATGCATTCTTTCTGCAAGTATCTCAGTGGAAAAAGTTTTAGTAAAAAAATTTGTTGATATTTTTTTCATAATATGGTTATGAGTCGCCAGTCAAGGAATTGGGCGTATATGGAATTTTGGGACACTTTTCCAGTTCCAACATGCTTCTAATTTTTTGAAGAACATGTACTTGTCCATACCTTAAAAAAAATGAAATATATACTTAAATTGAATGTATATCTTTTTATATCTTAATATATACTTGCTTAAGTGAGTATACATTCTAAAGATGCTGCCCGATATACACATAATGGAATACCTGTTCAGTATATATCCCACACAAAAAGCCAAAATACTGTGAATTATATGTCCATGGTAGCTGCATACGTTCAAAAGATAGTGGAATTGTGGAAACGTTTCACTAAAAGCAGGTATGTAAAATGAAATTTAATACTTCCAATGACGATCTTTTGACGAACCCATCTGTGCAAACAATATGTTCTAAAACGAATACAGCAGCCGCACACATCTAAAGGAGCAAAAAAAGCGATACATATTAAGATGAATGCAGATCTAGATTAAACAATAAGCACATGCAAACATATAATGTCAAGAAATATAGCACTCAAACAACTTATGAAAATATAGAATCACACCTTTCACTCAAGAAATCACTGCAGTAATGCAAACAAAAGCTTCTTCAAAGTACATGATCTGACATTTAATTTTCAAAAATGAACATATGTTTTTAAGCAAAACCTCAATAATAGTGACCCACCGGAGACCGGTCAGAACATAAAATAGGAGAACCGGTCAAATACATGTACTGCATTCTAGCTATTATACTAGAAGCAGCATATGCTATAACCTCCAAATACCAAACATCTATAACATAATTGAAGTGATATAATAATACTACTAAATAACCCAAATAAGGCACAAACACGACCAACCCTTACCCCTCCCCCATTAGGGTACATTCTCAATCGCATCGTATTCAATCAGACAATCCGGCCTTGCTCTTGAGGTGCTGCTTGAAGTCCATGATCCCGCCTTCCCACCTCGTCACTGCCTGGTTCTCACACACCCATATCTCCTTTGCCACCTGATTGATGAGACGGAAATCATGGCTAACTAAAACCAGTCCCCCATCCCACTCATTCAGCGCCTCTGCCAGTGAGTCTATGGTCTCTATATCCAAGTGATTGGTGGGCTCATCGAGCAGCAGCAGCTGTGGCTGCCTCCAGGCCAACCACGCAAAGATTACACGGCTTCTCTGCCCATCAGACAGATTCTTCATCGGCATCACCTGCGCTTTGCCTGTCAGCCCAAACCGTCCAATTGCCGACCTCATCTTCTCCTCCTCGTTCCCCGTATACTCTTTCATCATGTACTGCAGCGCCGACATGTCCATATCCAGCTTCTCCGCCAGGTGCTGGTGGTACTGGGCAATCCTAAGGTGGTTGTGTCGCCTCACCATCCCATCCAAAGGTTGCAGATCACCAGTCATCAGCTTCAAAAGGGTGCTTTTTCCCGCACCATTGGGTCCCACGAGGGCTATCCGCGAATCCAGGTCAACCCCAAAATCAATTTCCTTGTAGATGAGGGTGTCGGGAGTGTAGCCAAAGGTGACCTCCACAAACTGTAGGACTGGTGGTGGGAGCTTGCCAACATCAATGAAACGGAAGACCAGAACTTTGTCCCGGACAACCTTCTCGGTTAGGCCTCCACGCTCCATCTTGGCGAGGGTCTTCTCCTTGCTCTGAGCCTGTCGGGCTAGCTTGGCAGAACCATGACCAAAGCGAGCAATGTATTCCTTCATGTTCGAAATTTGTTCCTGCTCCCAGTTGTACTTCTTCATCTGATTCTCCTCAAGCTCTGAACGGGTTTGGACATATTGATCATAGTTGCCAGTGTATATCTTCAATGTCTTGCTCTGCATGTGAATGATGTTGGTGCAAATCCCATTCAAGAAGTCCTGTGAGTGTGAAATAACCACCAGGATACGCTCGAAATTCTTTAATACCTCCTCCAACCACACACATGCCTCCAGGTCTGCACCACATTATTAAATGAAGTAAGAGCTAGATCCAATCTTTCAAAAGTAAGCATAGACAGTGAATTGATGCAGATAAAAGATCGGCTTGAAGAGAAAAGTTAAAACATTCAAAGTTCAACTCTCCAGGACACTGCATTGGAATTTTGATGTCAAGTACTGGGTGATTTTCAATGTGAGAAATTTTGTTCTTGCATAACAACCCACTTCAATTGCAGAGCAGGTTATCAGGGGAACCCTTATCTTAAGAACCAAAAAAAAGTCTTAAAACAGACTCACCAAGATGATTAGTAGGCTCATCAAGCAAAAGAATGGTCGGGTTCATAAAAAGAGCCCGTGCTAATGCAATTCTCATTCGCCATCCACCAGAAAAATCACATGTTTTCTTTGCTTGCATAGCCTTGTTGAAACCCAACCCATATAAAATCTCAGCAGCACGCTTCTCAGCAGTAGCTGCATCCATTGCTTCCAAGCGCTCATAAATTCGGTCCAAGGCCTCTCCACCTCCGTCATCCTATATAATAAGGAAATTGTAAAAATATATTGACATTTTGGATACTCAAAGGTCTGTCATTAAATTTGAGAAATGTTGCTGCACCTGTGCAGATAACAATTCCGCTTCTTTCTCCAATTTCAGCCGCTCCTCATCACAGCATATGACAGCCTCAAGGGCAGACATATCAGAAGCATCAATCTCCCTGGTGAGGTGATAAATATCCATGTGCTCAGGAATTGGGAGTTCTCTGCATCCAATCGCTGTAAGGAGTGTGGACTTCCCACAACCATTGAGTCCAAGTAGGCCATAGCGCCTGAAAAAGAATTTCCAACTTAATCAGACAGTGTGCTACAAATAACACTGCAGTTGGGTTAGTTACAAGTTCAACATACCTTCCATAATTAAGCTCCAGTTTAGAATCTACTATGAGATCATGGCCATGAAAGGTAAGTGACAGGGATTCTATCTGAAACATGGACAATTACGAGACAATGTTAGCATTGTAATGAGAGTAACATATGACGACACATATTATGGTATAGAAACTAGGCTTGATAATACAGAAAATTCTGGCAAGTACATAATGGCATAGATGAAAAACACAAATAAAATCAAATATAATATATTTTTACATCAAATTTAGTATAAAAATTTTAAACTAGGTGCACAAATGTCAAGATTTCAGTGCTGAGAATACAGGATTCCTGGCAATCATGATGCAAAGGGATAGTGTTCTAAATGAGGGGGGAGGGGATGCCTTATCTCTCTATTATCTGAATCTTCACCAATTCTATAAAATTGGTGGACACCTCCCAATAAATCCACAAATGTCATGATTTGCACACTTTTACAGAGTTAAGTCACACCTTCACCCCATACAAGTTAAAAGTATGGACTGTTTGGCTTACTACATGACCAGAAAATGTCAATAATATTTACAAAATTTTGATATCTTCTACAGATGGAAAATAATTTAGAAAACTAAATAATCACCCATCAGGCCACCAAAAAAAAATAGAATTCCTTCAATGATTTAAAAATGTTTATTAATGACAAGATCTTAGATTACCCCTACAAGGATTTAAGTTTTGAGAAACTATTCCTTCAAGGTTCTGCAAATATAGATCACTCCTTGTTTCTCCAAACCAAATAAAAAACAATCACCAAGAATGCAAAAATATGCCACAGACCATCAGTTCCACACAAAATTATAATCCCCGACCTAAACTTCCACCAAAAAGCCTTCACCTTTCCATTCCTTTTTAAAGATTTAGTCCCAAAATGAGGGGAACAAAAGACAGTATGCATAGTATCCATTAACAACAGCTTTCACACACTATTTCGATCGCAGACGCAAACCATATAACACAAAAGTACCCAAAAAAAAAGGAACCAAATTCAGGGCAAACAATACATGAAACACAAAACAAGGTATCAAAGCAACCTCCTTTTCTTATCAAACAAACAGATTATGATTTCAAAGCAATAGAAAGGGAAGGAACCTCACATGGATATCTCTCGATAGGGGATGAGAGGAAAGGACCCCGGTGCACGTGCGATCAGACAACGTCATGGCCCCGACACCGTTCGATAACTGATTGACCCCGCCGCCGTTCGCCGCCGCGGTGGACGAAGACGACGACTTGCCACCCCTCTTCGCTGCCGCCGCCGCCTTCTTCGCGGCCGCCTTCTTCTTGCTCGCGTCCGACACCATCTTTTATTGCTTCAAAAATAAAAATAAAACCTAGTTTTAACGATACGACCAAATCCAATCGAATAAGAGAAATCTAGGTCATGAGAGAGCGTACCTGGAGATGAATATAAAAAAAATAGGGTTTGATGGATTCTTAGATTTCGATTAGGTTTTTGGGGGGGTTGGCGGCCTCTATTCGATCGATCGACCGGTCAAGGGTTTCGGCTTTAGGGGAGGGGTCGCCGTTCGATCGAAAGGGCTGAAAGAGGGGGCTTAAAAGAGTTGAAGCGTCGGTTTTTATAGGGGGGTTCGCCTGGATCCAACTCAATCGGGTCGGTTCGGTTCGGTTCGGGTCGGGTCGGGTCCGAATGATGTGGAACGTGTGTCTTTCAATCGCCGCCCCCCAACGAGGAAGTCTAGTCAGGCGGCTAGATGTGGGATGAACGGTTGAGAAATGAAGTTTCGGTAGATTTTTTTTTTCTGATTAAAGGTGTCTATGTGACCATGTCCATGTAAACATGAAAAATCTAATAGGAGTCCTTGCTAAAATTGAGGCATATATATATATATATATGTCCTTGAAAATTTATAAAAATCCATATACATCCTTACTGTCAACATAAGTTATCCCTAACCCAACTCGTCATAATTAACCATAATCTATACTATGAAATGACTAAATTGTCTTCAATTTTTTTATTCCTACAAATCGGAAATGAAGAAGAAAAAAAATTTACAAGGGTAACTTGGCCTTTTGCAATGATTAATTTATCTTTATGATTATATATAGGGATTGTAATGTCTACACAATTATATGGTGATTGAATTAATCAAGTTTGGATGAAAATTTAACTCAAATATGATAATTGGGTTTTTGTGAGTTTTCAATAACTAATACATCTGCCCTAACTTTAACATAAACTTGTATGAGATTTCTCGTGTTTATATATTTATTTATTTTTCTTTTTAAAATATTTATTGTTAGAATAAAATAATTTGTTGGACGAACATCATTGACATGAATTGGAAGAGAAATTCGATATAAAATATCCAGGAATGAGCATCAAATTCTATATGAAAATGGTTAGATTCAGTCTTATTTATATCTCAATGACATATGTTTTTATTTATTTTTTTATAAATGGTAAACATAGTTGAACAATGTATATATTTTAATGAAAAATGTATATTATTGTTTTTTTCAAATTAAATAAACTTATTTTTAGTAAATGTATATAAAAAATATGATGCATTTGCGCAGGGGCAGAGCAGAAATTAGAGTAATTAGAGTAAAGGGGGACAAAGGGCCTAGTGAATGAATAAGATAAAATTTATTTTATAGATATACAATGAATTAATATGAATTAAAACAGTTGAATAATGATAATACTTGAAATAATTACAATTGATTCATATTGAAATTTTTTATTTTTTTATTTTTTTATATTTAGTGATCTAAAATAATTTATAATTTATTTTTTTAATTAACCCAACCTTCCTTTCTCGCTTTGCTCGGCTCAGAGAATTTTTTCACTTTCAAAGGGAAAGTCATACTTAGTTGGCTGGCTCAGAGAAGTCTCTCTCACACACACAAATCTCTCTCTAGCGGAAGGTTAGTGGTTTTTTTTAGAATTCTTTGGCTGTGATGATTCATCATTCATGATTTATAGATATGCTTTATGATTTTGGTGTTTTGTTTTTCGGTTTGATTTTAGGTATGTTTTGACTTCTTGCTTTTCTGTGTGATTTTTTTAATTTTTTGTGTGTGGTTTTGCATGATTTTTTTTTTTTTTCATTCAGAGAGTTTCCTCTTTGTGTGATTAGTTTCTTTCTTTTTGGATAGTAGAGTAGTGCGTCATCAACGTGGATAAGTGATTGGAGATACCTTTCTGTTTTTTTTAATGATTTTTTAATTTTTGTTTATATAAAATTTTGTTTAGTTCATTTTGTCACATATAAGATATTTTTTTGCTAAAAATTGGCCGAGTCCACCCTAATATAAAATCTTGTTCCTGTGTTGCAAGCACACATATTTTTTTTTTTATAGATAATGTTACATCCAGCCCCACTTCCAACCTACATGTATTTTGAATTTTTTAAAAATAGTATACTTTATCTAATGAAGTACATATTTTTATAAAAAAATGAAACATATGTTCCAATGAAATGTATCGATGCATTTATAGAAAATGTAAAAAAAAATTTAAAACATATACCTTATTAATGTAAACAGGATTGGAAATGGATCTGGGTGTAAATAACGCCCTTTTTGTTATAAGATGGATTCACCTATATTCCACACTAACACATATTAATCCATCTCTAATCTCTTCTCAAATTTCATTAACAATTTGAATAAAATTCAAAAGCTATGTTTCACACTAAACACATGTTAATCCATTTCTAATCCTTACTCGAATTTCATTAACAATTTGAATAAAATTCAAAAGCAATTTCTAATCATTAACTCAAAAAAATTTTAAATTTTAAATTTTCTCTTGATTATTATTTTATTTGACCTTTGATTAAAGTTTGAGACTCCCTTGATCTGGGATAAATTTTATTTCATTTAACATGGATCAGGGGGAAGAGGATTCAATGGGTCCAGACTCCAGAGATGCTCTAACACCCTATTTGGCTATTTCACATCCATGGCCTAAAAAATTGCTTAATAAAGCTTTACAAGTTTCAAGCGAGCGATCTGAAGTTTGAGTCAAGAGAATGGTGAGGACAAAGCGGTACGTGTTGAGGATATTCGTCTCACTCAAGCACATCACGGCCAACGTCGTCGACAGACAGACCGGCAGGATCGCCGCCTCCGCCTCCACCGTCGAAGCCGCTCTCAAGTCCGCCGCGGAACTCGGCCGCACCACCAACGCCAAGTCCGCCGCCGCCGTCGGCGAGGTCCTCGCGATGCGCCTCCGCGTCCAGGGCTTCTCCTCCTCCGCCGCCTCCGCCTCCACCAGTTCCGACGGCGCGGGAGGGCCCATCCACGCCGACGTGACGAAGGCGCTGGAGAGGAAGGGGTTCAAGAATCGCACGAAGGTCTGGGCGATCGTCAACGCCCTCCGCTCCCATGGCGTGCCTCTTGTGGTTGATGAAGACGACGATCCCGCCGACCCTTTGTGAGGTTTTTTTTTTTGTCTTGGTGGTTTTGGGGAGGGAGTGGGACCATCGTTCGATTGAAATCGGACGATCAAGGCCTTTTATTTGTATGATGTGTTTTTACTTGTCTTTTGTGCAAGATGAAAGCAAAAAAAAATTGAATATTTTATTTTTTTACCATTTAAAAAACTAATTAGAATAAAAAAATTGGAAAATTAATTCCAGGACTGTCAGTATATCTTTGTATTAGTTTCAAAGTCCCTGAAATTTTTCAAGTTAACAATACATTCTCAGATACCAACATCTACTATGTTTGGATCCTTCTCACTAACATAATCCTACACTGCCATGAACTTTTCTATTCTACCCACCCATTCAAATCGACCCTCTTTCCCAAAAAACCTTGCGCATTGTTAACCATTATGTGTACAATGTTATCTTTGTTTGTCTACACTCTTAATCAATATGCATGTAATTTTTTAGCTTTTCACATTTGAGGAGAAGCTACACATTTCTTCATGACTGCACACGCACCCTAAATATTTTTGACAAGGAACTCTTTTACAAGCCGTTTGGTTTTTTCTCTGTGATTGAAAAATAGTTCATTCAATATAAAAGTCTTTCTATATATATTTATCATTATCTAAAAACACATTTTAGATTACATTCGTACATTTATCATGTATCATTTCCCGAACTTACAAGCATTTTCATAAAATTTTAGCAAAACTATGATCATCTTCGCTTAAGAATCAAAGTTTGCATGACATTTGCCTAATTTTTTTAAAATTTACACAAATGAATAAAAAAATCAACATATAAAATTTACACACTATTTCATTTATTTGATTTGGTTGAATCCATGGTTCAGTCTCACAACAGAGAACGCCTACCTGATCTCAAAAAGAAAAAGAAAAAAAAAAAAAGGATGCTCTTCAGTGGCTTATAAAAAGATCATTAAATCAGATGGGCATCAGAAAATATTTGATGGAGAACCCCTCAACAATCACACCATTCCAAAGAAGCTCTTCCTTTTGAAATCTTTCTAAACAGTTTTGGCTATGAATGGCTCTAGTAATGTGTGGCCATTGACTATTTTCGTCGTGGCGATGATCAGGTCATAGGCCATTCCTTCCTGAGATTGAATGCAGAGGCAGAGGCACAATATCAGTAAGTGAAGTGTACAAGTCTTCACTAGTGGATAAAAAAGGTATTCATCCAATAATAAGAATTCAAATTTTGAACTATAATGCTTGATCATAAATAGTGAGATTGTTTGGTTTTCTAATCATATCCTAAACATGGAAACCCTCACTCCTTCACCTTCACATACTGCCTTGCATGAACCCATTTGTTTCAGTATTTATTCTTTCTTGTAGATAGTTGTGTTGTGACTACTGACTAATTTAATATATTGTGCTTGGTTCACAACAGAGAGCAGAAGGTATTTAATGGAACCTGTGCACTGAGAAAACGAAGAGAAGCAATCTCTGCAAATGTGACTCCTCCAATGAAGATGACTAATACTAGGGAGCGTCGCCCATCTCCCATCCTGCAAAGATGGTTGAAATTGTCACTGAAAAAATAGTGTACAACATTGCTTCCGACTAATATAAAAATATATGAGAAATTACATCACACTATCATCATGACATAAGCAGACCTACAGTATCATATATCCGCTCAACATCCATAAAAGTCTGACCTTAACAATCTATTTTGAGATCAATAATAGCACTGTCATACTTGTGATGAGTTGGCATAGTATTATATCCCATGACATGTCTATGATACCATTTTATAATGAATATAGCTCCATATTTTATGCAGGGAAAAGAGGGAGGTCCAGAAACCCAGATTAAATTTTTTACAAGAGCCATATATTTGCAGATACTGTTATTAAGAAACAAACAAGCCTTCCCCATCTGATTATTGAAAGAAGTTGCAAAATTCTACTTCCTTTAAGCTTGGATCATATTGCTTGTGTTTTCTGCACATTGTTTTATAGGTATTGGACAATGGAGGCCTATAAATATTGCAAAATGGAAATTTTGGAATACAGCTTTCAACAGTTGACGAAATAATAACCAAGAATGTTAGCAGCAAAAAGAGGAACTAGACTCTATTCCTTCATTGGCAACAGTTTTAGTCCAATATATGAGATTTTTGGTAATTGACTTTCCCTCCCTTTCTAGTGCATGTGTTTCCCAGGTCCTTTTTCCAGTTCCACAACAATCAGACAGTTCATGTCATGTAATTCTTAATCTTCAAAATTCCAACTTGATCCACAATCTAAATATCAGTCATACACCAGCAATCTCATGACAGATGGTACTTTTATTCTAGTTTACCTATATAGGAAAATGGATCTCGTACTAATCACACATTACCTGAATGGTTCTAAGCATCGGTGATGTTCAAAATTCATTTGGACATAGAATGTGACACATTGAGCAGTCTTTACATACATGCCACACTATCCTGGATGTGTTTATCAAATGCCTAATCACCAAGGGAGTTGATTTGATTGCCCTGGGTTTGCATGTGTTAAAGAACTGTTGGCGTGAATTAAGAAAATCATTTTATAACGTCTCATCACCAACAATCATTTCAAAATTGTACACATGAACTTCTATCACAGGAGGTACAAGAGAATATGGGCCTTATAACGAAAAACATACTTGTCAAAAAAGGTGGGACCTCGCTGCAGAGTATCAGCTGAAGGATCGCTGGAGTAAACACCCTAAATGGTTCAAAGTTTTTCAATATACAAATTGATCGTATAAATATCAGTTGTTCGATAGATTAAAAAAATAAGATACAGAAAAAATGCTCACTCTCTTTAATTCTGAGTGGGGTCCAGGCAATAACTTCAAAATTTCTTCAATAGGTCGCCTGAGGACCAAATCATCATGTCATATTGCTGGATTGAGTACTGTATATGAAGCATAATAATAAAATGAAAATGCACGGAAGGCTCACAGAGTATTTGATTATAGGATAACTTAAACATATCTATACCCCTATTAAATATGAAATGGTAGAAACAAAATTTCATGATGACAGTAGGGACAAACTTATCTGCAGTTCTGCGTCAGAGCAGTACCAGGCACGTTTGTCATTATTTGATCTCACTGACTAAAATTAGAAAAACAAATAAATTAATCATCACACACTGCATATCATACCACTTTTCCCACTCTCAATCCCTAGAAATGCTTCTCTCCCTTGTTCTTGCAGTTGCGTGAGCCTTCCACTGGTTATTGTATTTTACATATTCGGATAAGATACAAAGCGTTTCAGAGTCTGTGGAGGACAATGATTGGATGTCATGGCTTCGTATGTTTACTTTTGCATGATAGAAGCTCTGTGGTAACACTATAAATTAATATTGAGGACATCATAAGAAAATGTTATGTTAATCACTTGCATTGCTTTTCCAGATAGAAGCTGTGGTAACACTATAAATTAATTATGGCATTGGAGGTGAAGAAGATGGAGATTAAAGCTGAACCTCCAATAGACCCATTAGAAAAACCTATAGAACTCACATCCCCGGAAATGTCACCAACAGGACTATATCTTAGTTTAAATCCTGTTAAGAAAAGAGCAAGCAACACAAGAGAAACAGTGAAGTTCCCTAAATTCACCAAAACAACCAAAAAATCAAATACCTCCAATTATTCATACTTTGTAGGAATTTCTACCATATATCACAAACAAAAGCAAATCTAGCCAGATGACAGACCCACATGGAAAAATGTTACCCAACCAAGCTTATTAAGTACGCAAGATATGACACAAACTATAATGCACAAAAACTAATACAAGAAAGACCTAGACACTCAAATAAATAACTTTTTCAGGAAAAAAATCAAATGGAAATCTCTGAAAAGTATTTTTCTCCCATCGTACTTTGTGAAATAAACTCTCAAGTGTCATACTACCTGACAGTTTTCAACATTGCATATGCAGGGACATATTTTAAATTATTTTTTGAAAACGCTGTCAAAGCTATAAATTACACAAGTGATGGGTTATACGTGCAGCCACCAAACTTTATTTTAGAACACCTTTGATGATCCTAGTCACCAACCCCTCCATTTTTGGAGAACTACAATATAAACAGTTATGTTGCATGATGCATCAGATCCAACATTATACCAAAATGCAAACCAAAATTTTTTTTATTCCATAACATAGTGATAATTTCTGTCTACCCAAAGATTGGATCTAGAAACATGCAAGACCACATTGATAGTGAACAGGAAAGAACATACTTATAGGATCTCTGATATTTGTAGTGATTTATTAATACAGAATCTCGCAGATAGGGAAGAACCTCACCATCCAGATCTAATTGCATGTTGAACAAGACGTATGCTAAGGGGGGCATATCCTGAGAAGACATATGAAATATCTTTTGGGCTGCATCAGACAGAAAGTGTCATTTCAGAAGGGAAAAACATGAAACCCACAAAGAAAGAAGTTAAAAAGAAATCATAAGATTAATACATATGAAACATTATTAAAGAACCAGAGACTACTCTACCAAACAATGGATTTCAGCTCCCCACTATATACAAATTTTTGTCACCCTCTATGACACAATAATTTCAGATATATATTAATGGTCCATGCTATGTATAAGCATGCATTATAGAAATTGATGCATTAAGAATTTTTTATAAGGAGTTAGTAGGCATGATCAAAGTCTTTGGAGTAAGAAGAGAAGAATACAGCGGGAAGACTTCTCAATTGAGCATGCTAGAAATCTCCTGAAGCAAGAAATCAAGATGAGTGCTAAATATGGATAACTAAGCTCCCTATATGAGAGAATAAGTTTCAGAAGGCAACCTAACAAACAAATGATGATCACTTTGCAAAGAATTAACAAGCAAGGGAATCATGAATACGGACATTGGAAAAAAAATGATACAACTCCTTGCTACAATATCAGAAATTACATGCTCAGAATTAAAGGTGAGAATTAAGTCATAATGGAGAAAATAAGTGGGCAGGAGCAGGACCACAGAAATAAGAAAAATCGATATAAATCAGAATAAATAAGACGGAAAGAAAATACTTGGTAGTGTCAGTATCTTCAACAACAAGTTGCAGAGCCCGTTTTATCATCAGCCAGCTGCTTTTGGTTTCCTGCATAGCAATAGTTGTGTATATATTTTTACATGTGAAACTATTTACATTTAGTTAACATGAAACCAACCACTACAACTACTGAATACTTGGAAATATAGTATGAGTGCCCCTTGTATCTTGGGGAGTAGTTTAAGCACTTAAAGCCCTGGTTATCATGAATCAATGAAATAAACTGCATCTTGTATTGGACATGTGGCACTCATGCACCCCTCCTGTAGGAGCTTCCCAAAATTATCAATACAAGTTGCACGTGACATGCTCCTACATTTCCTCGATGTTGTGTAATTGTGTGTGTGTGAGTTGAAAAGAAAGCAGTGGACCATCCAAAACCAATTATCAAACATAGGCACAAAAAAAGGACCACACATTATGCTACCTGTTTTCTGAACAATCCAGCTCTTTCCAGATTAATCAAAGTTGACATGTGTTCAAATCCGTAACTATGTAGAATTTCTCTCCTGTGTCACATGAACATAGACATCAAAACAATGTCAAAAATCATAATCAAATCCTAAATAATATAAGGCTAATAATATTTTCTGAACAAGGACATTATTTAAAAAGTCAGCAGCATATTTAATATTAAAATTTACGGAAAAAGGAATATAAGCTGTGCAAAACATCATGACAAGACATAGAATGGCTATTTGTTAAATCATCTGAAAAGCATTCATAACAAGAATTCATTTAAACATTAAATTCTCTCCAAAATCAATGGGCTATTTCACTTGTAATTTTTACACACAACATAAAATAAATGAGAAGAAATATTGAATGTAGAATTTCACATAGGTTGACTGAAACATAAATGTCACTATCTTAGTGGACTGCAAAATACAGCCCAAATGAAAGAGATAGTGACCTTGACAGACAGAATGAGGGGTAAGAAAAGTCAATAACTGCATTGATATTGAAGTACAGCCCACAAAAATAGAGACTATAATTGCTATCATTAGCTGACATGGATAATAATATTAATGCTTCTGAAATGAAACAGTGTGCAATATCTAGCACTATATGAAGCAGGATCAGACGTGTGAAAGTTTAAATTTTGAAGAGGAATTAAAGCAGCAAAGGCACACTTCTACAGGAAAGGATTAGCTTAGAATGTTGTGAACACAAAGGTAACCTTCCAGAGATAATCAACTGAGCCAGAAGATCTAAATAAACCAAGGAAAATGGATCTTAATTGACAAGTAGTTTGAATTAGGATTTTAAGATATGAATATAGAACTATACTTCACCGTTTTCCAGCAAAATAATTGAGTCTCACCTCAGATAATCAAAATTCTTTTTAGGCAATCCGCCATTGGTGATAGAAAATAATACAAGTAACCGTAGAACATCAACAATCGGTTCTTGCTTCTGTATCATTTCATCAATGTACTCAAAGCATCTGCATCACAGACAATAAACTTAGGTTGATATAAATTACCTTAAACTATTTTTGTACTTGAAGGAATTTTGCAATGCTGGACTGCACTACATGACTTGTGATAAACAATTACATCATATGTATGATGGATGTAATACCAAAGTGTGCAAAGATGCAAAAGGACCGCAAGGCAGATATTTTATTGAATAACCAAGAAATTCTACTCAATCCCCATATAACAATAAGAAAAACAAAAATAACAAGCTATATAACATTGGTCCACTATGGAGCAAATCACAAAAGAAATTAAAATGGCTACATACAAAGTTCTCATGACCCCAAGTCAACTTGGGGTCAACCTCTATAGATAGTGACATATGCCTGAGAACCACTTGGTGGACAGGAAAGGGATATGACTAGACCATCTAGCAAAAGGTGAATCTACCTTAGTTACCCAGTTAAACCTGTGCAACCAGGTTACAATTCTTCAATTCCCTTGGTCTTAGAAAGTGTTTATAGTGTGTGTGTGTGTGTGTGTGTGTGTGTGTGTATAATACAGGATAGGCATTCATCTCTAAGGCAATTCATTAGCCAGAGAGACAAATGTGATAGAACAGTAACAGCACCATTTCTTATCACTAGAAAATGTTGTACAGTTTGGATCTAGAAGAGGAAATTATGATTACTGCATACATGTCATAGCTCTGACCCTCCACGATTGTGTGCTCTATGTCAAGGCGTCCAGCAAATGATGGCTTAGATGTAAAGGTAGATACATGTTGTGCAAGATTTATGTGCCTCTGAAGCAACAAACAGCAGAAAGCATAACTCTCCATAAGTGACTGAACAGCTTGAAAAATCAAATGAAACTATCATCAGACTTACAGTCATTTCTGGCAGTGAGTTTAGCTTCTTGACAAAATCTTTCAGCTCTGATACTGTCTGTGTCTGCAAGAATTGTTTATCATCCCGATCAAATGAATACTGCAGAACTACTAACTAAAACATTGAACCGCTTGTCAGATATAATACTGCTATATCTTATTGTAATGGAACAGGTAAATTTTACAATTTTATGGAACATCAAATAACCATTAACGAAAAGGGCACATATAATTTTTATTAGATCAGAGTTGACATGAGACCTTTGCATTTGCTCTTTCTGTTGTTTTTTACCTTTTTAGGCTAAAAATAGGAGCAATCTTATTAGTAAAAGAAACCCCCGAACAAAAGAGGAGACAAGATCTTCAAGCAAAATAAAGATAAAAAATGACTCCTCTATTGGAAAGTACATCTCCCAAAAGAGTAGATCCACGATCCCTACATCCGGCACCAAGAGTTACCCATAATAGTAGACGGTGTGTCCACTTCTAATATATGAATGACCCAACATTCAAGGAGAGAAGTGTGCTCTATATAACACCTTTTGTGTTTGGAAATGACTATAGTTGCATGTGATCCATATGCTCCAACGCACCGCATGGGGAACAAGCCATTGGAATCCAGCGAGGTTACTCCGCTTCTTTTGCGTCTCTTTCACATGCCCTCTAGATCATCAAGTGAACCTTGGGACCCTAGAGTGTAACCCACATTTTGCCAAATCAATGAATAAAGGAACATCTGAAGAAGAGGTGGTCTCTTTTGCCCCATTATTTTGCCTACCATTTCATTGATAGAAGTAGCTGACAATGACTTCCATTTAAAAAAATTGTATTCAGTTATTGAGTCAAACTGTGGGTCTTTAAGCAAAAGGAATAATGTTCAATTCATTATAGAAACAGCAATGGTAGAACTACTTACAGAAAATGTACATCCACTAACAATTGGCAAGACTGACATATTTTAGTCCAATATCTACAAGAACTCCTACATTGAATACTAAAGCCAAGAAAGATAAGAAGTACAGAAGAGCAAAATAATTCGACTTACAGTAGTAGAAATTTCTGTATAATCTTGCTTCATTGATTCTGCTTTTTGACGCAGTACCTGTAATTATAATGCAGAAACCATGGACCATTAAATGTACAGCCATTAATATGGTAGTGGAATTTGAGGTTTTTTAATTTAAATTTGGCACATTTATCACAGAAAAAAATAGTAGTAAGCTTTAAAAATAGCATGTGGATAGATATCTATCAACCTTGACAACGACTTCAAAGTTTAGATCCCGTGTCTCCTTGTACAACTTATCACTGAAAAATAAGATATGGAAGCAAATTTAATATATATCTCAATTATATCTCAAATAACAAGTAGACAATGAATACACGAAGAATGTAAATTAGATGCCACTTGTACAACATGATAACTTCCACATGAGGCATTTAATGCACTCCAATCAAGGCACTGAATGCATTTCAATTGCAAAGTGTCAGCAGCAAAAGTGGGTACATCTATGAGTCAAAAGGTGTCCTGAGGGAATTGTATTCCTTATGTATCAGTGTCACCCTTGTACCTTGGGGTTATGATAATCCTCCATTATCATGACTATGGTGTAAAAAGTTACATTTTGTGAAGAGGAACTCCAACATTAGTTGGGAAAATCCCAGATATACCCAAAAAAAAAAAAGGTTGCATTTGCTTATGGACGTCAGGTTCTCACTTTTGTCTGGAAGAGGTAATGGAAATTTTTTTTATTCTTGGAGACAGCAAAAAGGGACAAAGTGCAGAAAAACCATGGAAATTAAGATGTCTAACATGGCAGTCTGACAAGAAAGATAGAGAAGTAAAACATAAGTCAAAATGCACCCATTGTAAGAATCAACTATTCATGGATGAAAATATGAAATCTAGAGAATTAGATGTCGGTTTACCTCGAATTAAGTGGAACCTTTATCTTTTTCCCTTCTTGCTGGATGCCCATGATAGATGCATCAAGCTCAATAGCTCCATTATTAACATGCAAAAACTGCACTGAAAATGTCACAAAAAATTCACAACAGCATCTAATTTTTTTACTGATACCTCAAAGCTAGTAACATATATATGATTATTATAGAGATGATCTCATGATTTTTCAAAATATATTAATTCAATCTTTCCTCTGTCACCAGGTAAATCCTATCAAAATAGAAATGTAACTTTTTAAA
The DNA here is from genome assembly GCA_030737845.1 of Acorus calamus. NCBI lineage: Eukaryota > Viridiplantae > Streptophyta > Magnoliopsida > Acorales > Acoraceae > Acorus > Acorus calamus. Next base: position 30,863,072 of record CM060866.1, read on the forward strand.
AATTAAAATAAAAGACTTTCAACTAGATGTGCATTTCCCGAGAGAAGAGAATCAGTATGCATCTAATACCATTGAAAATATACATGGTAGTGTATATATGATTATGTAAAAGAGATGATCTCATGATTTTTCATAATATATTTATTTAGTATTCCCTAGATGTATATATATTTATTTAATATTCCCTCCGTCACAAGGTAAATCCTATCAAAACAAAAATGTAACTAATTTTAAAAATGATAATAACAGACTTTCAACTAGATGTGCATTTCCCAACAAAAGAGAAACAGTTTGCATCTTGCTACCATTGGAAATATACATGGTAACACATGTTCAATGACCTGGGTTTCAAACGCATGAAAGAATAACTAAATTCTGATTGAGTAATTTCTTTCACATCTAATTTAAAGATACCAATAGGAATTGGAAATATTCATCAGACATGAGAAATAAATAGTTCCTCAACAAAGCTTGAGATTGTTTGCCACGCACATAGTCAGCCTTACCTCATCTAGTAGCCCTTCATAAGTTAATTGAGTGCACATAGGCGTAACCATGTCCACCTGCATCCAAGCAGAAGAATTTCAGACAGAACTTCAAAAGAATTTCCAGAAAATATCATTTGCACGTAAGGAATTAGGTTGCATGATGGGTTCTAAATTTAAAAAGACATGCTGCCTTGTAACTTTTAAGGTCATTAAGTGAACACACACACACAACTGGACATAGAAAAAAAAATGTGAAGAGAGGGGCCTGAAAACAAGCAAATGGTGTGGCAACTATTTGCGAGAAAAAAAATGTAAAGCATCCAAGCCTTATAAAATCAGAGATGTAACTTTAGTCATAAATGTCAATGACTTGAGTCTTAGTACACAACAATTACATCACTTTCACATCTCCTAAACCATGGTATAATTATGAACTGATAAAAGTTAAATCCAATTAATGGCAAATCAACCCGTATCATCTTTAAAAAAGAAAATGCTAAATCCAATTTAGATAACATTGAGCAAAGATTGTAGATAATTTTGTAACTAATTATTATCAGAGAACAAGAACAAAATAAACGCAGAGCATATTTGACCATTGGTAATTTTGGTATAACAAACTACCATGGAACATATACTTCCCACTGCAACAGAGCACCAATTTTGCCATAGTAGAGTCAATTGTGATAAGGCAATATTTGCAGTTGTAAACTTATACTATCAACCAGAAAAATAATACTCATATAGATAACAAAAAAAAATCAAGGACAATTTACTATGATAGGATGAAATACAGTGTGACCATCTTCAGATCCCCGGGCAGATATGAAGAAACTCATTTCAAATCACAAATTTTGGGCTTTATCAAAGCGTAGGGAACATCATTGCACTTAAAATCAAACACCCATGATGGTACAAAACATAAGCATCATATCAATTTGAGGCAAGCCTAAAGATAGACGCAATATCTTGTTCAACCAAACCCACCAGTGATCCCATCTTACCTTGTGAAACATAAACTGTTGTATCATTTGGAAACATAAATTCATATTAAGGCCTCAAAAAGTAATAAAACTCTACTTCAAGGCAGCTCTCAAAAAGTAATTGAGGAAAAAGGTTTGAGCCGGTTGGGTGTGGGGATTGGAGTTTGGCTTGGTAGACAGCTTGTCTTCTTGCATTTGCTTTTCCTTTTTTTTCATTGTTTTAGGCCTCCATATTGTTTCACTCGTCTTTGTAATTGAACTAGAATAATGCTAATCTTTAGTCTTGAAGACTAATGTTAATAATATCTACTGTGTTGGCATCCAAGTTTTTAGGAGAGATCTAGCTAATATAGTCAATTCTGATTTTCTCTAGAGATTCCACGGGAGCAGAAGATGCCAGTTCCTCTCTTTTTTATTCTTTTTTCTTTTTTTTGGGTGGGGAGGCACAAGCAGTAGCATGCCTCCTGGTATAAGAAATTTCATTTTAATTTATTTGCAATAGATGTATGACACAGATGAACTTTACATAATTTGATGAGTAAATGTGGTACTGACCTTAAGGTATCAAATCCATCTCAGTATATGCCAGATACATAAATATGGGAGGAATAATTCATCTTCCTTACGAATAGGATCATCATCATGTTTCCATAAATAAAAAAAGATCATCATCACGTTTCCATTTAGCCGATGATGTTTCTCAAATGCCTCACCAATTTCATTTGTTCATTCAGAGTCTCAGACATGTAGCATTCATATGTAAACTACAATACCAGATCCATATTATGAAAACTGTTCTGATAGCAACCTTTCACCAGCAAACAGTTATATAATATAGAAACAGATAACATGATTACCTCTCTGTCAAGTAAAATGAGCGTATTTATTTCCGGGACCCCCAACTGAAGAATCACAAAACACTTTTCAGCACATCAATCTAAAAACCTACATGATGGCTAAAAAATGACTTATTACAAGAATGTGCAATTACATCTGATGAGTTAACTGGATCTTCGGCTTGCATGTGGTTTAACAGGTCAGAAACTCTTGTTGAAGCTTTCCCTTTAGCTCGCACATTTGGTATCAACCCAAAGATGAACTACAATACATAAAGTATTACTGAGAGGAAAAACAGACACAGCATGTTAAAATGTACATTGTGGGAGGGAGTGGTACTTGCAGAAAAAATTAGCATGAGATCCAAAAAACTTCTTCATGAAGCACCACAGTGGGCAATTGGCACATATATTTACATCATAATAAAGGACTTTTGATTCCAATTTTAATAATAAATAAATAAAACAAAACAAATTATTTTTAAAAATATCAGTAGTGACACACCATGGACAATGTTCAAGAATCCATATAGCTAGGTGCTGGTCCAAATCATAGATTAATAAATGAAACCTCTTTAAAATTATCCGAAGAAATGGTCCTCTAGTACACCGAGTAGGTGTGCCAGTGTCTGCCACAGCTAGTATCAAAGTGAACACCTAACTGGCTCATTTAGCTTTATAGAATCAGAAGAATAGAAGGAAATGATAATAGATGGACACACTAAAGTCAGCCTTGAAGCCCAGTCGTTCTTTCTGCAGAGGCATAAATTTGATGACATTTCATTTGAATATAAATAAAATAAATACAGGGACGAGGAGGAGGGAAATCAAAACTGTCACTAGACTGTCTGGTGAGAAAACTTTGGTGGAGAATAATTGCGGAAAGGATGGGGGAGGGGAGATATGCTGGAGTATGATTGTGAAAAAGGGAGGAAGATGAAGCCAGAATAAATTCTTGAGAAGTTGGGGGTTATAGGAACCACCAAATTTGGGGCTGCAATCCCTGATTGTGGTTGTAAGATGGGATCTGGGTTGGAATCTGTTAGTTGTAAGAACAATGATGACATCTAATGTTCATCATGAATTAGGTATTGATAATCAAGTGTCTAATTCAAGATCAAATCTTGAATACAATTAAGGGTGGACCGGAATTGTAAACCAGTACGATCAAGGGTGAGATCAGTTAATGGTTTTCCCATAGTTTTCATTCTTCTGCCACACCAAAATATGTAATAGTCCCATCATCTCAAACACAGTGGTTTTTTAACAAAGCATGTCATAGTAATACACTAAGAAGCGCCATGTACATATTAATGTTAAATAATGCATGAGGAGAACACAATGCCCCATATCCCGACCTTTAGAAAGGTTTGAATTGCAATTGCAGTGTTCAACCTAAACCCAATCCAGGTTGGGTTAGGGTTGAGAGCTCAGGTAACTTGAGCCCTACCCAATGTGGTGAGTGATCAATTGAAATTTTCTGGTCAAATTTGAACTATTTAATATTTGAGATGAGATTGGATGGTCAAGTTCATTTTTCCCTAGAATCTCACTTTTATGGTTTCATTTCACTATTCTCCCTTCACCATCACCCCTCATTTTCATATTTACTATCTTCTCTGCAAGGGACACCAACTATTACGGGTTGTCTAGAAATGATATATTGTTTTAAAGCTAAACCCAAACACAACCTAACAAATGGGTTCAGTTTGACTTCCTCGGGTTTCCAAGTCAGTTTGGGTTGGGTTTTGGTCGAACTCCAACCCAACCGAGTTAAAGCCCTTTGCCCAGATCAGCAATTCAACAGTTGAAGGGAGCTCAATTTAACATTCAACAATATAATTTTCTTATTTGGAATACTCAAAAGGTTAGTTATAGGGCTTAGCATCGCCTCCATATCCCTCAAAAATTATTAATTTCTCCATAAAGTGAGTTTGATGATGAATAAATGGAATTACTACAAACCTCAAGCTTATGAATGGCTTTTGCCACATGCCAGAGGGAGGTTGTATCACCATCAACTTGGCATTCCTGTCAAGCAAACAAACATCATCTCAAAAACATACTAAATTTTTAAAAAATAACAAACAAAATTTTGAAACCAGCCTGATGTTAAGCACACCTTGTAAGCCATGTCAAGCTCAAAGGATAGAACATCCTCATCAAAAGGAATTGTGTACAAGGGGTACTCCCCTATGGTCACCATGTGATTGACTTTTTCCTCCTCCAAGATCTGCAGAATAATCATAGTTTGATATCAGTGAATTATGGTGGTAATGCACACTACTTGTCAAAAGCAAAGAAAGAAATGACATATCCAAAAAGAATTCCGCCATCCATGTTCCTGTTTTGTCACCTAAACATCACTCAGCAGTGTACATACACACACTACTAGGGGAGTTTATAAACATTGTAGGACACATTTGGGGTGATTTTGGGTTAACTCTTAATCTTCTGTCAAAATAAACTCAGGTGTACAAAACACCGATGATACAAGAAGAAGCTTCCAACTAACATGAGAAACTTAGAACCATGTTTAAAAACTTAGAACCATGAGCATTCATTCACAGAACGATAAATGAAAGCAACTTGAATTTCCATTTACCAATTAAAACCATTATAAGAGAGCTGAAATATCCTCTTCCAATAGATGATGGAGAGGCTGGTAAAATGTGGGTAAGTTCAAAAGCATGAGGAAAATGGACAAAAGGGATGCTGCTGCAACCAGTCACAACACATCATAAAGGAAAAAAATTTAATAAGTGAAGAATTCAAGTCTTCAGCAATAGGGGAGAGGACCCCAATGACTATAAACATAGAGGATCTCGATCACTATATTATGTAGTTGGGTGACCTACTTGGACAAGTGGCTTTAAAGTCATATCTGGAGATTGATTATGGCCTTCTCCTGCTTGTTCCTATTCTGCACTTTTATCAACTAGTTCTTGTAAATCCTGGAGATTATATTCAGTTGGTGAAGATGCTTATGTCAATTCTAACTGAAGAATGCAGTGCCATTATTGTTGAAAGCCTCATGGTTGTAGAGCGAGTTATGTTAATAAAAACAACTCATAACAAATGACAGCCTGGTATTCTCAACACACATGAAAGGTTTGTCAGCAGATCAAAATATAAGCTTACCTTCTCACAAGCAACTGTGCGACGTGGAACGAAATAAACAAAGTATTCTCTCTGAAGTCCTTTGGATATATCGTGCTGAATGTTTGATGACAGGAGCTTCATCAAACTAACTTGGGAATGGACGAGATATACCACCTTTGAGCATTCCGAGTGAATAGGATCAGATGAGAGATGCCGCAATTCCACATTGTGCTCCTGTTCAAATCAAAGTTCCTCAACTTCATCGTAGTAGTAAATAAACAATCCCAGCTTTGAACGTTTTACAAGTAACTTGTTAAATGTGATTGAATAATGTGACTGAATAGAAAGATGAAAAACACATAAAATCAGACAACAAATAATGTGGATTCTATGGCTTGTTGAACAAACAGAGGAGGTCCATCAAGAATCTCTGAGATTGAATTGATAGCTAATTTTGCGTCCCAGTAGGGTATATACATACAATGAGACTGTCATGAATCTATGAAAGGACACTTAAATGCCTCAAAAGCAACTGAAGCTACATAAAAATAAAGAAGAAACAATAAAGTGAATATACAAAATTAAATATAAAAAATCATGATATATGATTTTGATACATTATGAATAAAGCCTCAAAACTCCACAACAACAAAAATCCAACATTTTATCCTACCCATCATCCGTAATCATAAAATGCAGGATATTTGGATCCACAGAGGCAATGAGAAGAATGGCGAACATGCTCAAGAGAAAATAAACAGGTTGCACCTAAGTTATTCCCTGCACTTGAAAATTAGACAGCTAAACTTCCATGGCCTTCACAAAAAGATTCAGACAAATTAGGAGCCATGTTCTTTCATGATGAGAGTTGATGTTGCCCTTGAATTTCACCAGTGAATGGCTAACAGAAAGCTCAATACATGGAAATCCTAACATCAGTCACATCCTAGTTCCATAAGTATCGTATCGGAAAAAAAAAATTGCAAGCCATAAAATCTTCAAATCTCAATGAAGTGAGTATGTTGTGAAAAACATTAATAAGGGTTAGTGTACATCAGTACATATAGATGGCACTCAAATATGTCAACATTGCAGTAGGAAAAATCTGCTCTTGGCATTGATGAAACCGGTGCATCACATCTTGATCAAGGAAAAATGGGTCACTGAAACTTGACAGTTTTCTGAGCAAGGGATTCATAAGCTCACTTGAATTGTAATGAACAATCTGCCAATTAAAATCGTTTTATCCCCCTAATGATTTTATAACATGTTTTAATTTTTTTTAAATAGTAAACCTTATCTAATGAGGTATGCATTTTGATCAAAAGTGTATATCGCTCCTCCATGTCGACTTAAATGGACCCATTTTTAGCAAATGTAAAAAAAAATAAAAATTAATGAGGCATATACCCCACCTAAGGAGGTATGTACCTTGTTGGATGGCTATGGAGGTATATGGACTGTCCACACGTGCTGCATGTAACAGCACTCTTAAAAAAATGTAGCACCTCTATGAATGAGGCTCTTGCTCAAAGGACATCCTAGTTTCCTTGAGATAACTCAATGGCAAGTAAGTATGACCACCTATTTCTTCGTATCTCCAAACAACCGATTCTTTCATTCGATAGAAATTTCTGTTTTAGACCAATCAATGCCACCATCAAAATTCATCCAACCAAACTACTGAAACAGTACTAGTGCAACCACAACATTCAAATTCCAATTCCAACGTTCAACATAAATTCATCCATTCTTTCCAAACTTAAAGTGTGCATATCATCTCATCGCTATTCAACATATAATCAATCCTCGTTGAGCGACAATTTCCCCCCTCTCTCGCAAAATCATACAATGAACTCAAAATCGGCATAAAAAACATCATGCGCACAATTAAATCCTGATTAAGCGTTCGTAAGCAGAAACAATTGTCCCAAAAAGGGGAAAAAACGAATAGAAAGCAAATACGGACATACTCTGAGAAGTGAGGTCTGGATGATCAAAGCAAGGGTGCCGCTCAGTTTCTGATCAACGATCAGGCATTTCTTTCCCCGGATCTACGACAAATCGACGTAAATAAAAAGGTCATGTAGAAATCAAAAGGCGGTCAAGAAGAGAGAGGAGACGATTGAAGGCGAGGGGGAAGGAGGAGGGAACGTTGTGGGATGTGAAGAACTCACGTTCTTGAGGATGTTGAGGAGATCCTTCTGCGCTTGATCTCTGACTGACGCGAGGTTGAGTGGAGCGTTGTCCAGGCTCGGAATCTGAGCCATCTCGCTCTCTCCCACCCCGTCAGTCGCTCTGTTGTTTTTCGGGGAGGCGGAGATGAGTCAGGGAAGAAGAAAGAACGCGGTGTAGGGATCCGATTTTAGCAACCGTTTGATTCGAGAATTAAGTTATTACATGGTTTAAGACTGTTGTTGTATTCTATTATAAATAAGAATAAAAAAAATTTATTTTTATTAAAAAACATAATAATAATTTTTTAATTTTTAAATAAAATGTAAATAACGTGTGAATAATGATTTTGAAAAATAGAAAAAAATAATAACAGTTGATTTATAAGAGGTGATGACAGTTGATTTGAAAGTGTGTTCACATATTCTTTTTTATTGAATAACTTGGAATAACTTAATTTCACGGGTTGACTGAAATTTATATACTATTTTATATCAGTTAATTCTGATATACAAATTTTCATTTATTCCAGTCAATCCAAATATTCATTTTGAGATGATTATTAAGGAGGATAATTTCCACTCACAGTTAAATTTATGATTTTGGGATTCAAAACTTCAAAAGAATTTAGTTAATGGAGTTTTAGTGGTAGGCTTAAACAAAAATGGGTTTTTGGTTGGAAAGGGGGAGACTGTGTCTGGCTATCACAAATGACTAAGTTATCATCATGATTTGTTTTCGATTGCTTCGAATATGTCATAAGAGTGTTGTCTCGTAACCTCTTTATAGGTTGCCTATGTACCCGGAAAGATCAAGTCTCACGTAGTTCAATTCGTCATTTTGTAACCGTTTTACCACTAAGTGTCAGTGGACTTTTTTATAGGGAAACGTTTCCCATCATTACTCTCCACGTCGTCTGTTAATTACCCACGTTCTGCTGGTAATGGGCGATAAATACCAACGTGACGATTACAGACGTTTGTGGCCTTCTGACCGTTTCTACGTCTGCTCGGTATCCTTTGATGAACCTGTCCGTGCGTTATGTCTCCGTATATTTCTGCGAGGAGTAAGGTAGACCACCAAGTCCCCGCGTCTGGTCGTGCTTTAGACTATTCGAATCTGAGTAATAAGTAGGGCTGCAACTCGGGCGGGTTGGGTTCGGGTTGACCCCAACCTGAATTCTAAACTACCCAATCCTAACCCGACCCAACCCGATTTTCAACCCAAATTGGACTCACCCGAACCCAACCTGAAATTAAATAAGCCAACCCGCCCTAACCCGACCCCAACCCGATTTTCAACCCAAATTAAACCAACTCGACCCAACGCGAATTTCTAACATGATGTGTAAATTACATAAATCAACCCGACCCAATCCGTAAGATTAGTTAAGTTTACCTAAAATTTGGACTACCCATATTTAGAAGCTACAGAATGGACGGCCATGATCTTTTTTTAAATATTAATTTATGGATTCGGGTTGGGTCGGGTTGTGAGTGAGGTCAACCCGAACCCAACCCGATTTGTGAGTCAACCCGAATTGGCTAACCCGAACTCGAACCCGATTTGGTCAACCCAACCCATGTACAAATCGGGTTCAACCCGTCGGGTTCCGGTTCAATCCGACCCAAGTTGCAGCCCTAGTAATAAGGTCGTCCGACTACAAACCTGTCATCTAGTCGTGCCTTAGATTACTCGTACCAGAGTGATAAAGTCATCCGACCAAATCTGTCATCTGGTCGTGCCTTAGATTACTCGTACCAGAGTGATAAGGTCGTCCGACCAAATCTGTAATCTCGTCGTGCCTTAGATTACTCGTACCAGAGTAATAAGATCACCCGACCAGACCTATTATATGGCCGTGCCTTAGAAAATATTATTCAAATATGTTGTTGCAAATTTTTAACCAAGTCGGTTAGCAACACCAGTATAATGCAAGATGCACCGATTATTTAATTTATATATGCATTTGTTCTATATTATTGTTTGTATATAGTTCCTCTGTTGTGGAATAATATTTTTCAGAATAATGAAAATGGTTAAATGTTTTTAAATGTTCATAATTCATGAAATTGAAATCATATTGGAATTAAAGATGGAATTCCACTGCTATATTTTTATCAATTCTCATTTGATTAAATAATTTTTTAAATATGATAGAGTACGAGACGTGTGGTGTATTTGGCTGATATGATTTAGATTATTCTAATTCCAACTATTCAATTGTATGCATTAATTTTGGTTTTTATCAATTATGATAAACATCTCCAATTATTATATTTCCGTTGCCAAGTAACATTTTCTCTTCATTCACATGGAATTTGCAGTGCCCCCAGTAATGGGTAATTAATTGATATTTTCTTATAGTTATTTGTTATAATTCTATTTTAGATTTTATTCATCCTCTAAATACATATATTAGATTTTATTTAAAGACTTTATCTTGAAAATATTATTCAAATATGTTGTTGCAAATTTTTAACCAAGTCGGTTAGCAACACCAGTATAATGCAAGATGCACCGATTATTTAATTTATATATGCATTTGTTCTATATTATTGTTTGTATATAGTTCCTCTGTTGTGGAATAATATTTTTCAGAATAATGAAAATGGTTAAATGTTTTTAAATGTTCATAATTCATGAAATTGAAATCATATTGGAATTAAAGATGGAATTCCACTGCTATATTTTTATCAATTCTCATTTGATTAAATAATTTTTTAAATATGATAGAGTACGAGACGTGTGGTGTATTTGGCTGATATGATTTAGATTATTCTAATTCCAACTATTCAATTGTATGCATCAATTTTGGTTTTTATCAATTATGATAAACATCTCCAATTATTATATTTCCGTTGCCAAGTAACATTTTCTCTTCATTCACATGGAATTTGCAGTGCCCCCAGTAATGGGTAATTAATTGATATTTTCTTATAGTTATTTGTTATCTCGTCGTGCCTTAGATTACTCGTACCAGAGTAATAAGATCGCCCGACCAGACCTATTATATGGCCGTGCCTTAGATTACTTGTACTCAAGTAATAAGGTCGTCCGACCAGATTTGTCTTCTGGTCGTGTTTTAGATTACTCGAGGTGTCATCTTTTCTCTAGATATCCGACCGTCCGACTATGTCATTTAGTCTAATCGTGTCGACATGCCAAATGACGTCACTTTTCGTGGATCGGACCTAATAGGCCTTACGCCAGATGGCCCACGTATTGTCTTTGCATGACACGTGTCCTAGTGTGAATTTTTATCTCCACAATTACTAATAATTCTCACTTTTTTTTGACTTATTCTCGAACCAAATGGAGGCCTTAGATTTGAGCTTTGTTGGAAACCGAGGCTCTGTTTGGAAGTCGGTCAAAAATGCCAAGATTACATCCCTGGTTGTTCAAGAGTTTTTGAAACACTTTGTTTTTAATAAATTGTAACATTAAACACCTATGAATCTCTTTGGATCAGTTGAGAAGATTTTTAAAATTTTCAAATTTCTTTTAGGATTTTTTTATTTTTAAATCCTCATAAACCATAAGATTTAGTAATCGATTCCTCGCTTTTTTGTATTTTGATTTTACTTCCCAGATTTAAAAGATAAGTTGGGAGAGACTAAAAATATAATTAAATAATTTAGAAATGGGTCCCTCGACTAAAATTGTAAATTTTAAATGATGATATGTAAAATTGTAACCGTAAATGATGATAATGATTAACTATATATGTAAAATTGTAAATGATGATAACGTGGAAGAAGATGAGTGTAATTGTAACAATAATTTTGTTTAGAATAAATCAAATTAACAGGAGTAAGTAACTGTGCTCACAAATATCTGAGTAGACTGTGATCCGTACGAATAACGAGACTTCGTGGAAATCTCTCGATCTCGATTGTGGAGCGGTTGATGACGTGGAGTAGGTCCCATCGTCCACGTGCTAGTCCTCCTCGATGTCCGTCCAAAGAGACGTTCAAAAGAAGCGGCTACTCTTCCGGACACATGACCCCTCCCCACTGATGCCCATCATGAACTCTGCATGTGACATGCATGGCATGGCCATCTGCCATCTATAGTAGACATTTTTAATGTGGTAATATTAATCAATGGACAACTAATACATACTGTTTTGGGTTGCATACCAGAAGAAGCCAAAAAAGTGTTGATCTAATCAGTCATTCATTAGAATATGCTAACATATATTAGGTGAAGCGATTATGTGCGGCAAACGGCGGGTGTGGCCGCGACACGGACCGTCCGATCATGGGTCCATCGCATCCGACCGTCGGATGCGATAGACCCGTAATCGACGGCCCGTAATCGCTGTCACACTCGCCGTTCACCACATGTAATCGACCCTCCATATACTAGTTTGAAAAAGAATATCTATATATTAATTTATTAATTTATTTTGGTATAAAATCACATTTCGTGTATGTTTTAAGCATTTTCCAAAGTAAAATAAATTGCATATATGATGATTTTTCAACGATGATGTGGTACATATTATTTTTCTTTTTAGTTGATAAATGATGTACATATTTTGAATAACGTTACGGTCAATATTATATGAAGTCTTAGATAGATTTTGCATAACCTTTTTTTATTTATAAATGTGTATATATCTTATATAATGTAACATTTATTTATGTAACAACAAAGAAAAATATGTACTTTTATCTAAAAATAACATTATAAATTTTTTAGGGTTTTGTTAACAGAGTGCTCTCAAGGCACTGGTTAATCCACATTAATTGCTCATTTTTTAGACAACTTAACAAATTAATTATGATATGATTAAAAAAAATAAAAGATTTTTTAAAATACCAACAATACCCCTAATAAATTCATCACATTTTTTTTTCTTCCCTCCCACACCCAATTTTTTCCTCTCTTACACAATATTAAAAAAAAATTGTTATAAGCATAAATAAGATATTTTCAAGAAAAATGTCCTATTTATGTAAAAAAAATATATATACCAAATAATTGAATAATATTTTTTTTTGTATAAATTCAAATTTCTATATATCATTTATTATTTATGAGTAAATCGGGTATGGGAGAGAAGAAAAAAAATATTGGAGGAAAAAAATATGGTATGAGAGGAAAAAAAAATAGTGAATTTATTAGAGGTGGTGTTAATATTTAAAAAAAAATTTATTTTTTATACTCATATCATAATTAATTTATTGAATTGCTTAAAAAGTAACAATAAATATAGATTAACCAGTGCCCTGAGGACACTCGTTAACAAAACCTATTTATTTAATGAAATATATGCCCCCGATAGAAATAGGTTTGTTATGGAGGTTGTACTAAAAAAATGGCATCTAATATTTCATTTGGGAACTTTCCTTACTTGGACCAGTTTCACCTATACTACTAACCATCCCTTGAAATTAGAGTTGAAGCTAACCCACAATGTTTTCTGGTATGGGCATTAATGATGCACTATTCATTTTATAATTTTGTTGGTAGTCTTCACGTCACCAACACAATGTAATAAAAAATCCAATACAACATACATTTCATTGTCTCGTAATATATATTATCATATTAGATGTAAATAAAAAATATATATATATTGAATTCACGAGTATGAACATTTTTATGAAGAATGTGTTTTATTAGTTAATTATATATTTCTAAATAAAATGAAATCGTGTGGGAGTTGCAAACGGCAACTGCATGTATCATGTTCCTTTTGAGTATTTTGAGGCTCATATCATTCTAAGGATCTGTATGAAAACACAAATTGAAATGTCGCTTTGAAATAAACTATTTTTTAAGATGATTTTGATCTTGACTTTTATTGTGATGTTTTTTTTTTAATTCAAAAATCAATATTTGAAATGAGTTTAATATTTAATAAAAAAAAAACTATTTTTCGATTCAAGCCAGTAGAATAATACGATACCATTGGATGATTAGTCATGAGCCAGAATGAGAAGATATTATATAGTCAATTATAACAAAAAATTAAAAGTAAAATTAAATTGTCATTATTCAACCCACAATTTTCTTGTGCCTAACAAAACAATTAATTCGTGAATGGCAATTAATGACATAAGCAATGACGTCCGGTCACATAATCACATGACAAAATGGGACATCGTTATCAAAAACTAATTAAGGATGACACTTGCAATATGTCGCTTTTTTTTCTTTTAATGTCAAACATTGTTGGTCCCATCACCCATGTCCCTGGAATTGTCATATCAGCCACATTTTTATTTTTTTCGGGTGAGCCCTTTAACATCCATTTTAATGCATACATTACATAATACCACCAAATATATGTCTTTCAACAAATATTATAATATGTGAAGACTACACTCAATATTGCATACAGAGATACATATTATTATTGTTTTATCATATATATATATATTTCAATAACTCAACATGTATATATGCTGTTTTTTATATATAAAAAATACATTTGATTACTTAAATTCTTTTACCAGATATCAAGAAGTTTAATTTTGAAAAAAACATGTTGATATTTTTGTCTGGATAAATTAAAATAAATTATGATATTATAACCACAGGGGGTATAGATTAAATACACAAAGTTCCAAAACATTCAAAATTAAGTACCTTGCGAGCCTAACAATGCTAAAAGATCGGATAGAAGCAGTGGGTTAGATGTCAGCCCACTCACCAGGTTCATGAAAGTGGTTATCCCAATCATATGCATCTCTATCTTACAAATGCTAACCACTCACGAGTTGATGACCCAATACACTTAATTATTTTTAATTTTAAATCCAAGTTTACTGTTTTATATATATATATAAAACACCCCTCATGTATTTTCAGCTTTCTTTTTTTTTACACTCAAAAGTGGATGTGTGATTATGGGATGCAATACATGGCATGACGTGTGTTTGGACTCACGTTTAGATTTTTAGAATCACGAAAGAATTTTTAGCCCTCGTTTGGATACCGGATAAGCTCCGGATAAAAAAAAATTTGTGTTTCGAAAGCTTGGATAAACCCAGATAAAGTGTGCCAGAATAAACTGGTATAAAGTGGTATATGAATTCCAATCAACCCCTAGAATAAAATTTATCATAGGTTATTCCACCCAAAGAATAAGTGGGTCAACTGTCAAATCAACTGTCATCACCTCTTATAAATCACATGTCAAATCAACTATCATTACTTTTTTACTTTTTATAAATCTTTATCCATACTTTATTCACATTTAACCCAAACAACAAAACATTTATTCTTACGATTCCCAACGAGAATATTTCAAAACACAATCAAACACAAAATCAATTTATCTTTATTCACACTTATGCTCGGATAATTGTATACCCAAGAATAAATCTTATTCTACATCCAAACGGGGGCTAAATAGTATATATGTGGTGTAAATGCATTACCATAAAAGCCCCTCATGTAATACATATATACAAGATTTTTGGCATCTAATCAGGATCAAATCTTATCAAAATCATAAATTTTACAGGTCAAAACTTTGTACAATGTGATATGCATATATGTGAATGCTGATCATATCTAAAAAAGATTTGCTTGTGACTTCAAGAAACCAAAGAGTCATCAGTTTTTCAGTCCCCTCCAAGTACTGTTCAACTCTTTTTAATAATGAAAGCAACATTATAGGTACATAAAATTGTCTCTATTCAAAGTATGTGCATAAGATAAGCCAATCATTTAGATGCCTCACAAGTCACAAAGTCTGGAGGATTCTGAAATAAAAATAAATAAAATAAAAACAAAAGAAAAGGAAAGGCTACCTCCCTATAGTGAAAGATCTGTGTCTTGGCGCATGCAAATTTTGAAAGGGTGGTTGTTGGTGGTGTGATTTGTTGTTTGATTTTATAGTGTCTATGAGAGATTTTTTTTTTAATTTTTAATTTTTTTTCTCAAAATTTTTATACTGTTTATGAGAGATGTTTCTTTCTCACATATGACTTTTTTGTCTTTAACGATGAGTTGATATTCTACAATAAATGGGTATCAGATTAATTAACTTTTATTTGTTCTGTCATCATTATTTATATCCTTTGTACATAATTATTTTTTATTTTTGTGTTTATTGAGAATGTATACGGAACGAATAGTGTATTCCAGGCCATCTTAAAATTATTATCAGAGTTCATATTATTTTATTTAAACAAATATAACTATAAAGTTTTAAATTTATGACAAACAATTTGTTATTTGCTCTTCTGACCAAAGATATAGAGGCTTCGCACTCTCATTTCTTTGTTTTTTTGGTGTTTTTATTCTATTCTATTTCAATTTCAAAATTTGTAATTTAAAATCAGAAATAAAATTGGATAAACAGATTTCTACATTTCTTTAAAATAAAAAAATTTGTTCTTTGCTATTATATATGTTATCCCTATCGAGATTAAATAATTCTTTTCTTCTTCACCCCAGACGGGGTGAAATGAATATTCAAGATTAGGGATATATACTACAAAGAAGTTATAGTTGGAGACTTGAATTCCTTGTGTCTTGACCAAATTTAAGTATTGTTTCTGTTGCATCTTCAACCTTTTAATTATAGAAAGGTCCATGGAATTATTTTCCCAAGGTGTCACTTTCCATGGTCTCAACTAATTTAAAACAAGATAAGCTTTTTATTGAATATTCGAGACAGCATAATCTCCCACTATTATAACATTTTTTTTCCATCTTCAAAAGTAATGTTCATAGAAAAATATGATGTCATCCTTTCTGTAGTTCATTTTCTAAAGGAAAATGCCCGCTCATTTTTACGGTTTTAGGGTGCGTTTGGTTGCGCGATTGCAAAACTGATTCTGCAGGAATCTGCGATTGCAAACCTGATTCTGCAGAAAGCTTACTTTCTCAGCTTTTTGAAATCGCAGCTTTTGAGCACTATTTACCTGCAATCGCTGGGTTTAAAACTGCGATTACAAAACTGTTTGGTTGCGCGATTGCAAACGCAGCTTCCTGTAATCGCAATCGCAGCGCAATCGCGCAACCAAACGCACCCTTAATTGTTTTGAAAATTTTTAAAATATATATTTATTTAATAAAATATAAATTTTTTAAAAAAATTAAAATATATTTCTAATGAATTGAACATATTTATACTAACATCGTGGAATATAGACTTGATTGTAAATTTTGCATACTGATCAGTGATATTTATACTAACATCGTGGAATATAGTCATGACTACAGAAATACAGACATGATGTTTAATGAGTGACCGAGTGGACTAATATATTTTATTAGTGAATAATACATTTTATTTCATTTTCTAACGAAGCATTGAAGCACGTACTAATAAAACAGACTTCGTTGGTAAGACTTTATGTAACAGATTAAAGTTATTTTAATTTCTGACTATGCATTCCAGGACATTGATGACAATGATGTTATACATCAACAAATAAAAAAAGAAAAAAAATTACAACAAGAATGACAATAAGAAAAATTATCTGTTTATTCTCATATATTTCAAGCTAAGGATTTTTTTGGGGTAAAGAAATGCTAGAGAAGATAAAGGGGGCAAAACGACCTCAATAACTTCCTATATAACAACAATTGTATAAATAAGGCTAACCAACACACAATCGGACAAATAATATTGTATAAAGACATAACAAGGAGATAAGTGAGTAGGAGGACAGTTTATCCCTATTTGATATAAAAAATAATCGGGATAAACTGTGAACAATTGTCCCAATTTTAAAATAAAAATGAAGATATTTTGTTATATCTTGTTAAAGATATTAGATAGATTTGTTATTATCTTAGGTTTGTTATTATATTAGTTTGTTATGATATTAGTTTGTTAGTGTGTTACACGTGTAACACCACCTTGTACTATTATATAAAGGGCTTTAGTCCCTCTCTAATGGAACAAGGATTTTAGGGTTTCATTATTATTTTTTCTCTCCATTATTTCTAACATGATATCAGAGCCATAAACCCTAGATCCACAAAAATTTATCATCTTCTTCCCCGCTCCGATTGGGGAGTCTTCAATCGGACCGGGGGAGGATTTTTTTACCGTCATCGTTGGGTCGCCATCTTCGCGCCCATCACCGTCGTCATCTCCGCGTGTCGTCATCGGAGCGGGGGAGAATTTTTTATACCCATATTTTCTTTCATTCTTTGTGTTGTCGTTGCCTTTATTGCGATTGCGCGTTGTTCACGCCGTCGTCTTCTTCGCGTTGTCGTCGTCTTCTTCGCGCCCTTATTTGCGTCGTTGTTCAGAACCCGAGCTTTACCAAGTCGCACCGCTTCAGTCCTCGTTACATGCGCCACCGTCCGCCGTGCTCGTTGCCCGCCCGTCGCGAAGCCGTTGAGGCCGAACCGCATCAACATCAGCAGCAGAGAACACAAAAAAAATATATATATCTGGTGCACGATAGCGCAGAGATTTGCGCTATCGTGCACCTCAGAATCGTCCGGCCCACTGCTTCTGCTTTGACTACGCGGATCCACGTCCGCAGCCCGGCCCACCAATCCGGGTCCGCCAGCCCGGACGTCCACCCGGATCCGCCAGCGCACTAACCCGTCAGATCGTCGTCCGGCCACCGTCAGGCCGTCGTCCAGCCACTGTCAGGCCCATGTCCGTCAACCGCCGGCCTTGTTCTAACGCGTTTCTTTCGTGGACTGTTACGGCTTCGTTCGGACTCCGAATCTAGTCATCCAGGTACTCATTTTGTTCATTTTTTCATTCTCTACGAATCCGTATATGTCTTTTTCATTTTCTTCTGATTTCCGTCAGTTGCAACATCATTATTTCTTTTCTTCCTTGGGTCTCCTTCTTCTTCTTTGAGATCCTGTTCGTAGCGTTGTCGTTCGCACGCTACTGTCGTTATCGTCTCTGCGTGCCGTCATCTTCGCACGCCGTCGTCGTTCGCCAAGTGGCGTCGTTTTTTTTTTATGCAGCATCGCTGCCTCTGTGCGCTATCGTATTCGCGCACCGTCGTTTTCGTGCGTTGTCGTCCTCGCGCACCTTCGTTTTTCATGCGCCATCGTTGTATTTGCGCACTGTCGTTTTCTTTATTCTTCTTCTCTATCAGCGCACCTCTCTTCTTGCGCTAGTCTGCACCATTTGCGTCGCCATCCGCATCGCGTTTCTTCTACTTCTTATCCGTTGGCGCATGTCCGCGCTCGTCTGCACCAACCGCCACCGGCCGTCCGTCACTGTCTTCGCTGTTGTCTCATTTTTATACAAACTCTAAGGATTCTACCCTTCAGAGTTTGGGAGAGGGTGTTAAAGAATCTCCACCACCATTGTCCACGTGCTGTCTCCGCTGCCTGTCCGCGTTCGTCTGTGCCCTCCGTCTTCTCCTTGAACCTCCGTGAGCCCTACGTGCGCCATCTGATCTAGTGGACCAGCAATTCCGACTGACTCAAAGAGCGGGAGCGACTCTGACTGACTCAAAGAGCGGGAGCGACTCTGACTGACTCAAGAAGAGCGGGAGCGACTCTGACTGACTCAAAGAGCGGGAGCGACTTCGACTGACTCAAGAAGAGCGGGAGTGAAGTGATGAATCCAAAAGACAGATGACGATTATCAATTCACAAAAATAAATTGGAGGTGTTTGAAAATAAGATGTTTAGTTTATCATCTTTGTGTAAACTCTAAGGGTACAACCCTTCAGAGTTTAGGAGAGGGTGTTAAAGATATTAGATAGATTTGTTATTATCTTAGGTTTGTTATTATATTAGTTTGTTATGATATTAGTTTGTTAGTGTGTTACACGTGTAACACCACCTTGTACTATTATATAAAGGGCTTTAGTCCCTCTCTAATGGAACAAGGATTTTAGGGTTTCATTATTATTTTTTCTCTCCATTATTTCTAACTTATCTAAAGGCTGTGAAAGCATTTATCCCCACCTTCTGTCCCAATTGTAAAAAATATGAATATAAACAAAATTAATGGATTTTTAATTCCATAAAATTAGAACAACGTATTCTCAAAATCTTAAGCTATTAGCCCGTTCCCAAACTAGTAGCCCAAAGAGTGTATATCAGAAATATTTTCTAAAATTTGTCTTATTATGTCATTGTTACATGTTGAGTATATTATAATTGATGACTTTGAGAATAATTCCATTGGTAGAGAATTTTTTTTTTCACTTTATACAGTGACACACTCATTAAATGATGTCTTGGAAAACATAAAGTCCCCGTTTGGATAGCGGAATTGAATTATTCTGAATAGATAACTATGCCAGTATAGATAACAAATCTTCATGAATAAGAGATTTTCTGTTTGGTTTTTATTTTTATTTTTATTGGAAAACATAAGAATAAAGGTTGAGTTGTTTGGTTGATAAAGAATAAAATATAAATAAAATGTAAAAAAATTGATTTGACACGTGAGCCCTTTGATGTATAAAATGTGTTGATAGGTGATTTGATGTGATAAGATGTAAAAAGTTGATTTGATATGTGAGTCCATAAGAATAGATAAAGTGAGTATAGCTTATCATAGGGGTTACTTAGAATTGTTATACTCTCTTATACTCATTTAAACTGGCTTAATAATACCAAGTTATACTCCGCAAACAAACAATCATTTTCCTTATCCATTCTTATACCACCCTTATACCTGTCTATTCCGCTTCCCAAACGGGGTAAAAAGGAATAAAGTAATCTGCACGTGCGTTACATGAGCGTATTATTATACGCACTTTAACACTTTTAAGGAAAGTGTATTTTCGCATCTCAAAACTCGATTTTCACCCCTAACATTTTTGGGTTTGTTGATTGATTTGATTTTGTAATTTTTTTTTTTTTTGCATAATTCACTGTCATAACTTTGAAACATGGATCAGCCTAACTTTAAATTGATGCAGCCAATAATGACCCATTGAGAGAATTCCAGGGTCTTTCAGTCACATGGCTACGCTTAGAGACAGAATGGCCTTCCCCAAGTGCCCTTTCTTTTGTTTTTTTGGGAACATATACCCCCCTTGTAGACTACCTAAAATCCATATAACCCTAATTTTCCCTGAAATTTATATAACCTCCTAAAAACATCAATATAAATTCAAATAATCTCGTGAGTTAAATTTTTGTTGAAAAATTTGAATTATTCTACGAATATTCTATCTGGTTAACCTTAGCTGAAAACATAGTATAACAAAAATCCCTCACAATGTTTTAAAATGTAAAAAATTCTATGTAATTAATTATTTTACCCTTTTAGATACGGTTTTATAGTCCATCTAGAGGGATAAAATCGTCATTTATTGATGATTTTTCATATTTTTGTGTAGAGTGTTTGATATACTATGTTTTTAGTAAGGGTTAACCAAATAGATATTCACAGAATATTTTTCATCTGTCAACAAAAGTTTGATTTATAAAGTTATTTGGATTTACATATATTTTTAATGAATTATATAAACTTAAAAAAAATCAGGTCACATGGATTTCAAATAGTTTGGAAGCTTGTTTGGACTTTTCCCTTGTATTTTTTTAGGAGAGTCCCAAGTGCCTTTCCTTGATATTGCATAGAAAGCATACCAGAGCATCACATAATTACACCAAACAGTCATCACATTTTTTGTGTGTGTGTATTAAGTGTGGGGGGGGGGGGGGGGACCAGATTAACTAGTTCAGGCTCTGCACATATTGCAACTGATCATATGGTTTGGTGCACACAATATTATCAATTAAAAAATATTGTTCCAGATTAACTAGTTCAGGCTCTGCACATATTGCAACTGATCATATGGTTTGGTGCACACAATATTATCAATAAAAAAATATTGTTTCATACCAAACCCACCATCTTCTTTCTTGTACTATCGAAGCTGCTCGAATCTTTATTTTATTTTTTAAAATCGTTCTCTCCACCTTCATTTTTATAACATTATCAACATTTTAAATTGAACCATTTTAAAAAGAAGTTTCACACATCATGTGCATGGGTGCCAGATATCCATGTGTGATTATCTGTGATTATGAAATTTTTTATATTAACAATGGGGATGATGACATCTTAATCACTAATTTAATTCTTATCAATCTTATAAATTTTATTATCCTGTTGTATGTATTTTTATGTGTTGATGGAGGAAGCACAAGAAACACTTCTGGTAATGAAATCAGCGGGCACATGAGGCTGTGTGTATTGTTAAAAATCAATTAATTTATGTACAAATGACATAAAGCTAAGTCTGAATCCGGTTTTAGACCTCACATATTCCCATTGAATTACTTTTGATATATCCATCCACTGGTCTGTTTCTTGGTTATTGTAGTTTGAATAATGCTAGGGTCAGTCCCATTGGAAGTTCCGCGAATAGTCTACATATTTATTTTTTTAAAAATATATAGTAAATGACATCTAATGATATATATGTTTTAATAAAAAATATATAAGTTAATGATATATCTATCACAAGGACTCATTGAATCAAAATATATAAAATTAGTAACGGAATATGTATTTGGTGTTGGGAGGTGTATAGCTATCACTATCAAAACTTATAAACTGTCCACATGATTATCCTTGTGCAACATGTGCATGTTTACATGTGAAACTCCTCCAAGAGATCCAACCTGGACCATGACTTGTTGTGGAAGAATAAAGTTGACCGTTTAATTTGGGATTCCCTATTAAGAGTAGAGGTTTGATACTTTGTTTAGACTTTAGATAATATCAAAATTAAAAGACCAGTAATGCCTGTATTCAAATTAACCTTTTGCATAATGGCTAGACCTCCACTAATAAATGCTCAATATCATAATAATGGATGTTGTCAAGACTGGATTACACTTGCAATTTATTATCCCCATCAATGCAATTAATAAATTAACTAGATTCAAGAATGTATTAAATGGAATGAAGAGGATATTGACAATTTATTATTTCATGGTTCATCTCTCTAACCAGAGAAGATAAGCGTCCCAATTTAGAGAGGGCCCCCAAAATTTAATTTGATTGTATATTTATTTAGATATTTATCAATTATAGAACATGTACAAGATTCTCATGCAATTTGACAAGTTTATATATTTAGCATTGATTTTTCGCTTTGTAAAAGATTTACATTAACGATAATTTGTGAAATAGTCACAATAATACATCATCAAGATTGATTATGTTGATTTTTAAAGCATCTTCCAGTAACTCCATAATTTGTGAAATAGTCATAATAATACATCATCAAGACGATTTATGTTGATTTTTAAAGCGTCATCGGGAAACTTCTTTTGAATGCACTTTTATTTTTACTCAATTCATAAAACTCAAATATTTTTTTAAAATTACTATTTTTAATAAAAAAAAATATGTTTTTCTAAATAAAAAAAGCCTACTATAAATTGTGGTTTATTAAATCATTTCACAACATACTTTTCAAAACAATTTTTGAAATTGGTAAAAACTTTTGCGGTGATGCGGATTCTACACTGAAGAACATGATAGAATAGAGAATTCAAACGTCCATATTAGAATTATAAAACTGAGTTCACAAGTTATTTTTGTCCGCAATAAAAAAAAAACTTTAGAAACAACACTTTTCAACCGTTTTCCTGTACCTTAGACCCAAAGGGCCCGTTTGGGGTGAGACATAAGATCATTTGTCCTTGATAGTTATACTGGGATAGATAACAATCCATGATGAATAAGTAAATTTTTGTTTGGTTGTCTTTTTTGTTATTCTCATTGGAAAACGTAAAATTTATATTTTTGTTGTTTGGTTCACTTTGAATAAAATATGGATAAGTGGTAGATAAGAGATGGATAAGAGTTTATGACTTTTTAAATGACAATTATACCCCTGCATAAATTATTTGTGTTTGGGAATAAATATAAGATATATGAGTGTGATGTGATAGATGTGACAGTTTTTGAAATGTGTGCAGAGAGTGTTATGTGAGATAAATATTTTAAAATGACAGAGAAGAGTATTTTTATTTATTGACATAGATAAGCCCTGATAAACAATTCTACCATTTTTTTAGAATAGTTATCAGGCCTTATCCTAGTTTATCCAGACATAACCATCAAGATTTATTCTTGTCAAACAAACAGCTGTTTAGAGCTTATTCTACTGTATTTTCCCCTATTCACCCTTTATTCTTCACCCAAACGGGGAAAAAGACTCAAAGTTTCAAAGCTTTTAATTTTATTTAAAAAGGAAACTGATATTTTTAGCACACGGGATTAATAAACCATTAACAATTAAAATAATTCGTACAATAATGAAATAAATAATGAAATAGATCGAGACCCACCCAATAAAATCGTGACCGTCCACATCTCAATCGGACAGTTGGATGTCACCCGACAGGAACCCGATTTTGACATACCCACAAATTTACAATTTTGTCTTCTAGCAGCCACCACGACACCTCACTTTCTCATTATTTTTTCAAACTGGTTTTTGTTTTTGTTATTTATTCTCTCTCTAACCGACGAAAAACGACATCAATAAACGAATACCAACCGTCCGATGAACGAAACGACTCGAAGACCGCGACTGAAGACCGTTTGATTTGACCAGAGAATTGCTGACGTGGACTGCAGACGTGCAGTCGACTACACGTCCGTATTCCCAATATTTTTTTTTTCAATTAAAAAAAGTCAACAAAAAAACAAAATTGAATAAACGAACACACCCAGGAAGAGAAAACCAAACACATTTGTTCTCTCTCCTTCTCTTTCTCTCTCTACGTTTCCTCATTTACATTTTAACTTCCAAACTATATAATAAAAACACATTTTATAAAATGTTTTCACATGACGGAACACGCGTTGGGGTTCTCGTCGCTGAAGATCTGCGGAGCGTGAACGTACTGGACGTTGTACCCTTGACCGTACCCGTGACCGTATCCATACCCGGAGTACTCCATCTTGTTCGCCTCCGCCTTCACCGCCTCCACCACCTCCTCCTTCTTCTCTCCGCCATCCTTAGCCTTCTCCTTCTTTTCTCCGCCCTCCTTCTCTTCCTTCTTCTCTCCGCCCTCCTTAGCCTTCTCCTTCTTTTCTCCGCCTTCCTTAGTCTTCTCCTTCTTCTCTTCCTTCTTTTCTCCGCCCTCCTTAGCCTTCTCCTTCTTTTCTCCGCCGTCGTCCTTCTTTGGAGGCACCACCTCGACCCCCCTCTTCAGCTTTTCTTTTAGGTACAACGGGAGCTCCTTCACGTCCATCGTCCCCTTCACCGTCACCAGGTCCTTCTGCGGATCTATCGCCACGTGTTGCACTCCTGCAATTCGTTATTCGATTCAGGGTTATTTTCGTCATTGTCATCTGACGCGCCAGAGGTTTTTACGTTGACCGAGGAAGGAAAAAAAAAGGGAACCCCGAAAACATATGTAAAAGAGGTGAATCGATCGCGCCTTTTAAAGCATAATAATAAAATAATAATCGGACGGCTGTGATTCTGAGAATCAGATCATAACTAATTGGCGGGGGTGACAATAACGATTTATATTTGTAATAAATATTCTATTTAAATTTAATTACGTCAATCATAATCTACTCTTCAAAATTAGAAAACACTCCACTATGATTGTCACAATTCAATTTATTTATTTTTTGTGCGTTTGTATTAAGTATGCACATATCCGTAAAATAATAAATTATTTAAATTTAATTACATTAATCATAATCTATTCTTCAGAATTAGAAAACACTTCAACTCTGATTCTACTATTACCTTTAATCTTGTAAATGATCCTCCGAATCTTATGGATGCAACCCTCGCAGTGGAGCCTGATCTTCAGAACCACCGTCGTCGGCTGAACCTGTTTTCGTCAAAAAAAAAAATAATAAATAAAATTGAGCCACCGTAATAGCTTCGAATTTATAAGAAATAAATAAATAAAATTATGGTCACCTCCTTGCCCTTGGGCTTCTTGTCGGCGGGTTTGCCGTCGCCCTTCTTGTCGTCGGAACCGTTTTTGTTATCGTCACCCTTACCGTCCTTCCCCTGGGGCTTCTTCGGAGGGGTTGGCGAGATGAGTTCGACCTTCTTATTGATCTTCTTCTCCAACCTCTCCCTCAGCTCCCACGGATCCACCTTCCCAACCGCCGTCAGCTTGTTGTTCATACTGTCCACCTTCGCGTCCTCCACCCCTTCATTTCCATCATTCATTTTCAATTAATTCGTTAATTCATTGTGATTCGGTGAAATCAATTTTGGATCAGAAATGCTGAAGCTGAAAAGTCTGAAGAAATCCAAATCTGGCGATCAGATCGCTCACCTTCGAAACCCTTGACGGCTCGCTTCACCTTCTTCGCGCAGCCCTCGCAATGCATGTCGATCTTCATAACCACGGCGATCGGACCCCCTTCGTCCTTCTTCCCTCCACCGCCGCCGCCGCCGCCGCCGTCGGCCTTCTTCTTCTCATCGCCGTTTCCTTTCCCTTCCTTCTGCAAGGACCAACCACAGAAAATCGCCGATTAGTTTAAAAAAAACGAAAACCGGTACGAGTTGAGAGAGAGATTGAAGGAAGAAGCGATTAATTGCGAAATGATCGCTCACCTCGCCCATCACTTGATCGCTTCTGATCTTCAGTTTTTATTTTATTTTAACCTTTTTTTTGGAGAGAAGGTGTTGGAGGGGGTATAAATAGCCGGATCGTCAATGGATGTACTTCTGTTTTCATGTATGGGTATGGACATCACATGAATCCGTGTATGCATGTTGAAATGTCATGTCTATGTGCTGTACGAATGCAGTCGTAAAAAACGGGTTCACAGCCGGCGTGTTAAGACCTGAACCCCGTTTAGGCCGCGGAGTGACCCAAGAATAAAGACTTTTTAACATTTTTGTTTTATATAAATTCTGCGTCATATCTTTGAAAATGAGTTTACGGTATTTTTAGGTTGTAAAACATTGATTGCATATTTGAAAATAAGCTTTTAACTTTTATAGCTTTATGCATAATTTTTAAGGATGAATGATGATGTTTTGAGGGTGTAATTATGATGATTTGAGAATGGAATGATAATGACTACTTTATGAAACACAGATTTCGAGACACAGTTTTAGAGATAAAATCTAGTAATGATGATTTATTTAATTTGACATGTTTAGTAACATCTTTTAGCTTTTATCTTTTGTGGAGTTAAAAATCTGTACCTAGACACGTGTCGTGATAGGACAAAACAGTGGAACCTAAATCATTCGACAGAACGCACATTATGCCCAGTCCACGAAAGATGACCTCACGATGACATCACTCGACAGGTCAACACGACTAGACTAAAGGATCTAGTCGTACGGTCGATTTATCCGCAAATAAGAAGGGATCACCACGGGTAGTCCAATGCACGACAAACGACAGATTTGGTCGGACGACCTTATCGCTCAGGTACGAGTGATCTAAGGCACGACTAGACGACAGGTCTGGTCAGACGACCTTATCGCTCAGGTACGAGTGATCTAAGGCACAACTAGACGATAGGTCTGGTCGGACGACCTTATCGCTCAGGTGCGAGTGATCTAAGACACGACCAGACGAAAGGTCTGGTCGGTCGACCTTATTATTCGTCGACATAATGTACAAGCGAGCATGTCAAGAGGCCCCAAGCAGGTTCAGAAACGGACAAGGGACCATGAACGCACAAAACTGCCATGACAGCATTTAAAGTTCATTACTCACAGAACGTGGGTAATAAAGGCGGCATAGTGAGTAAATGCAGGGAACATTTTCCTAAGAAATAGTCCACTACCAGTTAGTGGAAAAACAGTTGCAAAATAACCAATCGAACTATGTGAGACTTGATACCCCAGCAGGTACGTAGGTAGTCTATAAAAGAGATCGCGCGACATCACTCTAAAAAAAAGGTGAAAAGTTAAGAAGTGACAACACATTCATTTGCAACAGCCAGGCAGAGTCTCTCCCCCTCCACCACAAAATCATGTTTCCGTATAATCCTACTACTAAAAATCCATTAGCCAAATCCTTTTTAAATTCCTAATCCCATAAAACACAAATTTAATTGTGAGGGAAAAATATCATCTTCACCTTTTAAATGATGATGTATTTGAATTGATGTAACCCCAAAAGCTAAAAGCTGCTTTTGTCTTTTGCAACTAAACATGCACTGAGTTTTTCAATCTTGTTTTCAATACTTACAGCTTCATTAAAAATTGAAGTGTATTTTTTTGAGAAAAAATGATCAAAAGCTAGATTTTTTAAAATTAATGTAAATAGATCTTTTTATAAACTCAATTTTAAATCCAATAACTTTTTTGAAAAAATCGAACGCCCAAACTTATTTCCAAATAAGACCTTAGCGTAAGTACTTAATTTTATCAAGGTTTATCTATTTTAATAAATAAAATTGTCATTCTATGTCATTTTTAAAAATATCTCATATACAATTGTACTTACACAGTCACACACATTCATTGGTGACTCCAAGATTTTTAAGAAATGGGGTCATTTGAAAAAATAAATATTACAGAATGTTCAATAAATCTGCACTTATTATATATTTATCAAAAACATAAATTGTTCTTTTGAAAATAGAACAATTGACATTAAAAAAAATTATAAAATAGGGAGATCAAAGATTTCAATAAATAAACTTTCACAATTGTCCTCAACGAGATTTCATATTTGCAAAGTCCGTGACGATAACAATAATAATTTTAATTGTAGCTGCATTTACAATATTCTTTTGAATATCATGATAACATAGCTTGTTATTTTTGGTGTATTCTGAAACAAAACTTCATTAATAGATTCATTATAATCAGTAAAAAACTGAAGAAACTCTAGAAAATTCATTTTATTAGTTGAGACATTAGATTTATTATGACCACGAAAATTTAATATTTGACGCTAGAGGAATCTTACGCAATCAACTGAAACATTTAAACGAATCCGATATTGAATCTTCATTTGTTTTGATTGTTTAGAAAAATCAAACAATTCATGTCCCAATTTCAGTTCTACAAGCATCAAAAGAAATTTAACAAAACATATCATCACATTAACGAGGTATGCGCCAATAGATTTTTATAACATTTTTTATAAATGCATTCATGCTATTCATTAAAACACATGCTTCATTTTTATGAAAGCATATACTTCATTAGATGAAGTATGCTATTTTTAAAATTCAAAATATGTGTAGACTGGAATTGGGGTTGGAAACATGGTTATACGCAACATTATCCTTTCAATTTTGGTTTAATGTGGGGATAGCCGGGTAGGTTTGCTTAAAAAAATATTGATGGACCCCACCAAACCACCACAACATATTACATGTGTCACCCACTCACCCCAGCCAGTCTACATTTTTTTTAAGTGGGGTTTTGGATAGGGTAATGTTTTTTATTTTTTTGGATGGGGTTAATGTAGGGTAATGCTTGATTTTTTTAAAATTTGGATAGGGTCAATTGACCCCGCAAACACCAATGTGATGCCGCCCTGCGCACATTCTAAAAATATTTTAAACCTTTTATGAAAAAATATAGTTTTTAGTACTATGTCACCTTAAATGATGTAATTAGCATTCTCTTATTTAATTGTTCAATTTATTCTTTTTTTGATGTCTTACACTTTTCCATTGAAGTAACCATATAAATGTTCGTGATTTAATAAAATACTTAGGATATTTTTTAATTATTCTATTATAATTCATAAATTTTATGTAATTTTTTTGATGGATAAAGATAGATGATGGGTTGGAAAAATTAAACAGTCATTGATAAGAATAAGGCTGCGTTTGGTTCGCCGGATATTCAATGCTTATTGGACTGAAGGTGAAATATTCAGTACTTTTTGTTAACAAATGATGTTGGCCTGTTGGGTTGAGTCTCTAATAAGTACTGAAATATTCCTCAAAACGCATATAAACAACTGAATAAATCAGCTTCTTCACCGATACTTATCATTTTCGCTTACACGTTATGCTATTTACCGCCAACGTGAAAAGATCAAATTACCCCGCATGGTTTATGATTTTTACGGACGGTATTTAACCCCAAAATTGAGCTCTTCTCTCTCCTTAGATTTCATTTGCACCGCAACCCCAAAACAGAAACCCTAATCGCCCTTTCTCATGATCTCCGTCGACCGTCGCCGGACCTCCCAAGTACAAGCCCCTCCACCGTTTACGAGTCCCTCCATCGTCGCTGGACTTCCCATTTTCGAACCCCTCCACTAGAACCTCCACCATCACGTGTCTTCCCCTCCGCGGTCGCGGACAGCCCCTCCATCGTCGCTGAAAACCCCCGCCATCGTATCCGTCGCCTGCTCCCACTCTGAGCTCCGACCTTCTCTGGCAGGTCCCCTGCACGCCGACGGTTTTCACTTCGACCTCTTCTGACACGGTCTTAGCCGAAGGTAATACCTAGATTGCATATGATGTATTGTTTGTGGGTGGACAAGATGTATGTTTTGTTTTGTTTAACCGCTTCAACTACTATAGATGTGTTTGTTATATTTAGATCTTTTGGAATATTATTAAATGGGTACAGTAGTTAAAAGCATATCTAGATTGCATATGATGAAATATGGAAAACTATATAATGAGAGAAACTTTTAAGTGACATTACTAGAAAGCTTGTTGGTGACTGTTTTGGATTACATTCTTGTAACATATATTCAGTTAGGGGGCGTTTGGGTAGCGGAATAAGGGTGAAATAGGGGTAGAATATGGGAGGAATAGGTAAAATAGGTGTTTAGGTAGTCGGAATAAAGGGGTATAGCTATGCGGAATAAGGAGAGAATAAGCTGGTATTTGTATTCCAAGTCCATCCATGGAATTGTGTTATTCCTCCACTGGAATAAGGGGACCCACCTATCAAATCACATATTATCACATCAAATCATCTGTCATCACCTCTTATACATTAATGTGGTCCACATGTCAAATCAACTTTTTACATCTTATTCTCATCTTATTCTTCATCAATCAAACACTCCAACCTTTATTATTACGTTTCTTAATGGGAATAACTGAAAACACAACCAAACACAAAATCTCTTATTCCATTGATAAAGTTAACAATTTCTGAAATAGATATAAACCCCAAAATAACTTATACCTCTATTTAAACAGTCTCTTAGATAATTGTTTAATGAACAATTTATATATTTTATTATATACAATTTTTTTTTATAAATAAATACATGATTCAATTTCAATAAAATAAAAACTGAATAACGCTGACTGAATTTTTCCGTCAGAAATAAATACGCAGGTCTTGCTGACACAAACGCACGAGAACCCCGCTGCCCCCTCAATATTAGTTAGGTACGTCGGTTTCAATTTATTTTTATATTCGAAAAATTCCATATGAATCCCTTTAAACTGTTCAAAATCTATATAACCTCCTAACATTTTTTTTAAAGTTCATAAAACCTCTTGAAAACACTTATATATAAATTCAAATGGTTGACAGATGAGTTAACCTGACTGAAAACACAATATAACTCCTATAATGTATTAAAAATGTAAAAAATTATAAGTAAATGACGATTTTATCATTTCAGATAGAGTTTTATAATTTATCCAGATGAGTAAAATTATCATTTATAAATAATTTTCTGTATTTTTAACGCATTATAGAGAGATTTTGGTATACTGTGTTTATGGTTAATCAATCGGAATATTTACATAATATTTCTCACATGTGAATGAAAATTTAACTCGTGGGCTATTTGGATTTATATATATGTTTTTAATGATTAAATGGAGTTTAAGAAAAGTTACATGGATTTTAGCCTGTTTACTTGGGGTTATCTGAATTTTTCCCTTTTATATATTACTTATTTTATGTGATGACAAGGACTGTAATGTAAGCTCTAAAAGGCCGTTCATGAAAAATCGAAATCCGAACCTCAATTTACACATAAGATCCTCTTCCCCGTAACGTTACTTTCCTTTAATAGAAAGCACAGAGAGATCTTTCAATTCTAGGGTTTCGAATGGTGTTTCTTCTAGGGTTCTTCTTCTAAAACCCCATCCATTCTCCAATCTCTGGAGATCCTTTGTAAGGACTGGTACCTGTTCTCGTCAGCGTATCTCACTCAAAACACTCGCATTTCTGTTGACCGATTTTTCCTTTACAGGAACGGCAATGGTGACTGGTGGGAGTCATCAGGAAGATGGGGAGAAGAGGAACCCCGGCAGCGTTTCCATGGGAATCACCAGGTCCTGGGGGACGACTGCTTCCGGGCAATCGGTGTCCACGAGCGGGAGTGTGGTGTCCCCGTCGACCAGGAGCGGCGGCGGGCCGGCCATGGAAACGCCGGTGAGCCAGAATGCGTTCGTCGCGCTGGATCGTCTCGACATACATGGAGATGATGCTGCGTCGCAGGGGGCTGTCGCGTGAGTTGGTTCCATTGATCGCGCTATTTTGTTGATTGTCATATTCTTTTTAGGTTTTAATTGATCGGACACCTTAATGTCGTCCTAAAATTTTCAGATACCGATGACATGTCTAAATACATGAAGGGGAAATGTTAGGCTGGGTCCTTTTTGCAGCCGACACAAATTTTTCTTTTTCTTTTTGAAGTATGTATCTAGCTAGTGATATACATTTTGTACTTTTTTTTATATAAAATGAATAATAGGGTATATGTTGACATAGTGGAGTATATACTGTGTTAGTGATTTTATATACCACATTAGTGATGTGGTGATTGCATATAGGGCTGCTAAAAGGACCGATGTATCACTGCCCTTGTACAAATTAGTTGGGATGATATAGTGGCATGTTAGGGATGAAAGATGGTTAGAATTTGGACTCTAGGACTGTTGTCTCTCAGAGACGAGTGAGAGAGAATGATAGGGTATATAAATTTTAAAGATATGATTAACATACAAAATAATTGAATTTAAATAGTATATAATACAAACATGTATAGTTTATAATATCAGTCATATTCAGATTTTTTTGGAGTTGATATCGGTATTCGCATTCCAGAAATTCAAATATCAAATAATTTTCAGATATAATACAAGTGCTTACATTATTTATGTCATCATGTTCATTACAACTTAAAATGTTTGCTTCCAAGGAGGGGTTCGAAGAATTTGTTTATGAGCAAAAGTTGCATGGCTAAGTGCATCTCATAAGATATTTCTTTTTATTTTATTGGAGATATTTCTTTTTACTTGGATTTTTTTGCTTCTCTTTAATGAACTACGTGACTGCCATGAAATCCTTGGAGGAATTACTTAGGTTAATCAGATTAGGAAGCATTCTTTGTTTGGTCCATTAAAATTGAATAGAAGTTGAGTTTATAACCATGTACCTGAACAGTGGGAAAAAGAAGAAGAGGGCTGCTAGGGCCGCGGTGGGTGATAAAAGTGGGAGGGGACTTCGCCAATTTAGTATGAAAGGTAAACCCTTAAGAATCACATATGCTTTCCTCTTTGTTATGTATTTTTTTTTCTTTTAAGAACAACTTGATTTGTGTGTGAGATTACCTGAAGCTCTTCCAAGATTAAAATAGCTTTCCTCAAGCAAAAATTCAAAATATCAACACATGGTTTTCTCCCGGAAAATTGATGGTTTTATTTCCTAGTTTCACCTTATATACAGACCAGTGCTTTACCAAGTGAATGCGTTTGAGGAATTCCACTAGAAGTTAATGACGGTTCTTGATGATTGGATATTGATTATATAACAAGCAGTGGGCTTGGAGGGGATGGTGAAGAGGGATATGAAAACTCTCTGAATTAAAGTTCATGAACCGAAATTAAATGAATTGGAATTGTACAGATAAGCCTATATGCTGAAATAAATGTTTTGATGAAAATGGTAGTGATGATAATTGATTGAATGGAGCGTCTTTTGCTAACTGCATGTCTCTTTCATGGTGAAGAGGGATATGAAAACACTCTGAATTAAAGTTCATGAACCGAAATTAAATGAATTGGAATTGTACAGATAAGCCTATATGCTGAAATAAATGTTTTGATGAAAATGGTAGTGATGATAATTGATTGAATGGAGCGTCTTTTGCTAACTGCATGTCTCTTTCATGGTGATGAGGGATATGAGAACACTCTGAATTAAAGTTCATGAACCGAAATTAAATGAATTGGAATTGTACAGATAAGCCTATATGCTGAAATAAATGTTTTGATGAAAATGGTAGTGATGATAATTGATTGAATGGAGTGTCTTTTGCTAACTGCATGTCTCTTTCATGTCTCTCTATGTGTAGTCTGCGAGAAAGTGGAAAGCAAGGGACGGACCACTTATAATGAGGTTTGATTGTCTTGAAAAATATTTCTTTCTTTCCAGTTAGTATTTGAATTGCGTCTTGCTTGTGTTTGATCACTCATGTTTATTAATTTATGCAGACAGATTACTTGTTCAAATAATCGTCCTAATCAAATTTATAAGGTGTTTTGCAAGCCAGTCAGACCGAAAAACCAGTGTTTCAATACCTGGCTGATCCAGTTAATTCGGTTTGTCCAATCACTGACCTGTTCAAACCAGTTGGGCCAATCGTCCTGGTTTAAGTTTGAAATGCAGTCAATTTAAAACTTTACAAGACTTTTTTTTTTTTTAAAAGCTGCTTTGCAATGACTAGTTTTTCTTCCTGTCAATGTGGGACTAAGCAGAATGGAATTTTATTACAATTTAAGAACCATAATCTCCTTTTATTAGGGAAATGACTAATTACATTACACCTAAAGTTTAAATCACAACTGCTCCAAATTGCTTATACATCAACTTTCATGAGATTTAACCTATAATTGCCTATATCAATTGATGGGAAATCTTCAGTTTGCATCTGGATATGTAAATTGACAATGGACTACAACTTCAACTTTTCTTCCGTGCAGCATCCAAGTTCCTTTTCTTTCTTTTATCCCTTGCTAATCTATATCATGCATTTGAAAACACAATAATGCCACTAAAAATGAAAATCTTTGGTGAATCATGTCTTTCCCATCCCTTATGCCAGTATCCTGTACCAACGCAGTGTGACCACAGGTCCAGCCTGTTTGACCCTAACTGGCACCCACACTAGATTGTTGCCTGGGTCGGGTTTAAAACATTGCGTGCGCGTGCCACTTTTATCATGTGTTTCAGATGACTTCTCAATAGTTCGCATGCTATTCACACTGTCATACATATTGATGTTAGACAAGGGGATTATATTCAGGTTGCCTGGGAGATCCTCATTGACCCTCACAAGTTAATCTAACATTTAACACAAGCATTTCATAATCATAAATGCAATCATTTTACTCAAGCATTTAACACTGAACCTTAGCTCTCATACAAACTTTCAAAGTAATGAAAGTACATATTCAGCTCTGTAATGAATAATGATGAAGGCTATGAAAATGTGAGAAAACATCAAGTTTTGCACTATTAATGTCCACAAAGTTGAAGAAGATCCATCTAAATTATACTCATTGAAGAAGATAGTGCAATTATAGCTGATGTTATAGTTGTTGAGAGTTGTTGGAGTTTAGGAGTAATCATACTGAAGGGAAACATATTTATATTTTTTCATGTCTACCGAAGACATTAGGTGGGAAAGCTTTTGAAGCTTTTCTACATCTTATAACAGAATAAAACATGGATTCCGAATGCCATTTTTGAAGGAAAAAATTGATTCTTGTTGTTTGCATGGAATGGAATAGCCGAATAGGCTTATTTCAATAAATCATTAATGATGATACACATATAATTACACTTGCTATTATTGTCTATATTATTCTGCTTTTGAAACCCTGTGACTGGTAGCAACAATTGAATTTTTGCCTCGATTCTTTGTCGTTTGCATGGAATGGAATAGCCGAATAGGCTTGACATAAATCATTAATGATGATGCACATATAATTACACTTGCTATTATTATCTAAATCATTCTCCTTTTGAAACCCTGTGACTGGTAGTAACAATTGAATTTTTGCCTCTTCCTGGAAGCTTGAGTCCTTGGATAGCTGTCTAACATTTAGGATGTCCATGTTCTTGCCCTTGTGGTTCCTCTACCTTTTCTCCTCTTTCTGCTCGTTTACTAGAGGGTGTTGGAGAAAGTGAGGAACAAAGTTTAGAGTTGAAGGTGTAGTTGGTAGGGAGTCCAAACTTCATTTTTTTAATGAAGCCTAATAAAGAATTGGGGGTTATGAAGCTAAGGCCCCCGTTTAGGGCATGGCATAGCCTTATCCAGGATAGATTGGTATTCTGGAATACATAGCTATTGGGCGGTTTATATCTGGTTGCATTTTTCTTCTTCTGTCATCATTATTTTTATTTTTAATACTTTATTGGATTGCATCAAGGCATGAATATGCTATTCCAGGCCCCTTCCTCTCTCTTGGAATTACTAACAAGGATTATGTTAACTTATCCAAGCATAGCTATCAGGGTTTATTCTTGTTTTTGAGAAGATATTGGGGTTTATTTCTTACTAACTAAACAGATTTTTTTTGGCTATTCCCACCCTATCCTTCCCTTACCCAAAACGGGGTCTAAAGGTTTAGTCTGCGTGAGCTTATATATGGCTTGCATCCATTTGGCCATTGCATGAAAAGTTTAAAACCCGTTTGAGGTCTTATTCCCCCTTTTGTATATATCATTTATGAAGTTATCATATGAATCATCTACAGAATCGTAATTCAGTACTGGATCATGTGCTTCTCTATTTTTAGTTTTCCATGCTGACATTTTTGAAACTTTTGTAGAATTTTCCTGTTCTGTAGAGATGTACGCTGGAATCATGTCTCTTGGAAGTTGGTTCTTTGTTCAAATCAAAATCATAACTGTGATTCTATTATGGAACAAAAATCCAACCGGGGGCTATTTCAACTTAATTATTCATGCATTGTATTAGTTATGTAACTGGTGACCCTATTATTTTTTTCTAAGTAAATTCAGTTTCCATATTGAGTTTCATATATTCATATTGATTCTTGAGTTAAATATACTATAGTTAGTATACTAGAATTTCTGCTGCCTTTTATGCCATTGATGGCTGACTGATTAACTTAATTTCCAGGTTGCAGATGAACTTGTAGCTGAATTTGCTGATCCTGGCAGTAACCTTGCATCTCCAGATCAGGTGAAAATCATCTTGAAATTGACTGAAAGAAAGTTTCTTATAACTAGACCAGTTGAGGACAGCTGATCTATTACTCGGTATTCTGAAAGATTATTGCCTCATGTAATTAGTTCTTCCTTCTGAACAGCAACAATATGATGAAAAAAACATAAGGCGGAGAGTTTATGATGCTTTGAATGTGCTTATGGCAATGGATATTATATCAAAAGATAAAAAGGAAATACAGTGGAAAGGTTTGCCTCGCACTAGTCTAAATGACATTGAAGAATTGAAGGTATGCCTTTGTTTATCGTCTGAGAATTATTTAATATGTATTTGTCTGTTTTCATCTCTTGGCATACTTATTTTTGCATATTATTATTTTAGGCTGAACAGATGGCAGTAAAAAGTCGGATAGAGAAAAAAACTGTCTATTTGAAGGAACTGCAGGATCAAGTAAGCATTTTTGTGGCATTGATGGAATTATTTCACTGAATTGGCTCTTTTAGCCATTTTCCGGCAAGCCAATAACTTCTTTCTTTAAATAAAATAATACCCTATTTCATCCATAGTTATTGTGTTTTTTTCCAAATTTGATGAATGCATCCTAATCCTTTTTTCCTTTAAAGTATGTTGGTCTCCAGAACCTAATAAAGCGTAACAAGGAATTGTGTGCCTCAGGGAATGCTCCACCAGGTGGCGTGGCGTTACCATTTATTTTGGTTCAGGTACAGAGATCAGTTGCTCAGTTATGTCATTTGATTACCATTTTGATGTTAGAAACCCAGGGGAGTGTATAAATGTCACTAGTGCATTGCTACATGGGATAAGGAATTTGTATTCTGTAAACCCTTTTTATAATTAAGGATGGGAACACATCATCAGAATTTTCTTTCTAGATGGTGAATTTCAGAAAAACAAAGTAAGGGGGCAAATGGCTGTGCCTCACCAAAACATAACAAAAAAGTCTGCCAAAAGGAAAAGTAAGATGAAGAAAAACAAAAGGGGACAGCCACACAATGTTGGACTACTTGCTTCTTCTAGGAGCAACTGTTTGAAACTGATAAACTCAAAAGTGTGACTCTTTGAAGCCTAACCTGTATGTCTTTCCTTGGATGTACTAGAGTTGGGCTTTATTAAGATTTTCTTTTACCAATTTAACCAACTTGGGATAATATATATGAATCTAATATGTTGATGTTATACTAGTAAAGTAGAGACACAAATGCTAATGCAATGATATGCTATATGTGTAGGGACTTATCTGGGAATCTCTTGAGACTATTTCATGCCGCAGTTCTATTTATTTGTTGATAATTATTTACATCTTTTGTCAGTGACAATTCTCAATAATGACGAAATAATTTACTTCATATGCAAAAATGTCTGATGCCCAAATGCATGATAATGGAGGATGAAATAGTATGATCTGACACCAGAAGTTGGAACTTTTATTCATGATCACACTCTGATTGCACTGCTGCTTCAATGCATCTTGTTATCATTTTATTGGGGCACATACCGGAGGGTTTTACACCATGCTAGATGATTTGGCATTGGTGGTTCCTTCATATCCATCACTTTATCTATATATGGTCCTGCCATGCTTTCTACATGGCATGGTCTAACGGGCTCCTACAATATATGCGCTTCCGGAGGCCTGAATTTTCAAAAGGCCATCACAGTGTGCAATCCCACATATAACAAAGTGTGGGGGCGGGGGAGGGGATGTATGATAGAGATCATGATAGAGACCCTTTTGATGAAGATCCATCTGAATAAGGATGACAATTTCCTTAGACCTATTTGTTAAAATAGGTATTTGCTATTAGTTATTTATTTCTATATTTTAAGTAATTAGTTGTAAACAGAGTCTATTTAAAGACTCCATATTTTCTAATTAAATCATAAAAGAATTCAACCCTAGAGTAGGAGGTTGCTCCCTTGAAGATGCCTATTTATCTAGTTAATTCCTATCATTGGGTATCAGAGCCACTATCACCCCTGCTGCGTTTGCAACCCTCGCTACTTTGGTCTCTTCCGTTTTTCACTGCTCTTGCAGAACCACAACTGCAGCTGCCATCCCTCTCCTCACAGGTGATTGCCTTCCCCTCTTCCAGGTCAAACCCCAACCTTACCCCTCGTGACCCGTGAGCCCCATTTTAGTCCAAAATAGTCTTCACCCCCTTTCCCCACTAGAAGGGGAAAAAAAAACATTTTCCCCCTAACCCCCTTCCCCCCCTTTTTCAGTACAGCAAAACCACTCCCTTCGTTTTCTGGTCTAACAAAAACTCTCTCCCCCCCCCCGAAAGCAACCCTTACCTTTTTAGTGGCGACTTGAGGAAGAACTTGAGGAGAAGACCATCCACCCACAAACACACTAGAAATCTCACTTCGTGCTCTAACCTAGATTGTTTACCCTCTGATGATGTGAGTAAAATTGATTAGTCCAAGGACGATCAATCGTCATTTTTGATCGACAACAGCAACACTCCAAAAACTTTGTGAATCCCTAACTAGTCAAGCTGCACTGTCAGGTAGCACCAACACCTGTCTTCTAGGTAATGGTTACCAATGGCAACCGAATCACGTGCAAGGAATTTGTCACGATGTTCAATTGAATTCCAGGGTTACTGTTTCAACACAGAAATGTATCCATTAGACCTGTAAGAATCTGACGTGGTGCTTGGAATTCAGTGGCTACAGAGCCTTGGGCCTGTGATGTGCGATTGGAAGAAACTTTCCATGGACTTCACCATAGAGGAAAGACTATATCAATTGAAGGGATCTGCAACAGGGATAGTTCAGCTGAAAGTCCAATTCCTTCCTTGAAAACCTTAAGGACAGGGTTTGTTTTGAATGCGAGAGAAATGATAGAGATCATGATAGAGACCCTGATGATGGAGATCCATATGGATAAGGATGACAGTTTCTCTAGATTTATCTACTTTTATTAGGATAGTTATTTTGTTATTAGATTGTTATTTAGTTTTCTAGGTTTAGGTAATTAGTTTTAAATAGGGTCTATTTAAATCCATATTTTCTGAATAAATCATAGTTGGATTCAACCCCCTGACACCCCCCTGACATAGGAGGTTTAACCCCCTCAAAGAGTTTAGGAGGTTGGCTCCGTCGAAGAAACCTAGTATTTATCTAGTGGTAATGCATCGATATAGTACATATGGTCCTGACCTTTTGTTATCTTTTTTTTGTGCATGGTGGCCACTCTCGGGTCTTGAGCACAGGACTTAGTCCTGCCATCCAGTCTTGAGAGGTTTGGATTTCATTTGCCAAATTTGATAATAAAAATTATTTATTTGTGTGATAATTCTTGACAGACTCGTCCTCATGCAACTGTTGAAGTGGAAATTTCAGAAGATATGCAGCTGGTTCACTTTGATTTCAACAGGTGTTTCTCATTTTTCCCTGCTCTCTTTGTATGTGATATCCAATTAGGGTAGTCCATCAGTCCATCACTGATTGTGACATGTTTAACTTTCTGGGGTACCACTCATGGTGACTCGTCAAAAGCAATAACAGACACCCAATGCCACATCACTTCAGAAAAAAGAATCTGTTTAAAACATGAGTTTTGGCACGCCCCATGTATGAGGTGTTATTTAACCATGCATGACACCTTATGTATTATTAAATAAAGAAAAGATATAGTTTAGCGCAAGACAAAATGTACTTTTGATCATGTGGAGTGTAAATTCTGTGATAGACATTATCATGGTTTTTGTAGAATCATTTTATTTGCTACAGTATATTGTAGTCGTTATCAAGGCTATCCAACTTCAGCCAGTTTATGGATTAGAAACTAAAGTGAAATAATTTTTTTTCTATTAGACAGTAGACATTGTGAATCTTCTGATATACTAAATGCAAAATGCAGCACTCCATTTGAGCTCCATGATGATTCATATGTTCTCAAAGCAATGAGATTATGCGAGGGACAGAATGGAGGAGGGGAATGTTCCCATGAGCCTGCTGCAAATGGAGGGGAAAGTTCCAGCATTCATGAAACCTATCAACATCAAATCCAACATCCTACAAGGCCTGTGACAGGTAAGTCTCCTTGTTCATCTCCTATTCCAGGAATCCTAAAAACGCGGGCCAAGCATGAACATTGACTGAACCATTCTAATAGTATTGTCATGTTTTCTTATTCCCCCCGTTTTTGTACAGTAGAAGTAATTTTGAGAAGAAAAAAGAAGAAGAATGGTTAGAGATACTTGATTTTTTGTATTGTTATTATACTGGGCCAGATTCTTAATGATATAATTGTCACAATGAATTTTCATTGAGAAACATTGAAATGTCTGGGTCTGACTCGATGTAATTCTTTGAATTCCATGCTGTTTGATTAAAACAATGAAACAGGTTATGTAATAGGTCTGTAATTCTTTGAATTTCATTTCATCAGAGCAAATGTTTAAAGTTCTGTGAACTTTTTATGAAACCAAACTTGACCGTGCTTGATTTATTCAATAAATTTTACTAA
Organism: Acorus calamus; assembly: GCA_030737845.1. Lineage (NCBI taxonomy): Eukaryota > Viridiplantae > Streptophyta > Magnoliopsida > Acorales > Acoraceae > Acorus > Acorus calamus. The sequence goes on from CM060866.1 coordinate 30,904,134, forward strand.
GCTTGGATTTGTCATCACATGTTATTCTCTTTTTTATAATCCTTAAATGAGCAATTCCATGTTTGAGTCAAGACTTAAGACTCCTGAAGAGCACATTGTATTTGAATGAAGTTCATGAGCATATACATGTATTGTTATATTTTATATTTGATTTCTACAAGAGTGTGGTTACTGACATCAATATCAAATTTCATGTTTAGTGTAAGCGAGTACAGATATCAGATCAGTCATATATATTATTAATTAGGGTTAAGGACGTTTGAGTCCCTATAAACATCTATAAACCCATACAAGTCCTTGTAAACTTGGGGCAGGACAATTCCCTACTGTTAAATCATTTTTAAGTTGTCATGGTTAAAATTAATCATATGTGTGATTTTACTATTATACTCTTTCTAATGCATAACATGGTGATTAATATGAGTTTTTTAACTTGTGTAATCACCTTATTAAAATGTAAAATAAAAAATTTAAGTAATATCTATAGTATATTAAATATAATACATGAATGAAATCATCTTCACAATTATAATTGTTTGAAATAGAAGAAAAAAATGGAGTTGTATAGAAGAAAAAAATGGAGTTGTATAGAAGAAAAAAATGGAGTTGTATGCAATAATAACGTCAAAATCCACGAACGAAAAAAGTGAAAATGAGCTTGATTAGGGGCAAGATGGTCGTTTAAAAGGATATATATTTTTTTCTATTTTTTCAATGATTTATGAGTGTTTAATTTCACACAGATGGAATATTATGAGAATATATCGTCAAATTGAATAAAAAAATTAACTCATGGACTAAATTTATTTATCATAATAGTTTAAAGGATATGTATGTCTAATTCCAAGTTTGCAATGACTTATATGAGTTTAAGAATGTTTACATGGACTCAAAATCAAATGTCTTTACCCTATTAATTATCAAATTTCACAACCTTGATTCTTTTAAAAGAAGTGAAAATTTACATGCCTTAACAAGGTTATACTTATCTTTTAAATGTACATACAATTCAGTCTGGGTAGTGGAAAAGGGAGGAACCGTAAAACTTCGGTGTGACAAACAGGTTTTTCATATCATGTTTTATTTTGTGCCTTATCCTCGTGATAGTATGCGATTCTAATAAATTATATGCACTTAACATGTACAGATGTACTTATATCTGGATATGGAATGTAGATAAAAGACCTAATATCATGATTCATCATTGAGAGCTGTAAATTAATTGGGTGGACATGGATTTTTCGGAGGAGATCAAATAACATAAAATGGTTAATGTTAGGAACAACATATATCTATGTTCTTAATGAATGAAATATGTACACGTATAGAGTATTATTTATATGTATTTAGTGCATTCCCTTTCACCAAGAAAAGAAGAAAACTATGGGATGCTGATAGGTCACATGTATCTTCTCTAATCTAGTATATATACTACATTAGGTTATATATATATATATTTGAAGAATATAAAAATATATGCATTCAATTTAATTCACTTGAGTTTATATTTAGTTTTTTGTAAACTCATGTATTAATTTCACTAGATGTGTATATCATAAAAAAAACAAAACATGTCATGGATATGTCCTACCTCACATGTGTGCAGTCTATGTCAGTTTGTTTTTTTTTTTTTGAAAATTTAAATTTTTTATTTAAGTACCTATTATTATATAAAAATAAAATAAATATTGAGATGCAATAACATGTTTTTTTAAATAAATTTATAACCCCATTCGTTAGATATACACTACATACACTACACTAAGAGCATCTCTAAACAATATGTTAAAGTGTTATGTCAGCACTTTAACCATTCACTAGACCCTCATTTACTACTCTCTCATTTAGTTGGTTGTTGTTGCTCCAATGGACTAGCTAAATAGTTAGCCAAGATAATAGTGGACCCACCTCTCCACCCACTCAAATCTCTTCACTCACTCAAAATAATATTTTTTTGAATATTTTAAATAGTAGAGCCCACATTTGGCTGGCTAAAGCACTAGCTAAAGTTAACATAGAAGATAACATATGACAGGTGGGGCCCACTTTTAACATTCCTTTAACACTTCCATTGGAACACTATTTTTACATGTTTTGTAAACATATGACACTAATTAATGAGTTAACATGTAAATTGGAGATGCTCTAATAGACTCTGAGTGTACTAGTGCCTCGTTTATTTTCTCAAAAAGCCCATCAAAACCCGACTCGAATTGTCCCGAACCAAACCGATCACAACCCAAAACCACACCGCCTCATAATAGGTTACCGCCGTGTCTCTCTCTCTCTCTCTCTTTCTAGGGTTTAACAAACAAAACTCGTCAAAGAGAGCCGATCCCCCGAAAAAAATCTTCCCGAGAGAGAGAGAGAGAGAGAGAGAGAGAGAGAGAGAGATGGGAGGGAAGTGTCCGCACAGGAAGGTGAAGAAGCGGAGGTTCTCCCACAAATCCGCTCGCCGATCCAAATTCCTCCTCAATGATATCCTTCACTTCTTCTTCAATCAAATCCTTCACACTTCACACACACACACACACGCACTGACACTGATTTGTCCTGTGAATCCTTGATTTCTTTCGATCACGCGAGGACATGGTGTACGATGCGCTGAACGAGGCGAAGGAGGGGACGTCGAAACCCCTCCCCGTCGATGAAGACCTCCCCGGGATGGGCCAGTTCTATTGCCTTCACTGCGAGTACGAAAAACCCTCTCTTTCTCTCGATCTCTCTATCACTCCCCCTATTTATTTGTTGGATGTGTTTTTGTTTTGTTGATGTTGGAATCTTTTGTATCAGTCGCTACTTCGCGAACGTCTCGGTGAGGGATGATCACTTCCGCACCAAACTGCACAAGAAACGGTACGTCTTTTAACATTCCGTTCACTTTGTTTCGTGTTCTGCGTGAAAATTTTATGCATTTTGAGCTGCGTTGGTATTTTGGTATTGTAATTCATCGATTCATTGAGTGGGAAATCTGTTTTTTTTTGGGGGGACCTTTTTGTGAACGGGTTTAGTTTATTTTCAGAGTTCTCTAGGTATGGGCATATCGGTGATGATGTTACGGTTCTGAATCAAGTTGGGACATTGGGTTGACTGTCGAGTTGGGTTAGTTTTATTTGGAAGTTGTCAGACAAATTTATTATCAGAAGTAGTAGTGCGGATTACTGATGAGGAGCTCTTAATTTTCTGACTAGAGAAAAATTGTGCTTGATGGACATGAATCTTGTTTTGAGATTTTAGGTAGAGAAGAAGACAAGGGCATTAAGATTGATTTGTGTACACCACTGGTGGCATTGAGAAATGTTAATTTCTTGTGTGTGCATCGAACATGAATGTATTGTTCGTATAAATGGTGTATTTTCATGATGAATGTGAGTCAGGATTAGCAATATCATGAATGTTTTGAGAAATGTTACCAGTTTGCATTATTGTTCATGTCATCTTGGAGACTGAAAACCCTTTGTTCATTTATAATAGAATTTCCTTATTTCTTTTGTACATTGATAATCGTCTTGTTAATTATTGGAACAAAGTGATTGAAAATGTTCTTCCTAAATAATGTTCGGTGGCTATAGTTTGAGGCTCAGAAGGTATTAAAATGCAGAGAAACTGGGTAGGTATCATATTTGCTGGCCGAAAGTGTTTTATAGGTTGTATTGTACTGCATCATGGTTGGGGGTACCATGAAGGGGTGCAATTTAGGGCTGATGAAAAAACACGTAGACTATAGTTTGTGGCACCATCATGCTTAACATCTACATCTTTCTGTCTTGTCTCCATAAATTTATGTCACTATGATACAACTATGTGACATAGTTTTGACAGAGGAGTTTTCTCACGGAACAGATCCAAAAGGTTTAGTGTTGTGATGCAGAAACAACATGGACACACAAGTTGCAGATCACGACTTCAACACAGAATTCATGGTCTTTTTCAAATATGATGCCCACATATATAGAATTGTTCAACTGACGAACTTGGTAGTGGAATGTTAGTCTGTAATGCAACGTCCTTGTCATTTTTACACTGGTGACCATCATACTGAATTCTAAAAACTGTTAATTTTGTAAGTTTTTGAGATATCATAATTTGCTGCTTTTATTTTGCAACTTCTGTTGTGAAACAAGTTGTGGGCGTCCATTGGAGTTTTAAATATTGAAGATATGACAGTCCAATTCATGGCTTTGCTGCTACTTTGGCAAACTTACTTGTACTTTTTAGTTTTAAAACTTAAAACTCTTCTTATTCACCGATATCCACGATTAATTTTTTTTTATTCCAAGTAAATATACCACATACCACGCATGACATGTTTTATCATACTATATTTTTCTTATTGGTGAAGTTCCCATCTATTTATATGTTAGCCACATGACATGACCTCAATCTTACACCTATTTTGATGCATCCATTTGATCTAGTGCGAAGCAAATGAATAAAGTTTTTGAAGCTGATGATGCACAAATACCGCGTATCAAACGGAGACGTGAAGAACTACCTCCACATACCCAACTTGATGCAGACTTAGCTGCTGGCATGGGAATGCCTGACAACGGTCCAAAACTGGGATTCACCTGAGTGAAAAAGCATTCTTTTTGTCATATTTTTCCAGGTAACTTGGTTCCGTTCTCCCTTATTGGAGGTTTATTTATTACTATTATGACTAAATATGATTATCAGACCCGAGAGGAATATCTGCATTGTTAGTTTCATTTTTGCTTCTGTGACATGACACCAGTGAGAAATGATTATATTGCTGTCTAGCAAGTTTTGTATCCATCCACAGCCAATGATCTGTGACAGAAGGTCTTTTCACTCTCCATAACTTATGAATCATGACAAAGTAGTCATGAAAAAAATGAACCTTTGATAACCTATCTGAACTGCTTTATGAATGCTTGAACCCATTTTCCTTAGTACAGTTGGACTGGGTTTAGATTCTTGTCTACTGTCTGGAATTGAAGAGATGGCAAGATTTGATTCTTATTGTGATTGAAATTAAAGATTCTCATTGTTTGAGATGGACCAGAAAAATGTGTTTCAGACGCAAGTGATAAGCAGTGATATTATATATGGATCGAATGAAATGTATGTAATTCCATATTATGATATCTGTCATATGAAAGTACAATCCATTTTAAAAAAAAATTGAAATAATATAATAATTTTTAAGCCTTCATGGAACAAATATAGGCATGCAGTATCAGTGTCTCAGTGATGGTTCTATCACGAAATTGTTTTTGAAAAATTTAAATACGTAGGTCCCTGATGCACTAGATCTGTTTTGTAGCTCCATTTGTAGCCTAAAAGTGCTCTTTTAGCTGTCGGTGTATATTGTGATAGGGTGTATATTCCCATTGTATGAAATTTTTTTTTAAAAATGGGTTTTTTAGTTTTCAGTCTCCCTAAACATACCCAGTGATTAATTCCTCACTTCTTCGTGTTTTGATTTTAGTCTTAAGATTTAAATGATATGTTCCTTTTTAGTCCCTCCTAGGGACTAAAAAAAAACCCAAAAATAATTAAAGAGAGAAAAATATTGGTTTATCTAAGCATATATTTTATTTTTTATAATAATATATATTTTAATAATGAGTGTTTTTTTTTTAAATGTAAAACGGTGAGAGGTGGACGGGTTATACAATGGGATAGATATATCATTTTTCAGAAATGTATGTAACCACTTAATAAAAAAAAAGGAAAATTCAAATTGTATGCCCCCCCCCCCCTCCCCCCCCCCCCCCCCACCGCACATGGTGGGGAGGAAAAGATTTTTTGAAAAGAGCGTTGATGTATTTATTGGTTTTGTAGTCATATACACTATAATATTATAGTATATGAAATTTTTTAAATGAAAATTTATAATACTGTATTTTAGTATATATTTATCATATAACATGTATTTAAATAGAAGAGCCAATGATTTTAAAAAAATGGTGTGGCCTGTAATTATGGCTGCATCGGGGTTAAATGTATCACTTTCCTTATGAAAAATATGTCGGCTTTGATTGTCATGGTCTACATCCTAACCTGGGTTTTGGTGTGCCTACAAAAACTCCAGCCAAAAGACCAAACCAAATTAAATGTCTAAACCCCCGTGTGTTTATACACTTAGTTCGTTTTATAATCTTATGTACTATTATAGTATTGTATATACTGAATTATCATAATATATATGAGGTTCTATCATATGGTGCATGACGTAAAAAATTTTTCTATCAATTTTTCAACAATAAAAATTACATTGTATCTCAGTATATACTTCATTTATGTAACATATATTTCAATGAGAGTGGATAAAGTATGATTAAAAAAAACAATCAGTATGGATTGCAATGAGGGTTGCATAAGAGACTGAACAAATCATTTCTTTCCCCTGAGTGTTGTTACACCCAGTTTTTTTTTAACCCCAATTCCAATCCTATCTGCGACGATAAAAAATTAACAAAACATATATTCATATTAACGAGGTATATGTGTCGATAGAAATTTTTAACATTTTCTATAAATGCATCAATGCAATTCATTTATAACATATGCTTTATTTTTTATAAAAGCACATATCTAGATATATTATTTTAAAAAAATTTAAAATATGTATAGATTAAAATTGAGACTGAAAACACGTAATATTATCCTTCTTTTCCCAGCGCATGCCCATGATCCAGGCCACACTGGGCTTGGGCTGGGAATCTCTCGCGCCATGGTGTCACGTGCTCCATTTCGTTGGATCAAAGAGAGAGAGAGAGACATCAATGTACGTAGTCACAGGAATTCCTGCGATCAAACACGTAGACATTTAAAATCACACACCTTCATACCGCCGTTGTAACAGACCACACCACCATAAAATCTCGTCCTCAAGCGAGAAACCAAATGCAAAAATTAGATCAAAAAAGGTAATCAATCACTCACCATTTCCTCTCTCTCAATCACAACAATGTCCATCAATTCTTTCATTTCTCCCAATATCGTCCTCAGACTTTCCACAAAATTCCATCAAAACCCAACCTCCACCTTCCTCTCTCAACCCCTAAAGGTCCCCCTCCCCTTCCCCCATCTCTCTCTCTCTCTCACGCACACACTTCTTCACAAATGGTGCTCTAACTGTTCTTTTCGTGATTGGCAGAACCTGCGCCGCAGAAGCTTATTCTCTACTTCGATGGCGTCTTCGGAGCCGAAAGAGTCCCCCTCGAACAACCCCGGCCTACACTCGGAGCCCGATGAGGCCACTAGCTCTTACTTCCTCCAGCAGACGGTGAGCACTCACTTAATCGCAGGCATTGTATCGGCTTCTATGGGGATATTTAAGAGTTCCTTTGCGAGTTTGCGTGAATTTGTGATTTGCCCACATCGTAATTTTGTTGAATTCGTGGGAAAGTTGGTGCCTTTTAGTTTAGAGAATTGCTTTATATGGTAGATAGGATTCTAACTTTAACCAGATATCACATCAATAGGTTTCAATTGGATGTTACTGGGATTCTCGGTTTTAAGCCCCCCTTTGGAACTGATTGTCAAGAATTGATTTCCAATGAAAAATCAATAATAAAATAATAATAATAATGTTTACATTTTTTTTCACAATGAAAAGGTCTAAAATGAGTAAAATCTATTCACCATATAAACTTGTGATATAAGCTTTAACGACTGTTTGGGTTGATGACTGGTCATATATTTTTATGGGAATCCCATGTTGCGTTATTTTTGGATTTATGAGTGCACTCGGTAGTTAATCTCATTCATTATACCAGTCATGGATTATGTCTGTGTTCGCTTTTAATTATCAGAACAGCAGTATGGATGTTTCTTATTTATGATACTTCAGTGGTAATACTTGCTTTTGTATTTTCAATGGAGTGGAAGTAGTGATTGGATGTGTGCTGATTATAAAAATTGAATTTGGTTTGCAGATGTTAAGGGTTAAAGATCCTAAAATCAGCCTTGATTTCTACTCTCGAGTTTTGGGCATGAAGTAAGTTGTTTTGATACTGTTTTTTTTCTCAAGTCCTGTGTTAAGAACAAATGATAGATTTTTCTTTTCCATGCTCTTTGTAGAGGAGTTACATCCCCAGTTTTTTTAGGAAAGAGATTGGAACCTTCAAATTAAATATAATGCCCCTTGAACAAAAGAGATGATGGATCTCAAAAATAGGAAAATGTTAGATACAGTTTTATTTACAATTCCATTGGTAATCTGCACGCATTTTGATTTTTTTAAAATTGTATACCTCATCTAACGAGGTGTATATTTTTTTTTTAAAAATGAAGTATATACAAATGGTGGAATTTAGATTGAAATTTTGAATCCATGACATTCTCATTTTTGAATATTTATCGACAGATGCCTCATGAACATGACAGAAAAGCCTGGAGAAAAATCATAAGAATGCTATCTGTTGTTGATAAATTATTCATCTGTTACTTTCTGTGCTAGCCTATCTTTTATTTATTGTTTCTTGGAAGAATTTAGGATGCCACTACTGCCACATATCTCTATCCTCATATCGTACAATTATGTATTATTTTCTCTGTGCCTATGGGTTCCTGAAATGGTTCTTGTATATCTCTGATTTCTCAAAATCAGGTTGCTTAAGAGGCTTGATTTTCCTGAAATGAAGTTCAGCTTATACTTCATGGGATATGAGGTGAAGTGTGTTAATTTAATCATCTTTTCCATCATGATGGCTATATGGCAACTTATATCGTGTTTATTTATACTATCCTTTTTATAAAAGGATCTGGCATCAGTTCCATCTGATCCAACCCAACGAACAGTCTGGACATTCGGTCAGAAGGCCACAATTGAGCTTACCCAGTAAGAAGGATTACCCATGATTTGGCTTTCATATTTCTTGGTCCACATTGGATAAATATTCTTACAATATCTCCCTCCATTACTTCCAGTAACTGGGGAACAGAAAGTGATCCAGAGTTTAAAGGCTATCATAATGGAAATTCTGAACCCCGTGGATTTGGTACGCATGTTGAAGATTTGACTAGCAAATATGCTTCAAACTTCCATTGTTTCTGAAGTATATGATGTAGTGTGTTTAGAAGAGTTTCTCAGATCTCACTGACTATACTTTCATAAATTCATCTGATGCGTTTGCTTTCAGGTCATATTGGGATCACTGTTGATGATACATACAAGGCTTGTGAACGATTTGAACGTCTGGGAGTGGAATTTGTGAAGAAACCTGATGATGGTATGCCTTATCTTTTTCAAAAATTGCATCTATAACATCAATTCCTGATGGATTTGGTTTGCTGAGCATATTTAGATGTCGAAAATATCCTTCTGATTTTGCAGCCCGGCAGTAAAATTTCTTCTACATGCTTTCACTGAACTTATCTGTTCAATATAATACACAACATGTTTTTAAAGAATGGAAATCAATATTATGACCATCTAAACTGCCACATATTTGTGCTGAGCTAATTTCCTGCGGTTCACTTGCACCGGGACACTAAATATTTAATACTGTGAATTGATGGATTTCCTGAAATCAAATAATTGCCAAGTATGATTCTGTCCCTGGTCATTGAAATTATTATGAATTTTATGTACGTGGATTTTTTCCCATCAGTTAAACAGTAGTGAATAGTCCAACTTAACATGATTGCAATTACACGCTCGTCTATAAAAAATAAAAAAAATAAAAAATCTGTAAATAGGTTTGGGTAACTTCACATGATTGCAAATACATGCTTGCCTCTCCCTTGAGCTCTCAATATATTTGTTATATTCTTGTGAAGTTCTTTGTATATGCTTTCGTTGCATGCATTGAATTCATTGAGCAATTCACAGGTAAAATGAAAGGTTTGGCATTTATTAAAGACCCCGATGGCTACTGGATTGAAATCTTTGACCTCAACAGAATTGGGCAAATCACTGCCATTGCTTCTTGAGGAGGTTCTCATAAACTTCAGGTACCAATATCTTCATTTCTTGAACTTCAGGAAATTATATCAGTTCCAAATCAATCGTAGTCATGTGAGTTTCCCATGAGAATATAAAGCCAAACACACAATCACACTTCCGATGGTTGCGCATGAAAATTTGAAGTCCAGATTTGCTTTTCATTACTCAATCTAAAGTTTTTGGTTCATCTGCATTATGCTTTTAGTTAGGTAAGTGTGTGTGTGTGTGTGTGTTTTTTTTCATTTCTGGTGAAATATTATCCTATTAGCAAAGAGTGTGACTCGAATGCGAGGAAATCTCTTTCAACCTACTAAGAGATGGTTTGGTATCCCTGCTACATAGAAATCTTGTTTTAGAGGCATAAAGCATGCTAGTGTCACATTATGTGATGGTGTTTGTGTACATGATTTTTGATATGTCAAGCTTAACCAATCTTGGTTTTCCATTTTCAATTCAGGGATTGAGGTCTGAGCTCCATGAGACACCATAAACGCAAATCCCTCTGTCTAGGGAAGCTGTGCTTGCTGCTTGATAAAGTTGTTTGATGTTCAATAAAATTATGCATCCCTTTTTGAATTCCCATCTGTTTTACATAATTTTAGAGACAAAGTTTGGAACAACTACAAATGCAGAGATTTTATTTTCATAAATGATTGTACATTGAATATTTGCATAGTTTGATTCAATGTGAAGCAAGTAACTGCTGCGACAGCACCTCGTAGCGGAATCCAAACTTCTTCGAGTCATCCGAAGACCACACGAAGATCCCCCCGAGCCTCCCCTGCTTCTTGAGCTCCTCACACGCCTTGAAGAACCCGTTGTCTGGCCCCAATCCGCCCCCATCACCGTCAGTCGAAAAGCTTGCCAACACCCTCCCTCCATGGTAATTCTGTTCTTGCAATCTGAAGTAATTCAAGAACTGGGAAACCCCGATTTTATAGTATGCGTAAAACTGGAAATTCACATAGTCAATGGCGTGCCCGTACTTCCTCCACAGAGCCAGGTAATGTCTCTGAACATCTGGGTCTTCAAACGGTGCGATTGAAACGAATGTTATGGTCCCATCACTCTTCAGCGTCGTTATGAGCTGGCCGATGCACTCGGCGAATGTTTCGGGGTCAGCGTGGAAGTTCTCGTAGTCGATGTCGATGCCGTCGATGTGGTAATGTCTGATGATCTCCCTGAGAGAGGAGACCGCGTTGTTCACCCAGGACGAGACGGACTTCGGTTGAAAGAAGGCTATTGCATTGTTCACGGAGGCTCCGCCCAGGCTGACGCCGATCTTGACGTTGGCATGGCGGGTTTTGATGGAGGCGGCGGCTTCCGGGGTGAGGTTGTTGGAGTCCCAGAAGATGTTGAAATCGCCGTCGGTGGGGGACGGGTTTTCTTCTTTTGTGTAGTCGGCAGCGAAGGAGAGGATGAAGTGGAAGTCGACGCCGGGACTGATGGGTACGTCTGTGAATTTGACGCCGTTGAACTCGGCACCGATGTACTCGCGGAAGAGGTTGAGGGACGTAACTATGAGAATATGACAAAATAAAAGATAAAAAACTCTGATTCAATAAGAATTTCTCATTCCATTATATTCTTGTTCTTGTAGATTCTTTGAGAAGAGAATATACAAGAACGGGGTTATCAAATTACTCTTAAAATGTTAATAAAAATGTTAATAAAAATATTTGCTATAATTTATACAACACAAGATGCTAATGCAAACTCACCACTATTGATGAACAAAAGGAGAACGAGGAGTTTGGGGAAGGCAGTGTTGGAATTTGAAGACATGTTTGAGGGTTCTTGCTTTGTCTGATTTTGAATAAATATGTGAAGGCATATTCACGGAGGTTCACACAGCCCTATTTGTATTTGATGTTTCTTTGGGAATCTCTTATTTATTTTATTTTACTACATTGTGACAGTTGGAGCTCTCTCGATATACCCGGCCAATGCGACAAACTCGTTTTCCTTCCATCCGTTGTGGAGCAAAATGAACAAGGTAGCCGTTATTTCCACCCCAGTAGTTATATAACCCACTCCGTTATCATATCCACCCCTTTATTTTTTAAAAACAACGAACCCATCCCATACCCACACATTAGAAATCCGTCCTCTTCTTCCTCTCTTCTTCTCTAACAGTCCTCCTGTCGCCGGCCACCAGCGGTGGTCCCGTCGTCGACATCATCCTTTTCCTTCTTATAGCAACCCATGTTAGTCATCGACATCATCCTTTTCCTTCCTATAGCAACCCATGTCAGCCCCGTCTGCCAGCCTGATGCTTGTCAAGAACACGGAGGTCACCGCTTCTCTCTCTTCTTTTCTAATAGCGAAGCTTCTCCTATCGTCAACATCATTCGTTCCCTTCCCGTCGCAACACCGCGTCTGTCCCATCTAGGGGTCGGCAACGGGCCGCCCGACCCTAGGCCTAGGCCTGTGGACCTGCTTGGCCAACGGGCCCGGGCCGGCGTGACAAGAAAACAGGGCCCAGGCCTTGCCCACGGGCCTGGGTCTGAACGGACCTCATGAGGCGGGCCTGTTCGGGTCCACGGGCGGGCCTATGGGCCAAAATTCTAAACATCTTATTTCTTTTGATTTTTTAATTTTAAGTTGTTCATTATGTATATAATGTTAAAATAACACAAAATTTAAAGTATAATGTTAAAAAATATTTATATCTATTAAATTTTCATAATAAAAAAACTAAATGAATTAATTATTTGAAAAATGAATAGCTACATGTATCTAAATAGGTTGATACCTACATAAATGTTAATAATTTATATAATTCAACCACAATTCAAATAAAAATGATATGTTACTCATTTATTGAAATGCCCCCATGGGCCTACGGGCCGGGCCTGGGGGCGGGCCCGCGGGCCAGACCCGGGCCCCAGGCCCAAGCCCGGCCCGCCCTGAAAACGGGCCCGGGCCGGGCGGGCCAAGCTTTTGGGCCTCGGGTTTGTTGAAGACCCTTAGTCCCATCATAGGCGAGATGCTCGTCGAGGATGCCGAGGTCACCGTCTAACTTAGTACGATGTAGCTTCGTCGGAGGCTCCGGTTCTAACGATTGTTGATCGCCCGATGTGCGTTATCTCTGACTATTGCTCGTCTCTCTACGCACGTGCTCTGTCTCAGTGTGGACGGTTATTTTACTATGTTCAACTCTATGTATTCCTCTATTCGTAGAGTACATTGAATGTACATAAATAACTTGATGTAGATCAATCTACAATATGTATGCAGATATTATAGTCTATTTACATATAAATAGCACCCCGATTTTTTTTATTCGTCATATCTATTTGTATGGATTTCGATCAATCCAAAATAATCGAAGGTCAACTTTTCTTTTTCGATTCTATCTAATTCGACCCTAGGTTCTTCCATTCAAAAATTTTTAATTTTGGATTTTTAAAAGGGTGGCCATGGGTTGAATAACTCAAGAGGTTGAAATAAACACCCCCAATGAATAATAGTGTTCGCATGATTTATTTTTTGGTAAGGAGATTAGAAAATGTTAATGTTTGCATAATTCTATAACATGATCACCCCGATTCATATTAAATCCTTTTACAGTTCTATTTGTAATCTACACGTATTGATTTTTTTAAAAATACATTTTTATTTAATATAAGACATTTTGTTTTTTTATACATAAAAAAATAAAATACATACTTATTTGAAATGAATGCATATCTTTTTTGATGTTTTTTTTATAATAGAATATATACATTTAAATAAAATATATATTGTATTATGTGATTTCATGATAATGATGTGATGATTTCAAACAAGAATGTGAAGGGTGTACCAAACGAGATCTTTTCCTCTTGTACAAGTTATTCTTTTTCATTTTTAATATCTGTGATACTCCATATCATGTCTCAGGTGGGTATTTCGCATTCTTTATGGAAGAAGAAACATGTAATGTTTAATTAAATTATTAAATAAAAATTTCCTTAACCCAAAAAAACCATGTTTAATTTACTTAATTAATCAATGTTAGGAGATGTCATTTTGCATGCGTTGGACAATTCCAACATTAATTAATCCGAATCGGGAGGAATGTTTAAGGATCTCACTGTCTCCAGATAGAATGAGAGGAAATGCCTTCTTTGTCTCGAGTAAAATTTTATCATCTATATTTTTTTACCCAAGAAAATATAAAGCTAAAAAATTTGTTGTCCTGATCATACTTTATTTTGGATGGGTTACTATTAATAACAAAGTTCATATGAGAAATTAGTCAATATTTCTCCACAACTAATATATGTGGAGATCTTGTCAATACTCCTTTATGAATACCATAGTCGGTCTTAAATATAAACGACTAATTAGGGCGCTGTTTGTGTGTGCGGTTGGGGGCATCTGCGGTGTCAAAACATCGAGCGTGAATCATTGTTTTCACCGAGTTGAGAAATGCGAAAAAAATCGTAGAAAATCATCTACGACAAAGGGATTTATGGGTTATCGATGCAGATGTTCAAATCCTATTTATGTGAGCGGTCGTGTGTTTATCAGTGTCTATCAATTCCACCGCAACGAAAATGCACTCTCAAACGGAGAATATCCTTTTTATTTTTATTGTATTATTTTTGTTTTTTTATAAATTTATTAATTTGTATGTTTGTTTTTTTTAATTGAGATTTATTTAATTTTTTTAAATATATTCTATAAATTTATTTAATTTATTAAAATATATATTTTATTTTTTATTGGCCTACGTCCGGTTGTAATTTTGTAATTGTGTTCAAAATCCTCACCCCAGTCCAGACCTAATTTCATGGTTTTGAAAGCTCGCTCATTTTTTCGAAGACAACCATGAGCGGGAGCATACACAGAGGTAGTGAATCCGCGCGAGATGGCGCCGGGCACGCCCGGCCGGAACGGTGTCCGAGGTACGGACCACCTGAAGAACACCAAGCCCCAACCATGTCGGCTCGCCCGACCCGTCTTTTCGATGGAACCTTATCCGTCGTCTCAGAAGGAAAGACAGCGAATGCCAGATTTTCAGAATCTCCTCATTCAATGAGCTCAACCTTTCCAAGCATCTCTGCTTTTCTTATCTTCTCCCGTTCCCTTCTTAGGGTTTCCGTCCACACTCATTCGTTCCTCTCTTCCTCTTCTCTCTGCGTGTGTGTTTCGGAGGTTCTTCGACCGTTGAAGGTATTGTTTTTTCAATTAGGTTTTGCGAGGTCCTTCTGTTTGAATCTGAGCTTTTGTAGTGGTTTCAGTGAATATCATTTGTTTGCGTTATGAGCATTGTGAGCATGTTTTCTTGTTCAGGCTTCCTAATTCAGTAACTTTTGATTGTATGGTCTATTGATGATTGTGAGAATTTGCTCTATTTTGAGATTTCTGATTCGATTTTCTACTATTTTTTTGTGTCATTGTTTCTATTTTTTGATGTATTTGATTGAGTTGTATCTCTTGCATAAGCGGATTGATAAAATGGTAGATCTGATAACCATGTATGTGTGCCTTTCATTTATTATTTCTTGTTTCGTTAATAGCAACGCGGGGATGTTTTCTTCTTTAGGAATCTAAATTCCGTTACTTTTTTTATTGTATAGTCAATTGATGATTGTGAGAATTTGCCTTGCTTTGAGATTTGTGATTTGATTTTCTATGATTCTTTTTCGTGTCACTGTTTCTATTTTTTGATGTATTTGATTGAGTTGTATCTCTTGGCGATGATAAGCGGATTGATTAAAATGGTAGATCTGATAACCATATATGTGTGCCTTTCATTTACTATTTCTTGTTTCGATTTGAGCAACGTGAGCATGTTTTCTTCTTTACGAATCTAAATTAAGTTACTTTTTTATTGTGTAGTCAATTGATGGTTGTGAGAATTTGCCTTAGTTTGAGATTTGTGATTTGATTTTCTATGATTCTCTCGTGTGTCACTGTTTCTATATCTGTTAACTTTTGG
Source organism: Acorus calamus (assembly GCA_030737845.1). Taxonomy (NCBI): domain Eukaryota; kingdom Viridiplantae; phylum Streptophyta; class Magnoliopsida; order Acorales; family Acoraceae; genus Acorus; species Acorus calamus. Next base: position 30,919,985 of record CM060866.1, read on the forward strand.
TTCGATTTATGATAGGTGGATTGATTAAAATGGTAGATCTGATAACCATGTGTATGTGCCTTTCATTTACTATATTTGGTATGAGGCGTGTCGGTGTTGTCGGGTGATGTCAAATTGTCGGTGACATAGTATATTGAACACCTTGCTAAACGAAGTAAAAAACTAGTTTCCGTAGACTCGACATAAAGAAAGAATTTACCATTCCTATCTCCTCGAGTATGGAATGCTTTTTTTCGGTGATGACCAATAAATGACCAGCACAATTGGGAACCAAACAATACTCCCAAGTGATAGGTGTGAATGAAGCTAACTGTATAATTTTTTTTAACGATTCAGATAATGTATGTAGATGTGTTACTTTCCTCCGCTGTAAAACAGAGGCACTCTGTTTTCTACAAGTAGTAGTCTGGCATACATAATATGACAAGGAACCGATATTTACTTTGGAAGATGAAGATGGAATGCATCTAATAAAATAGATGAAGGGCCCAAACTTTGTCATTAATTAAGAAGATAATTTTCAGAAAATGGTAAATAAAACGAGGAAAATATTAGATATTTAGTAACTGGAAGAAACATTGGAACTTTATCACATCACTAAAATACATTCCCCCTGGTTGTGTGATGGTTGGTGGATCTGATTTATGATTAGATTATTAGAAATATTAACTTCTGTACAACTTTACCATTAAACTAACCAGAACTCACTCTCATTTTCATTTAATCTCACTGAAAGCAAAACTTGGAATATTTGAAGTTTACTTTAAATTCCAACAACGAAAAGGATGTTGGTATAATAGAGAATGATCTCCTTTGAATGTTTTTTTTCTCTCTTGGATATCACTTTGATATTTAATGTATTTCAAAAATATATTTGATAGATTGCTTATTTGTTTAACTAAAGAAATTTTGTTGTAATGTTGAAATTTTTTACTTGTGTCTTCTTCTTTGGTGTTTGTTGTATATTTCAAGGCAAAACAAGTACATTGTCCTGTAAGTAAAGTTTTTGAACTATTTGGGTCCCATTGACATTTCATGTTCAAATCATGTCATGATACCCATGTACCTTGTTAGATGATAAAAAGTGTTAATCTTACTGCTGATTTAACATTTTTAAAATTTTTAGGCCAAAGAAAATGGTTGGAAGTAAAAGAAAATGGTTGTATTAATGTGGAAAGTAAAAGAAAATGGTTTTATTGAATGTTCACGTGGATATATTGATTCAACTAAGTTGGAAGTGTAATTTCTTCTTTTGGAAAAGCCGAAAGGAAAAAATTTTCAGGTTGCTTACTCGTATCACATGGTATCGTTGTAAATTTCAAGTGGATTCTTGGAAGCTATAATGTCAGTAATGCAATTTCTTCTTTATATGTGAATAGTGTGAAATTCATGGAAAAGGCAATTACTTCATTTAGAAATGTTTTGTTGGATCAGTTTGTTTGGGAAACTAACACAAAGGAATTATAATCACGCCAGAGAGCAACAGAATCATAATAAAAGTTTTATGAATACCATAGATGGTGGAGGGATAAATTTGATTAAGAAGGCATTCTTATCGAGATATTGATGGAAAACAGACGAAAGATGCCACCTGGCCAGGCCACCATCATTAATTAAATAGATAGTAGAAGGGCAAAAATGTCTCCATGATTGTGAAATGATACCGTCACCTTTCCAAGTATCTCCGCCGAAAATTATAACCTTAATATTCCATTAAAATGATTTAAGGTAGTGTTGGAACAGATTTGAAAATGGGCTTTTCACTTAAAGTTGAAAAGTAGATGCTCAGTAAGAATCTTTTTGTTATATTCCTAAAAACGTCTTTTTAATCAATGTTTACAACTAAAAATTGCCTTTTTGTTTTATTCATAGACTATGACATCTTGGGGTGTTTGGAAACACATTATAGTCAAGTTTGATTCATGCAAAAGCAGAATCATCCAAACACGTTTCCAAATGCTACCTAAATAAGAATGGTTTTCCTTTATTGACTTATTTCTCATCTTTATTTTATTTTAAACCATTTTCATTGTATGAGTTAATATTTTTTTCCCAAAAATTACACCCCCCTCCACACACACACACACACACACCACACTCCAAAAAAAAGAAAAAGGATGGGATTAGTTTAATATTTGCCTTGAATATAGCAAAGTATAGTGAGTAAGGTGTGGCACCCATATAGGTCCTTTCCTTAGTTGTAACCGATGGGTGGATCCGTTCTTAGGCTGATGAGCATTTCATTTGAGTATATGCTTCCTTTTTTATGTAAAAGTACGTACTTCACTAGACAAGTATATACCTTCAGAAAAATTTAAAACATGTTGCTCTAACATTTTCCTTCTTTTCTTTGGTGTGCGTGCTTGCGTGAGTAGTTAGGGTTTCTCTATTTTCCATTTTTAAATACTTGGGTGCTGATTGTGTTTTCATATGGATGCTTATTGTGCCTGCATCATGGATGAAGTCATAGACATTATTTCCATTCTTTAATTAATTCTAATTATGCATAATATGGATCACTATCATGAAAAATCTTTTCTCATGGCAGATCCGTTTAGACTGTACATTTTTTTGATGGTGTTGAGCTGATTGACGCACCGGTGGAATTATTTTGTGTTAAGTTTATGTGGATTAATTTCTGCTTTGTTAATGTATACCTGATACGTTTGCTATGATTTCTGACCATAAGCGCCTCTGTGACACAAATAACACAGGATGATCCTGCATGGTTCCTATGACTAATTTGTATTAGTTCATATGGAATCAATTGTGTTCAATTGTTTTTCTTTAGTCTGTACTTAATGCATTTTGTTATGGTTTTTCATCTGGAAACATCTCTATGTGATAATTCAAGTGTTGATCCTGCATAGTTTGTTGACTTATTGACTGTGTTGCTTGTGCAGCTTTGGGCTTTGAGAATTGAATTGATATAAAGGAAGAACTGATAACCTGAAAATGGATAACGCTATTACTGACTGTCTATATCCAGGGTGTTATTCCTGCCATATGAATGAACGAGATCCGAGTAAAAGGAAAACAAGCATACTAAAATTATTCACAGAATTACATACAAACGATGAAGATAGCCAGGTTGTTCCGATCAAGGGCCTTTGGAACACTGCAATGGCGCATCCCAATGATCCTGAGTTCATTGAATTGGGAATATTTGAGTGCATGGCTGGATTGATATGGAAAGGCTTAAATGATCAGCAATGGCTCACTCATGATCAAAATGTATACATTCCTTACTATGCAGCTCACATAATTGGCTCTTACACCATGAATATGGAAGAATTTGCAGTACGTGCAGTTCAAGCGAACGTCATACATCCCTTAGTGGAGATCCTCAGAGGGCGCATGACCTGGGTGGAGCATATGGTAGCCATAAGAGCCCTTTATCACTTGGCCTCATATGACAGTATATTTCCTTTTGTGGCAAGTCATGAAGAAGTTCTTGAGATTTCTATTCAGCTGGCATCAAGTTCATTAGAGATTGTATATACACTTTTTTACAAATATGTAGACGCAAGGCTTAGTTATCACCGTGATCTGCTAACAGGTGGCATGGCTGGAATTGAGATGGAGGCCAATAAGGCTGAAGAATGGGCTAGTCAGTTGCAGTGTTGGTCTCTCCAGCTTATTAACTGCTATGCATTGAAGCCTGAGTTTCTCCCTGTCATATGTACGCCTGAATTTTTGACTGAACTACCTGGTATGTCAGGTGGACTTGTTCATGGGAACTCCTTTGCTGGGGTTGGATTGCTGAGAACAATTTGCCATCATAAAGTTGGTCGAGGGGCTGTTGCTAATTTTCCTGGTATTGTAGAGGCACTGTGTAATATCTCCCGTTCATCAGATGAATGGCAGTATACGGCTATTGAGATTCTTCTTTTGCTGCTTCAGGATTTCCGTATATGTCATAAGGTAATGGTTTTGCATTAATTTTATTCTTAATTCTATGAGAATTTCATCTATTCTGCGAGTTGCTACACTTTAGATATTTGGGTCAGTTGCATTTACTGATCTGTATTTTATTAATTTTTCATGTCTTGGGATTTATTTATTTATTTATTTTGCTTATTCAGAATTTCCACACATTCCATCTCTCTCTCTCTGGTTCACGGTGTATACCTAGAGTGTTGTTGATTGTTCCTTTAGCTAAGTTAGAGGGAGAAATTCCCAAAATAGCACTAATTCTTATTTCATGATAGCTTAGATGGATCAGAAAGTTGAGTGGTATTAAAGGGACATGGTAACCAGTTGGGTGGGACTCGATGGTTCACTTCGTTCTGGATTGGGGAAGATGTTGCGTGGGGGTGACCTCCCTGGGTTTTTTGGGTGATAATTTTGTAATGCATGATTAACTAGTGTTTTGTGGGGGAACATCTTACTTTGTGACCTCCACTGCTTAAGATGTAATTGTGTGATGTTTTACGCAGGGCTTGCTTGTATTTCCTTTAGGTTTTCACCCTCCTATTTATATATGAGTATGGAAACTTACCATTTACCATAAAAAAACCAGTTGGCCGTGACTGAATAGTCATTCACCGAAAATTTAGTATGGGGCTGACTGTAAGCATGTGTGTGGGGATTTACTGTCTAAAATGTTCCAAAGTAATAGTAATCCAGGTTGGTTTGTATTTTTGCTAATTATATTGTATATATGCTATATAGTTATGATCTAACCCCCCGTTTGTGTAACGGAATAAGGGAGTATAAGGGCGGTTTAAAGGTGGTATAGGAATGGATAAGAAAAATAGTTGTTTGTTTGAAGGGTATAACTTGGTATTACTAAGCCAGTTTAAACGAGTATAAGAGAGTATAACAATTCTAAGCAACCCCTAGGATAAGCTATACTCACCTTATCTATTCCCATGGGCCCACATGTCAAATCAACTTTTTACACTTTATCACATCAAATCACCTATCAACACCTCTTATACATCAAATGTCAAATCAACTTTTTTACACTTTATTTATATTTTATTCTTTATCAAACAAACAACTCAACATTTATTCTTACGTTTTCCAATGAGAATAAAAAAAATACAACCAAACATAAAATCTTTTATTCTTGTAGATTTGTTATCTATACTGGCATAATTATCTATCCAGAATAACTCAATTCCGCTATCCAAACGGGGGGTAAATTAGTCACAATTAGGAAAATTAAATATCTGTCTGTTCAATTCTGAGAAAATATAGAACTAATGATATGGATTTTGTGGGGAAGTGATTTTTTAAGAAAACTGACGATTATTAGTAGTCAAGAAAAGAGTTGTTTAACATTCACTTCAAACTGATGATATTTATTCTGGGAAATAAGCACAAATAAGTGAATAACCTAGCAAACTCACATTCACCTGATATGTTAATTTGGGGGTAAATAATTGAAGCCCCATGGAACATCCATCTCTGATTATCATTCCCACTTGTTCAGAAAATTACACAGTGCACCACTGTGAGTAGTTAGTAATTACATGCATGATCTTGGCTACTGTAATCTAGAGGATCAACAAAACAGGCACATTTGAGAGAGAAAAATAACATTTGGTAAAATCTTTTTGAATGATGATATTCATATGAGAATTACTTAACCTTTTGGTATCAGCAGGACTGAGCCAATACATGAATGGCAGTAAAAAAAAAATCCTCTTAATATGTAACCACATGAATTGTAGTCATCGTGACCATGATGATTCACAGTAGCTTGTTTCATCTCTTATTTTATAGGTGATAAATACGGCAGTGCCAGCTCTTGTAGATTTAGCAGAAATTTCTACATTGGGTAATCACGAGAACCTTGGGGACACTATTATCAATGTCCTTCAAAAATGTGTCCAACGAAGAAGGCGCCCCTTTCCTACTATCCACACCAAGGAACTGGTTGAAGAGGTGCGGAACTCAAGGCAGAGAATGGAATCCGAGAAGAACATGCTGAATGAGGATCTCCATGCAAACCAGGCCGCGGCATTCTTTATCATGCTTGAAGGCAATTCACTTTTAACATCAGGAAATAGTGCAGATGCTGCAGCGAGATATTCTGAAGCGTTGGCATTATGTCCAATGAGGCTTAGAGAAGAAAGAGCCATTCTTTACAGCAATCGTGCGCAGTGCTATATTCTTCTGCGGCAGCCTATGGAGGCCATTAGTGATGCCACCAGGGCATTATGCCTCCATAACCCGCTTAATCGTGATGCCAAAAGTCTGTGCAGAAGATCCCAGGCATATGACATGCTGGGCTTAGCTAAGGAGTGCTTATTAGATGCTATTTTGTTTGTCAATGAATGCTATCAGACGAATCATCCTTATTCGCCCCTGAGACCACATAAGGTGCTTGAGCATGCTGAGAAGTTGGTAAAGAAGCAGATGGATGCTACTTGGCTATTTAGAGAGGCAGCTACAAAACATGGTGGTATGATTTGTCAGGGTGAAGCTATAGACACCTGTGGTGAATATGCAGATCATTCTGAGTGGGAGACGGCAAGTGGAGGTGACGATGGAAATGATGGGATAGAAGAACCGGCTGAAGGTGGTGGTGGATGGAAAGATGACAAAGAAAGGTAAGACAAATATGGCAAACATGTGATAGAAGTGCAAGAGTTAATATTCTAATTTTGTTCTGTATATTGTACTGTTCTATTTTACTTTCAGAAATATTCATGTTACTGAGCTAATATTTCCCCATTTTTTATGCATGCGGAGTGGAAATTTATTTCATGAATTGACTTTCAGTATTCTGGTTTCTAGTATTAAAAGTTTTCCTGAATTGACTTTCAATATTCCCTTTTTAGTATTAAATGGAGAACTCTGCAACTTTTATTTTTTTTCTTTAAAATATGTTGGAGAACTATGTTTACTTCTGTGTTCTGTCTTGATATTGTTTATATGATCTTAATTATCTATTAAGTTACACAGTTCAAATACCAAGATTTCTGGAAAATTGGCCCTCTTGTGTTCGTTACAAAGGTCCACACTTTCTCTCTTCATTTTTAAAACTCCGAGGTCCTGTAGCTCAAGTAATCCTTTCACTCAGCTAAAACATATTTTTAAACCCAAGTTATTGAAACTGTTTAACCTAATTTTCATGAAGTCTTTAGGTTAGAAAGGAAATGATGTTGTAAAAGATGCAGTAGAAATTTTTTTCAGCTTGCCAAGGGTTCTGTTCATTTGAAGACTTAAAGCGTTCTTTTGGTTTTTTAAAGAACTGGAGTTTGATTCAGTCCCCATTGAGCGCATAAGGTACAAGGGACACCACACACACAATTGTAGACTGTTCAATGATTAAAAGGCAGCCGGTTAAGTTCCCCCGATACCATCCTTCCTTTATGAAATGTTTGTTCACATAACCTGAATTGATTTTCCTAGTTGTCTGGTAGCTGTATGTCTGCTAATGCATTATTAACTGTGGAACATTTTATTTTCATTTTTTTTTTTTGGATTTGTAAAATAGTATTTCCCTCCCTCCTTTTGCTAATACATTTCCTCTCCCTTTCAACATGTACATATCCACCAAGAACTGTCTCTTTTTTTTTCCATATATTTTTTTATATATTGAATCATCATTGAATTTGAAGGGAAACTATACAATATCAGTCAATGACTCATACTAAAACATTTCATCATATTTTCTTCGATTTACATTCATGTTACTTGAACAAAATTTTCAGTTTTTGTTCCTGCAATCTATATCATATCAGCTCTTACAAATCTGTCATATTCTGGAATTTAAAATCAGAAACAATGCATGAAGACAATGGGCTACTGAATATGGAGCTTGGTTGATCCTGTTTCTTTCTGCTTGCGCTTCTTCAAACTGAAAGAATATTGAAAGGTCTTCTTTCCAGTTTCTATGAAGAGAGGTTATTGAGAGGTATATCAGGTCTCCGCTCTGAAATTGACTCGCATTTGTGTTTTTTGTCATACAATCATAAAACAATATGCTGTTGCTTCTGCTCCTTTATTTATGATTTTACTGCAAAGAGCAATTGGGTTGAAAATTGCATAAAATTACTTCAGACTATTATGGATTAATAAACTTCTCTTTTATATTGGATTTGTTGTGACAGTGTTATTTGTGTTTTGGAAATTCTTGTTCAAATATTACTGTGTTTGTATTATCATCTCATGTGGTCCTTCATTTTCTGTTCATTTCTCATCTAATATTAGGTGTGCTATGTTTATATATAACTGTTTTGCTCACATCTTAGGTAACATTCCGAAACCTGTTTGAAAAAGGAAATTATCACTTAAATTGCTTTTTATTTAGGAAAACACTTAAATTGCTTTTGAAATTAGATACTCAGGAAGCATACTTTAGATTACTGGGACGCTCTTTATTTTCACTGTTTATGATTAAAAGCTGAAACAGGTTTGGTTCAAGTGTTTGATTCTTGCAAAAGCAGAATCATCAAAATGTGTTTCCAAATGCAGGTATAGTGAGACTCTGAATCAGGAGTCTCAATCTGATTGGGATCATATTTGAACATAATCTACATTATTTCATCCAGTGTTTGTGCCAATATATGACTTGGTTCAGGACATTTTTTTTTTTGGGAATGATCTCTTAAACAGCGTGGGCTGTATGCATGTGAAGCTTGTCCTGTAATTGCTTCTTTCCTGTTGCAACAAAAAAATGAAACCTTACTAATATGCTTAAAAGCTTATACAGTTTACAATCTTTTGAACCTAATCAAAAGATTTGACAGTTCAACTCATATATTATGGATTCCTGTAGCACGTGTTTCATGGGATGGGAACCTTTGTGATCCACCACATGAAGATCCTATGTGGCATCCATGCACGATAAACTTGTACATTCTAATCAGGAAAATTTGTATTCGTTTTGCATATACTTGTAGGATAAAGTTTAGGCCACCCTTATTCTCATCCATATAGTTATTCACCCCACCTTGTTTTTATTCTCATCCATATAGTTATTCACCCCACCTTGCTTAGAAAACAAGAATGTGGTTTTTAAAGGGGCGAACCCACCCTGACCTAACCTACCTTATACTATTCACCCCTTTGGAACCTGTTCGATGTTGTGAAGTCATCATTTATATGTCTGCTTGACTTCACAGGGTTGAATGAGTTACAAAGATTTAATGCTCTCTTTGTCATCGGTTTGATTTTGTGAAGTCATCACCTAGATCATAGGTCTACATCACAGGGTCGAATAAGTCACAGAGACTCAAGACCCTTTCTGTAATCCGTTCGATATTGTGACATCGTCACCTCTATCCTAGGTTGGCTTCTCATGATCGAATGGGTCACAGAGACTTAAGACCCTCTCTGTAATCCGTTTGACGTTGTGAAGTCGTTACTTATATCCCAGGTTGACTTCACAATATTGTAGTGCACAAAATTTGGGTTAGCAGCAAGTGATGTCCATGGTACCACATCATATGATCTGTACTACGTGATATTAAACAAAACACCATTGTTTAAAGATATCATTTCATTGAGAAAGCCATAACACGTGAACTAATTGTATCTATAAAATATTTTCAAAATTCATGCATACAAAATACATTTGTTTTGAAACATGTCAAAACCTATACCAAACCCAAAATACTATTATTGCCATTATCAACATCCATACAACACATTGTTCAGTAAAAAAAAAAAACACATTGTTATTTACTGGCGATTATGACGTTACCTGGTCCTTCGCTGCACCATGGGTGCTTCAGGGAGAGATATCCCATCTTCAAGATAATGAAGGACAAATTTGATGACATTTTGCGTTGGCGATGTGGTCCTCGTATCGAGAAAAGGTTTGGGATATATAACCAAAGTGTGAAGCCGCACATAAAGTTTAAATGGTATGAATACACAATATAAGTGAACCAAAATGAAAAATTTCCTTCAATATCTGTCATATATAATTTATCAACCTAGCATCAGAAGAGGTCCTTTTAAACTATCTTCATCTATCTTTCAATCGATTGGTCTACGTGTATCTTCTTCTTGCATCTCATCTTCCTCTACATTGGGCTCATTTACTTCCTCTTCCACAATCTCTTGTTCAACAAATTCAATGATTGAACTTGAAGGTACACTGACTAATATTTGAGATTGACGTCTTCGATGCGACATTGTTTGTGAAACACGTGATTTTGAAGCGCACAACATAGGAAAATTGCCATAATCCGTGTTAAATAAAATTTGAATGAATCAATCATACAAATCATTTATAAAGAGGCGGTGCTACATTTTAATATCAATCACCCAATATTTTTTATTATCCAAGTCAAATAGTGCAAGAGGTAAGTTTAGACTCATTATTCACAAGCCACCCAATACATAGCACTATACACAATACCAATTTTTTCATTCATTGTCACATCAAATATACTTTTTTTGAAAGGAGTGATAACCAATATACAAAAAAAAAAATCAACAATTCAATGATACTTCCTTAAAAAAAAAAATACTTTTTTGAAAGGAGATTTAATACATTCAAACAAATGGAACACATTAAACACCAACCCAAAACCTATGGCAGATTTATTAAAAAAATAAAAACCTAAAGTTTCTAAGAACATGAATGATTTGTGAGATCAAATACATTCTATTACATAAAATTTAAGCCACAAATATAATCAAGTAAAGGCAAGAAATCAAATGGATTCCAACAAATTAAATACATTCAAAAGAATGGAACGAATATTTACCTCGTCCTTGTGGGAGGCTAAGAAGACCTCCATGTGGGAGACACTGACGGCCACTGAGAGACACCGATGATGACGGACGCCGAGGGTGGTCGTCGGACCGGGCCGGTGGTTGGAGAAGAAAAGAAGAAGAGATGAAAAAGAGAGAAAAAGGGGGCTCAAAAATAAAAGGGGTGGATTCTTAAGGTGACATGGCATTCTTTTATATTGAGGGTGGTTTACAGTTTTTAAAAAACTAAAATAGCATGTCAGATAACTGGGTGGGATGAATAGCTTAAGAGGTGGAAAATAACAAAACCCAAGTTAAACCCTCCCGTTGGAATTTGGAGGTGTAAAACAAGTCGGCCTATTCTAGACTTGTTAAATGTTATGGCTCAGGATGTTGATCGTGACATGGGGAAATACTAGTAATCCATTTGGAAATGCGATGATTAAACCCGTGTTCCAACAATTCGAGTATTAAAACCCCGCGTTGGAGAAATATTATTTTGGGAGTTTCTCCAACGCTACTTTTTTTGTTTGTGTATGAATAAACGGGTGAAACACAATACCAATACCAAACACCAAAAAAAACATTTGGATCAATGATGACATTTTTTTTGTCTTTTTCACAGTAGAATTTTTTCAAACGGGACCTAAGCTAATTTTAAGAGTTGAGTCTGAATTATATTCACAAAAAATTGATTTAAACTTGAAATTTGTATGTAGGAGGTTGTTATAGTATAATTATTTAGTTGCACAGTTACAAAAGTAATTTCCTGCAAATATAAAAATTATCAAATTATGCAATCAAGCACTGCTTTATAAAACAAAATAAATTGCATTGTTTTATGTGAGGCTATGACGGGCGGATTGGGCCGTGCCGTATCATGCCGGCTCATTTTCCATATGGAGTCCTCATGTCTTATAGATATATATTAGGGAAGAGCTTTAACTCAGTAATTTTTACAAAATACAATCTTATATATCTTGTTAGTTCTCTCCACTTACTGTATCGATGTATATGTCTCATCGAAATTTTTTTATTTTTTTATATAATTCATACATTCAATTAATTGGAGTATATATATATATATTTTTTTTATAAAAGTACATATCTTATTAAAAGATGTATATGACTTTTATAAAAATAAAAACATGTGATATTTGTATTTTAGATTGTAAAACGGATTGAGTTTAACATTTTTCATTGGGGAAAATGCTGATATATTAAGTATGGTTTGCAGCTTAAAAGGGATCCTCCAATTGACTATAAGCACTATATACTATACTAGATTACTAGTGTATTATATATTCGATTTTTTTAAAATAAAAATAAAAATATCTATTGTTTTATAAAAGTTTATATTTTACTTTTCATAATAGTATGTATTTTATTAAGTGAATATATATACTTTAAAAATAAATCAAAACGATGAGAATTGTAGTTACAAACATGACTGAACATATCATTTTTTAATTAAAAAACCATCACATTCAATCTCATGAACATTTTGATTTTTCAAAATATATACATTCATGAAAATAAAATAACCACCTAATGCCTATATTTATATATATATATAGAGCACCGATTATGCGGCGTAAAAAACCATCACATTCAATCTCATCGCGGTCGTATATATATATATATATGAACATTTTGATTTTTCAAAATATATACATTCATGAAAATAGAGCACCGAAGGTGCGGCGGCCGCACCGTGCGGCGTCGACCACGGGCCGTCGATCACGGGTCCATCGCATCGGACGGTCGGATGCGATTCACGTCGACCGTTGGATATATATGCCGCATATATATATATATATATTTGTGATAGAATACTTATTATAAACAATTTTATTTTAAACTTCGAAATGGAATGTGTATCGAGTATCAACAGCGCCGTTGGCTTATATGATAAGCAAAAACCCCTTACAAATTATCATTTCACCCCTGCCAAGAAAAAAAATATCTCCCCAATCCCCTCCTCCAATGGCGGCGGTGGCGGTTGCCGGGGCGGCGGGGGGCAATCTCGTCATTTCGCGTATCCCCGTCCACCCTCTTCACGAGCTCAACCTTCAACAGAACCTTCAAGAGGCTCCCCTTCATCATCCGAGCCTCTGCTCCCTCACCCCCTCCCATCGACTTCAACATCTCCTTCGGCGTCGGAACCAAAGATGAAACCCTAAAATCCGATAAAACCCTAAAAAAAGACCCGTCCCGTCCCCTCCCGACGCAGCTCTTCATTCCGTGGATCGTGCGGGGCGAGGACGGGAAGCTGACCCTCCAATCGACCCCTCCCGCTCGCATCCTCCACGCCCTCGCCGAGTCCAAGACGAGCTCGGACGCCTCCGCCAAGAAGAAGAAGAAGAAGGAACCCAAGAAGAAGGAGGCGTCGGAGCCGCCGAAGCATTCGAAGGCCGCGCGGAGGTTCTATAATGAGAATTTCAGGGAGCCGCAGCGGCTCAGCAAGGTCTTGGCTTCCGCCGGAGGTATAACATGATCACGAAATCGATCAATTGTTTTGTTTTGGATTTCTTTTGATTTTTGTGCGATTTTTTTAAAAAATTTAGTTGCTTCTAGGCGTAGTAGTGAAGAGCTTATTTTTGAAGGGAAAGTGACTGTTAATGGTTCTGTTTGTAAATCTCCTCAGGTATGATTTGTAATTTTTGATCATGTGTTGTTTTTCTGTGTTGATAAATGTGATTGTGGTGGAATTTTGTTAATGTGTGATGTGTAGACTCGAGTCGACCTCTTAAAGGATACGATATATGTTAATGGGAATCGACTGTCAAAGAAGTTGCCCCCGAAGTTGTATTTTGCCCTCAACAAGCCGAAAGGGTGAGTTGGTAATTGGTCGTTTGCTTTGATTTCAGTGTTTAGCGTTTTATGCTGTGTTTGATGTTGTGAAAGGACTCAGGTACATATGCTCGAGTGGGGATGAGCCGAAATCGGTTATGTCATTGTTTGATGATTATTGGAAGAGCTGGGTATGTTAGAGTTCTTGCTGCTGTTTTTTTTTGATGCATTTTATTGATAACTTGGTGATGATTCTGTTGTGTGGCACTCCCAGAATAGGATAAACCCCGGATTGCCAAAGCCGAGGTTGTTCACTGTTGGTCGTCTTGATGTTGCCACAACGGGGTTGATCATTGTGACAAATGATGGTATTTGGCAATGTTTGGGTTATTGAAATTAGCTTTGTAACAATATTTTGGTTGATCATAATTTCTTCTTCAAAATTCTTCATATTTTAAGTGTGAAATATTGATACTAATGACAATCTTCTTCATGCAGGTGATTTTGCTCAGCGGCTGGCACATCCTTCATCTAAATTATCAAGAGAGTAGGTTTCCATTTTGTTTTATTTATTCATTTATTTTTTTATAATCTCAAGCTTCAGCTCATGTTTTTTTCTGTCTTGGGGGTTGCATATTGTGCTGCCTGGGGGAGTGATATCGTTTCCCTATTTTGTTTTATTAGATGATTTACCTATTAATTTTATGTGGTGGACATCCCACCTTTTTTAAAAAACTTTGGTGTTTTCTCTCTGTAATTTGTACATCTGATTTTTCATATTATTATAAAACATATACTACTGTTATCTGATTTTTCAAATCTGCAAGACTTGAATCATTTTATTCGGGCACCATTTATTTCTTGTGTGTTAAGGATGATATCAACATGCTGATGTTAAAAGCTTGACTTGCATGCCATGTCTGTTGCTGAACAATCTGGCTTCTCCACTTGGTGGTCGTTAGTTAATTAGGAGATCTTGAACATATCAATGATGTGGGCTTCACACTAGATAGTTGATACAACTCAAGAAAAGAGAATGTTTCAACAAAATTTCACATGTTTTAGCCTTTTCAGTTATATAATCATATGTATGTTAAATGTTTAAAATTTGTGATTCTAGATATATTGCAACCATCGAAGGTAGTGTTAACAGGCGGCATTTAATAGCCATAAGTGAGGGCACACTTGTGGAAGGTATCCATTGTACACCTGACTCCGTGGAACTTCTTCCGTCACAGCCTGATATGACCAGGAATCGGCTTCGTATTGTGGTATGCTATTCTAATCCTTTTTTCCCAGAAGACAGCAGGGACAATTGTTTTAAAATTTGTTTCCTATGTGATCTTCTTGTTGTTGTTTTTTGACTTAATAAAGAGTGTTCAGTATCGTATTCCTATGTTAGAAATTCTTTATGTGAAAGAGTGGAAGTGAAATGAGAAGTGTTTTATGTGAAAGAGTGGAAGTGAAAGAGTGGAAGTGTTTTATGTGAAAGAGTGGAAGTGTTGTTTTTTGACTTAATAAAGAGTGTTCAGTATCGTATTCCTATGTTAGAAATTCTTTATGTGAAAGAGTGGAAGTGAAATGAGAAGTGTTTTAGGTCAGCTTATAGTGCATAAAGAAGATTCATTATCTCTTATGTTATGTTTAAGTTATAAGAATTATGTAAGCTCTAGTGTGATCACCTTGATATATTCTAAATTTTCAAAATTGAATGTAATCTTAGATGCTTAATTTCTAGTCACCAGGAAGCTAGGTGGTCACTCAAATTTGGATATGTGCACTAGCAATAGTTGGTCAAGCACCATTATAATATCCAGCTCCAAATTCTTATCCAATTGTTCAGCACCCACATGATGATTCCGTTTTCTATAATTTGCCTGGTCATAGATCATTTATACGGCATGTGATTTCATATACATGCACATAAGCTTGCAGTTTTTTTTTAATATATAATTTTAATGCCATAGTCATGTTGTTTAATGCATTTGCTAACTCATATATCGATATACGTTGTTTGGTTTGTTTTGTTATTGCATTTCATTATTTTCCTAATATTATATAGATGATGGTTTTCCTTATAAGTGAAGTTATTGAGCACTACAGACTGCCTCTAGCACATGTTTAATAATTAGTAAAGAAACAATATTTGTTGGTGCATTTTCATCATTGTATTTAAGTACCCACTGCCATAGCTTGGGCTTTTGCCAGTAAATGGCTTCCATATTTCTACTTTATTATTTTTCACAACACTTTCATGCTCGGTCCTCTTTCTAAAACCACCAGTTTCCTGAATCAAAATTGAAATGATCTTCTGATGCCTGAGTCCTCCAGTATTTCTAGCAGAAATGCCAGAGGATGATGATCTTTTTCTGATGAGCAATGGTCATTGACTTAATTGTGGATGCATGTGAAACATATTGGGGGCAGAGAACTACTGATCATGGACATTAAGCAATGAAAGTTGCAGAAACATTTTGATGTGTTGTTGGTAACCATAATGTTTGGTCAATTTTTTTTTGTGTATGCAGATCACATTATGCAAATGGGGTTCTTCTGATTAGATTGCAGACTTATTGTCTTTTTTGTAGTGTCATTTTAATCTATATTTATCCTACTTTGTCAGGTCCATGAAGGGAGAAATCATGAAGTTCGTGAACTTGTAAAACATGCTGGTCTTCAGGTTAGTTTCTAGTTATCACTTGAAAAATTTCCATTCTTCTTTTCATTCCTGGAGTTGAGTGCATCTAAGAGCTGTGGGGATCCTGATATACTGCCATAGATTGTGGATTCTAAGGAATGACCTGAAGTCCCAAGATGTTGACCAGGAGATATGCTCATGAGGAAGACAAGAGAAATGATGAAAACAATAACATCTAAATGAACTTCAGAAGTTTATGGCCTACTTTTATGTTTATTTCAACATGCACAATGTGTTTGCAGTACATCTAGGAGCTTCAATACCTGGTACACTAATTTGTACTAATTTCCATGTTAATAAAATATGTCTGCATGGACTTGAGCCCAGGATGTTGGCCGTAACACCAGTAAAGAACCATATTTGATTTATAGGAAATCAAGAAATGTGTTATGTGGGGTGCGATCATACTGGTACTAATGCAACCATAGGGCTAAAGCTAATCAGACATTCGTTCCAGCTGTAGTTTGGGCGATTTGGCTCACCAGAAATCAAGCTGTTTTTAAAGGTTCTCGAGTGTATTCTGAGAATGTCGGGGAGCTGGCTGTTACTTTCATTAAAGGCTGGGGTACAAGCCTAGCAGGTGCATCGTGGGATGCATATTCAGAGGGTCATCTAACTATTGAGGAGTAGTTATTGTATTTGGTTTGGCTGTGTGTCGGTAAAGCCCTCCTCTACCATGGCTTTTTTATAGCCCTTTGGGTGTGGTTTTGTTGCTTTCTTTAGGCATTTGCTTTGATTATTAATAATATCGGGGCACATGCCTACCATCTTTCAAAAAAAAGAAGAAATGTGTTATGTGGAAATGTCTGTGATGGAATCCTTAGATATTTATGTGCATGGGTAGATACAATGTGGATGTGTTAGTGTTGATGCTAACTAGGGATGGGCCGTTTATGACGGGGTAGCAATTGGTATTTTTTTGGGCTGGGAGGTTTTTTTTAACCATTGTCCTTTCTACAATGGCTTTCGAGTCATATTCTCCTTTGACCTCTTCTCTACCCATGGACTTTGCATGTGTTCACACACATTTGTACATCTATCTGATGCCAGTTGAATCTAACTCTTCACTTGAATGCACACAGACGAGACTATTCCTATATCTATGATATTCAGTACTATAAACATTCAAATAGAATTTAAATAAAACATAATGCCTTGATGAATTCAATTGTAGGCTCATCCTGGTTCTATATGTTTCCCGGCTGCTTAAGATTCGTTGACAAATACGTAGGGTCAATAAGATTTGTTTTCGCGGGTTCTCGCATCCGACGGTCGACGTGAATCGCACCCGACCATCCGATGCGATGGACCCGTGATCGACGCCGCACCCGTCCGCACGCCGCACCACATCGGTTATATATATATATATATATCGAAACGATTAGATGCGGCGTGACCGGATGCGGGTGCGGCGTCGACGCCCACGGGCCGTCCGATCACGGGTCCATCGTCCATCCGACGGTCGACGTGAATCGCACCCGACCGTCCGATGCGATGGACCCGTGATCGACGGCCCGTGGTCGACGCCGCACCCGGTCCGCACGCCACACCATATCTGGTTTCCTACGTCCCTATATATATATATATATTGAAAACATAAAAACTGTAAGCCCCCATTTGGATACAGAAGATTACTTATTTTTGGGTATACAATTATTCTGGCATAAGTGGGTATAGCAATGGAATGAATGATTTTGTGTTTGGTTATGTTTTGAATTATTCTCGTTCGGAAATGTAATATAAAGTTTTTGTTGTTTGGATAAAATGTGAATAAAGTGTGGATAATGATTTATAAAATGTGAAAAAATGATGAGGTGATTGGACATATGATTTATAAGAGGTGATGACAGTTATTTAACAGTGGATCCACATATTTTTTGGGTGGAATAACCTGGAATGACTTTAATTCCAGTGGTTGGTTGAAATCTATAAACCGCTTTATATCAGTTTATCCCTTGGTATTTAAGGCTCCCAAACAATCAAAATCCACAATTCCCATTTATTCAAGGATATTTCGACCCCTATTCCGCATCCAAATGGGGGCTAAGATATTTACTAGCATGTTTTCATATAGATGTATCATTGTCTGCCCCCGCTGCAATTTTCCATGCACTCGAGGTTTGGTGCATGAAGAAATGGCAGGATTGGGATGGTGGTCTTGTTCTTGTTCATACCTCGCCAGCCTGTTCCAGGCATTTTGCAATTGCAGCAGGATGACAATAAAATAGTATATTCTATAGTGATTGACTGATTGTATGTGAAGTTCATTCTTTTCTGCAGTTTATGTATTGGATTTCTGCAATTCATATATTTGTGCCAGGAGGGATATTTGTTATATGGATGAAAACCATGAAATCCTCTTTCTTTAGGCTAATTTGTTTCTATCATGCCAGCTTCATTCACTAAAGCGTGTACGGCTGGGTGGTTTCAGGCTTCCATCAGATCTCGGGTAACAATATAACTTATTTTCTTTCAGTTTTTTAAAGGTCTCCCTTGTAATTGTTCATAATCACTTCTCTTAATTTTTGTGAAGTCATATTGATTTTGCTGCTTATGTGTATTATTAGGGCCACTACTATAGGAAAAATATTTTGGCAGATAATGCATGAAATGTCTTTTCTTGTACCTTTTAATTTCTTTGAAATCCATGGTTTATGTTACCATTTTGGCTGGTTAAATTTACATGTTTGAGCCTTGGATATCCTTCTCCCAATTGAAGTTGGCATACTCTGCTAACTTAGCTTCAGAATTAGAGTAGATCATGTTTTAGTCTTTGGTAAAGGATAGATGTAATATGAGGCATATTATGTTATGAACATAGAAGATCTATCCGTTTACAATCTGTACAGAACTCAGTAATCAATTCCTCTACATGCCTTTAAGCTCATATTTATCGTCCACATTTTATGTTTCCTGACTCTCTGAATGTTTGTCATTGTGTCATCTCAGCCTTGGGAAGCATGTCGAACTTAAACAATCTGACCTCAAAACATTGGCCGGGAAGATCTTACAAAGTGCTTAACCTGACAAGGATAATAACATTCCAAATCTAGCGATACCACATATCCCATCCTTCTGGTATGTCAATTGTGAGCAAATGTGGTTCCCGCATCTTCAGAAAAGACCAGTGTGGTTAACAAGTTTTCTTCTATTCCTGTTATTAGGATGCTTGAAATGCTTGAGTTTCTGAAAATAGTCTGCTGTTTGGGCATCCACACGAAACCTTAATGTGATTTAAAGAAGGTAAGCCTTTTCCAAAGTAATATATCATTTCTTTTGTATTTGTAACAGATGACACATGTGAATGCATAGATGCATTTCATTTGATTCTAGGCATGGCTGACTTTGTGTATCCATTTCAGTTTCCAGGTACAGAGAATCGATGCCGGGTGTCACTACAGACATCGCACCCACCCCAGATGATGAATTTCTGGACTTTTTCTTGGTCTTACACTATTATTTTTGCAGTTCTAACCTAATATATATTTTTCTTAATTGAATATATACTAGGTTATGCTATTATATATTTGGTTGGAACAAAAAAGGGATGCATTCAATTCATCACGGTCCTTACATTTCTTTTTAATACAATAAGAAATGGAATTCCAAAATATAGATATAAAGTGATTCTGATCTCCCCATATCTTTCTGACACATTTTCCCAATCTTTCTCAGTTTTGACTGTCAAAAGAAGTGATCCTCTCCAGCCAGATAACACTATTGATGTTGCATTTCAATTGGCAGTACGGATGCAAGCATGTATCCATCTGATTGACCCAATAAGCATGAAAAATAAATGAATAGAAAATGTTATGATTGACCCTTCAAAAATCTGTATCGTCTACTTTCATTAATAGGTGAAGTGAAATTCCCCTGACAGCTTGAGGAACAACTATGGAGTTTCAGAAATGCTGTTGTTGAATGGACTGAACCCTAACTCCAATAAAACAATGCGCGTAGTCAATCCTGCACCAGTATCAATGTCCTATAATAAGCCTATTATGTGGTGATTTGATGTGTCATGCATGTGGAAGTCTAATTAGAAGAAAAAAAACATTTATTGAATGAGAATTTACATTTATCAAAATAAGCTTTGGATGAAAGTAATTTTTTATTTGTTTTTTTGAAACTCTTCTGTTTGGTGGAGGGAAATATTCAACAGAACCAAAAGTTCAAGTTTGGGTGAGAATAGGTAGAATCTTCATCCACCAAATCTTAGAGAATGGTTTTCTGCATCAAATCTCCTCCATAGGAGATACACTAAAATCCAATACAATCTTCTCCTGGTTCTCTTGTGATTACTTGAAACGTTATAGTTCATGAAAGAATCTTGTCTAATTTTTGTTTTTGTTTAGTTGAATCTGTTTGGTTACACCAACTTTGTACGGATTAGCTTGCAAGTTGTAGCTCAGGTGATTAGATAAGTTTGTTGTTGGAGAGATTCTGATCCACTCATGCATTCATGATCGCACGCATCTGCATGGACCTGATTTTTATAAACCCTTTATAACAATCAAATATTGTGCAGTAGTTGAGGTATATCTTTTTATGAGCAAACTTCAACTCTGTTGAATACAAATTAAATAGCATATCCCTACCTACTGATTGTCATAAATTAGCAATCACCAAGTAGTATTGGGTGTTGTAATTTTTTTTAAATTTTTTATTAAGGGTCCGTTTGGGTATATGAATGTGATGATTTTGTGTTTGGGAATCAAACTTATCACGCTCATTTCCGAACACATTTCTCTCTAGCTTTTATAAATCATGATTTTCAACTTTTATTTGTAAAGCTGTAAAAGTGAGCTTTTGAACAAGTTAACATACGAGCTATTAAAACAGTGATTTTAGATGAACTATTTTTCAATCTCACATCCAAACAAACACTTTTTGATGGTTTATGGATCTGTGGATAAAAGTTATTTAGTTTTTTTGAGGGAAGTTATTCAGTTGTATAGTAGCTTCCAATGAAAATGCATGCTGGTTCTCTAAATCAAAATTTTGCAAATATTTTAAAGGTGTCATGTTGAGAATCAAATGTTAAGACACCTTAATCATAATTGAAATCTTCTACCAAAGTCTTTAGCTCTATTTTGAGCTGACTTTGAATATCAAAATGAATGCATGGGAACTTCTGAGGAAGTTTAGATATACATCAATTTTGATGAAGTTTCTTGGTTACACACTTGTTTTTGCTCTCTAATTAAGTTTGAAAACATGACTATAATCATCAGATGACTGTTTCGCATAAACCCATAATTTATAGTCGTGAATGGCAAGACTACGCATGGCAATGTCAATTTCAAAATATTGTTGGTGTGTCCCTATCAGTTGTTGTATTTCTATGTTATTTATGAAAATATATATTTAAATATTAAGGGCCCGTTTGGCTAGAGGCATAAGCTATTCTGGGGTTTATACCTATTCCAGGAATTGTTGACTTTATCAATGGAATAAGAGATTTTATGTTTGGTTGTGTTTTTTGTTATTCTCATTGGGAAACGTAATAATAAAAGTTGGGGTGTTTGGTTGATGAAGAATAAGATGTGGATAAGGTGTAAAAAGTTGATTTGACATGTGGGCCCCATTGATGTATAAGAGGTGATGACAGGTGATTTGATGTGATGATATGTGATTTGATAGGTGGGTTTCCTTATTCCAGTGGAGGAATAACACAATTCCATGGGTGGATTTGGAATACAAATACCCGCTTATTCTCTCCTTATTCCGCATAGCTATACCCCCTTATTCCGCCTTGCCAAACACCTAATTTATCTATTCCTCCCCTATTCCACCCCTATTCTACCCTAATTCCGCTACCCAAACGGCTCCTAAGTTGACAACTGATCTTTTATTAGAAAATAAACTTACCAAAACTGGTGAGAAAATATAATAACATAAGTCAACGAATCGGACATGGTCTATTTTATATGAACGGATATACCCATTTTTTTCGCTAAAAAAAAACACTCGTCCACTAGAAGAATATATATAGAAAAGACCCATGTTTGCCAGTATGGATGTGCCCTCACCTAGCAATATGTGCGGATATTAAGTTCTGGTCATAAAATTATATCAATATTTTTTCATTAATTTACATGGAAATATTAGATGTGCAGTACAAATTTCATAGGTACACTCTTTCTTAAAAAATAAATACATATTTAAATAAATTAAATATTTTTAATTTTATATATATATATATATATAAAGAATCTTCCCCCCTCCAACATGATTCCAAAACGAATGTCTCCATTGTGATTGCATATATAAGAGATATTTCAAAATAACACCTTGTGGAGCAGCCAAGATCATCAAAAAAATGGGAGAACTTTAAAATGACAAAAAAAAAAAATTGGACCAATTCCTAATTTCTCACACGTGGGCGGCATATGGCTATAACACACAAAAACGTGGTGCTTCATTCGTCAAGGTGGTGCAACCTTCTATTTTGATAATTTATGGGAGATCGGGCATGGTGTTTAATTCATGAATGGGGAGCGATACTCGTTGAAGCTCCGAATTATTAGAGTGGAGAATAATTATTTGCGAGTGATCGAGTGACGAGTTTCGGGTCGGGCTTGATCGAAGTCTTCTGACTCTTATCTGACTCGGATCTATATTTTGTTTTGTTTTTACTTTCTCTTCTCCTCTCACCTCCATTATGACATTTTCTATTTTGTATCATTCTCTATAAAATAGAAATGCCTACGTTATCTAAAAAAAAAAACAAAAAAAAAAAACATAGAAAACCAATCTATAAATATTGCTAGGTTAAAATAACCATTTATGGAATGTATAATTTTAAATTTTTTATCATTCAGAACTATAATTATATTCTCATAAGATAAATAGAAAAAAAAATCTAAACAAAAAAATAACAATTAAACAAAAAAATCATCAAATTCTCCTCTATTATTCGTGTATAAATATTTTATGTCCAGATAAACTATCCGGAATACGTAATTTTTTAAACGAAAAGCAATAAGATTGCATGAAGTATTATCTGATTAGAGATTAGATCACCCAAATCCATTATTCACCAAATTATAATAAAATGAAACAGAATATGTTTGCCAACCCAGCTGCTATTCTTGGGAACCGTGATGTATGTGTGACACGAGAGAAGTGAAGAGCATAGATCAATAGTCGAAGTTCGTCTCTATATTTAATTATATTAAAATATAAACTATTTATATATGAAAGTATAACTATATATGGGTCAATGTATCTCAATTGTGCATGTGACATTTATTTAAACTCCATGAACGACAGAGACCACGGCATACCAAAAAGTCTTTGCAAATCATTTACCATAAAAATGTCAAATCTTGAAAGAAAATATATTCATATGAAGCGTGACATCAGGCATAGAAATTTGCTGGTTTTCTTTTATGCTAACCGATTATACAGTGACATTATTTCCCTTTCATGAGATATCATTTAAGATATCTACTTTTTTTATATTATGGAGCATGTTGAATCGCTGGTAAAAATTGAAAAGCAGTAGTACAAACAAAAAGAACAATCTGTTTACAACCATGTATGCAGTTAAAAGTGGTCGCAAAGTATAAATTAATTTTTAAATTTTCTTTTAAAAACACATTAATATATTTCAGTGTATACATCACATTTTTATAATAGTATATGCTTCACGCGACCTGATATCATTTGAAGAAAAAAAAATGAAAAGCAAGATTTTATCACATCTATCCAACTTAGAATATAATAAAAGTTTGCCATCCAAGGAAGCAATTCATCAAATCAATGATAAGCTGTCCAGTCAATCAAGATGGCACCAATCAAGGGTAAGTGGATAATCAACAACATGATGAACACAGTGGCACAAATTTTTTCTTTTCATGGTTGGACACATGGACCTATATATAAAGAGACAACCATGTTGGTGTGGATAAATGATACGCATATACGTCAAATATAGCCATATATAAATCACTCAAGTCAGAGAGCGAGAGAAACCGATCTGCCAACCGTTAAGAAAAAAAAAATAACATACTGGAGTCAATGCAAGTGACGACACTTACAATAAATATATCACTATAATAGAAATGTTAATTTTATATATATATATATCATGTTGTCCTCTTCCTTGTTAAGATATATTAGGTTTGGTTTTGTTTTTTTCCATGACCTGTGATGTTTTATTAATGAAAGATTCGATGACAAACGCAGAAGAGGAAACAGTGAAAGTCTATCCCATCAGACATCCCAGCTCAAGTTTTTATATGCAGGTGTCAGGTCAAAACTCTCTCTTTGGAAAAGTCATGTTAGTGGGGATGAGATCTGATCAGAGTTTTGTTAGTTTTATATCACAGATCATATCCAATTATGACTATGATCATGTTTGTTATAAGTTAAATTTACAGATTATAGATTATAACTTATAGATTATATATTATAACTTTTTTAATAAGCAGTTAACATATTTAGTGTAGCTGTTGAAAAACAGAGAATAAACAGTTGTGAATGTTTGTTAGAATAAACTGTAAAATAGCTTTTGTTGTGTAATTGTCAAAAATACCTATTTCGTGTGTATAAATATTGGATTCCACATTGATTAAAAAAGTAGAACTTGAGAGATAAAAACATATAACTTGATCTCTATTAATAAAAATACAATTAAAATATTCTAGCTGTAATCTAAATTTTATTTTATTAAAAAAAATTACAATCCAAAGTTTTAATCTTACATGAGTTTAGTTTCAAAAAAAAATATATTCATGAGTTATTTCAAATTTTTAGTAGATGAAAGGAATATTTAGAGAAGATGAAAATATTTGTCCTTGTTAAATAAAGTGAAAGGTATTAAATATCCAACAGATTTTTTAAAATATTAATCCATAAGTTATAATCTGAAAAGCATCCCTAACCCAACTTAGAGATTATAACTTTTTAAAGTTGTTTTTAGCTTAAATAAGTTTCAATAAGTGTAAAGAAACATGCAAAAATGGCTAATTTTAAACTAAAAGCTATAATCTGTAACTTATAAGTTTTAACAAACATGTAATATATCTCAACATCATTTGGATGCGGCATATATAACATTCGCTTGCATTGCTCCAGTGATGTTAATTTGATTATATTTTTTTCTTATTTTGTAATTATTATATTTGTCTTGGCCTTTTTTATGGTTATATAAGATATGAATATATAGGCTATTCTATTTTTTTTAAAAAAAACTAGCAAGAGTTATACTAATTTTTCAAAACATAGTCGGATTTTATTTTGTCCCAACCAAACGAGTTTTGTCTGCGTGCTATTCATGCCCTGTCGAACTCTCCTATTTCCCACCCCCAAACATTTAGCCTGTTATGTGCCTTCATAAATTGGTCCATATATTTGCTTTTTTCACATAAAAATATATATACTTCTGAGACTAAAAACAAGCTAGCCCTGAAAGTGACCAATTTTTGTTGTTCCGTACAACATAACTACTTATCTGCTCCCATTTTGCATGAATGTCTGTTTTGATGTACAAACATGAATTGTAATCCTCTATTTCCAACACACACACACACACACATCTATCTTCACAAGTCTTTTTGAGTTTGGTAACCATAGGATGGCTTTGTATTAATTGTAATTGATCATATTAATTAATCCGTACTGTAATGGAGACATGCATGATGGTGGATGATGACCTCAATTACGAACTTTCTGCTACTCCTAGTAGATGTTTGGTATAAATCTCTAACAACTTTTACAAAACGCACTCAAAAGAGAGAAAAAGAAAAGAGTATTGACTTGTATTTTGTCACTAAGCATAATTTGGTCAGGCTCTTGTATATACAGTCTTATTTTATCAAAATGGTGTATATGCACTATATATATGTTATGGTAGATAAAATATATAATTTTTTGAAGTATAATTATTTTTTTATATGAATTATATATCTTTAAAAAATTCAAAATATGTTACTAATGTGAAAGTAACAGTAAGTAACATTTTTCAATTGGGATTTGAGGAACTTCGTTATTGGATAACATCACCTCTGAAAATTAACTATTCTAACATAGGTTTTTCAAAATTTATGTTGCAACTATGATTGCTGTGGAGGTTTACTTCTCATGCATGCATGTGACACATTTTCTATGAAATGGTCTTATTTGGATGTCTGATTCGTCCTCATATTAAACATATAAAAAAAAATAACAGGACAAAAAACACATGATGTCATCCATTACTATACGTGGATGGTGATTCACATGGTGCATGTTTAATAATTTTGAAATGTTGTACGTTCTATTGTTTTGTTTTAAGAAAACATTTAATATGAAGAACGATATGGTACAATGTATGCGGGAAGGACATTGATGAGAGGCCAAAATTTAGCTTTGTATTGTATGCATATATGATTTGACCTTATGCATCTCCATGAATTACTTTCTAGAGGTCAATGACATGAATTAGATTTATTCAAACTATAGCTCGAAATTTCAATCAACATATATATGACCACAGATCCAAAGATGACTCAGTCTCCTGATTGAGCTGGAAAGCATGCACTTAATAAGACCAATAATTGGACTAAATTGTTTTCATTTTTTGGTCATCTTTGCTAAAACAATAACTGAAGATTGTATAGAGATATATATCATAACCATGTGTAAATTAGATGCAATTTTTATTTATTTATAATGTTAGTTACAGCTCCAAATATAGTTTTCACTTGTTTTAATTTAAAAAAATAGTAAACTTTATCTAATGGAGTATATACTTTGATGAAATAACTCAATTTCGAATTGAATGAATATATATTAAGCAAATGTAAAAAAGAATAATGAGATATACTTTAACTAAATGGGTACAAATATATCTATCCAATAAGCTTGGTTAGCCGGCTAGCTAGTAGCCCCCTATCCAATATGAAGGTCGTTGGATGAGCATTTTTTTAACGACAAGAATTGCCTGTTTGGTTAAATCATCATAAGTTTGCTCGAGTTTGAATTCCTCAGTTTATCTGATTAATTTTATGATTTTTGAGCATTTATTTTTGTAACTAAAGTTACAGTTCTTCATAGAAAATATATATTAAATTGAAAAAAAAAAATCACATCTTTGAGTCTGCAGTCACACTTTACAAAGTACATTATTTAGAAAATGATCTTCATCGAAGAAAATGATTATAATGGCATATGATAAACTTCATCAATTTGAAAAATATATATATAATTTTGGTGGCAAAGGCATATATATTTACTTGAAGGTCCACGTGGACTTTAAGTTTGCATTTAATTTATTACTTAAAAACTTGTGCATATATATAAAAAAAAGATCTTCCATTGGTGAAACTTTTTTAATGAGTTGAAATATTTTTTTTTAGAAAATGATAAACTGTCGCCTTAATATATTAAAATAAAAGTCAAAAGCTTAAAGAAAGGTACATAAAACATACACACATATATACATACATATTTTATATTGGAGGAATCCCTGTGGCTAACTTTACAGTCAACTTGGGAATGCTACATTCGCCTGTTTGTCTTGATCTCATGAAAAATTCTTTCGAATAATTGTCAACAAACAAATGGTTAAGTCAGCGTCAAGACTTGAATCTAAGACCTACCGCTTTAACACATGTAAGCCCTGAAATATTGTACTATGGTCATTAGAGACATAACACAACGATTGAAATGTTGTCCTTCTTGAATAAGTAATTATGGTTAAGTTTACGGATAATGGTGTCTTCTAGTACAACAGTAATTTATATATAATACAATCCCTCTAGCTAACATTTAAACGGTGTACTGTGCGAACTGGGATTGTATAAAGGAGTCTCCACGTGACACGTAACGACCATTCAATTTGTGGTCTGTGATCACAGATTGGCCAAAAACAATCAATATAATAAAAACATATATATATATATATATATATATATGACGGGATCCGATTACGTGCGGTGTGCGGTCGGTGCGGTGCGCGATCACGGGCCGTCGATCACGGGTCCATCGCATCGGACGGTCGGGTGCGATTCACGTCGACCGTTGGATGCGATGGACCCGCGATCGAACGGCCCACGTCGTAAACCGCACCGACCGCACACCGCACGTAATCACGACCATATATATGACATATCAAGATCACAAGACCCATGGACAAATAATGGAGATGATACAGGTCGTCTCAAACGTTAATATCATCCACGGCCGACCCCGACCATATTATAAATGTTTCTAAGGTACAAAAATATATAAAAATAACTTTGTCAAATCAATATTGGTTTTCATCTAGATACGTAAAATTTTCAAACAGACCCATTCTTTCATGTGTGAATGTGTACATAAAATCTTCTATACATTGATATACATCCACATCACGACATCTTAGAAAATTTGGGACACAAACCTCATGATGATTAATGATCATATAGTTTGGAAGATGTCACATTTGGAGGGGACCATAACATATTTCCTTTCACTTCTTGCCTCGTTTACCCTACTTGGAGATTCGTTGTGTGCGAACTGGGTGAATTTGTAACAAAAAAAAAGTGTGTGTATCAGAGGAGAGAAATTTTTCTTTGATTTTCCTTTATCTATTTTATTTTATTGATAAAGATGTGAAATTTTTTTTTCTCACTTTAAAAACAAATTTGAGTGAAAGTATGAGAAAATATTCTATCACATGTATTAATAATATAAAAATTAATTAAATAAAAAATATTTCATTTCTATCATTTTTTTCTTTGACTTGTATTGCTTCACTTTTATTTTATTTTTCATTCAAATGTATTCACCAACACATCCTAGAATCTTGAGGTTCTCCCTCGAACAGAAAAAGAGAGCGACAAGAGAGGGAAAAAAACAAATCAGGATAAAAAAATGGTCAATTAAAGGCTTCCAATGATAAAAAGAGGACATAAAAGAGAGCTTAGAAGTTACAAAGTAATTGAAAAAAAAAAAACTTTTCCTGATAGGCTACTACCCTTTTGACTTCCCACACAACACTACTATCACAACCTTCCCCAAACACAGTGAAAATAATCTCTCTCTCTCTCTCTCTCACACACACACCCTTTAAAACCTCTCATTCTTCTCTCCACCTCCTAAAGCCATATCTCATACAACCCATATTTTTCTTTTGAAAAAAAGATCATTCTCCGCCAAAAGGGAGTACTGATCAGAGCTTCAGATGGGGAGGGCACCATGTTGTGATAAAGCAAATGTGAAGAAAGGGCCATGGTCCCCTGAGGAGGATGCCAAGCTGAAGGAGTTCATTGACAAGTATGGCACTGGTGGCAACTGGATTGCCCTCCCTCACAAAGCTGGTATATATATGTGACTTTATTTTTTGTCAGTGTTTTTAATGATTGTTTGATGTGTGGATCTTGATGATTTTGGTTTTTTATTGAAACTTGTTAGGGCTGAAGAGATGTGGGAAGAGTTGCAGGTTGAGGTGGCTCAACTATCTGAGGCCCAATATAAAGCATGGGGAGTTCTCTGATGATGAGGATAGGATCATTTGCACTCTCTTTGCTACCATTGGAAGCAGGTGTATATTGAAACTTAATTTCCATGCAATCCTTTAATTTGTTTTGAGAGCTATCAAAACCCACCAATCATTATTGATTATTTTCATATTTAGATAAAATTTAGTGCATAAAATGGTGAAACCTAATTGTTTCCATCATTTGCAGGTGGTCCATCATAGCAGCCCAGTTGCCTGGACGGACCGACAACGACATCAAGAACTACTGGAACACAAAACTCAAGAAGAAACTGTTGGGGATCTCTTCCTCTCAAAGAAAACAACACCATCGCCACCAACAACAACAGCAGTCTCAACAACAACAGCAGCCATTACAGCCGCAGCTCTCATCAAGGACCACAGGAGGCCATGAAGTCTTTCCACGCTCATCATCAACAGATATCCTTATCAACAGTGTACACCAAGTGCATGAGAGCCCCTTTGGAGTCCCAATGATGCACCAGAACAATCTACTCATGTTTGGTGGTGATCAGCAGAGCTGCAGTTCCCCTGAATGCAACTCCAACCAGATCAGCTATGGATCCAAAGATGTGGATTTGGAGGGTTGTTATAATCTCTACAGTGGGATTGGGGAGAATCAGAGGCTCTTGCTGTATGGTGGTGCTAGTGAGATTGAGAGGTCTAATGGGTTCTTTGGAGAAGCCCCATTAGAGTTTGGCTTTGAAGATATCAAGTCAATGGTGTTCAACAACAACAATAACAACAACAACAACAATGGTTTCTTCATTGAAGATCAAACAACATCCATGGTTAGACGGGACAGAAACCAAGGAAGGTTCATGTACTATTGCTGACTCATGTAAAAAAAAAAGAGATATGAGAAATTAAGGTGTGGAGGTATGGTTGTGGTGTCTTCTGATGAGAAGTTCACTGTGTATTTGTTTGATTTTCTTCTTCTTCTTCTGTGTTGCTTTTAAAAATGTTTCTTTGTGCATCTCTTTTGTGTTGTTGATTTGATGTTTGCATAGGTACGGTTGTTTCCAGTGTATTCAGTGTACATTATATAAAAAAAAGAACTAAATGTGTGTCATGGGGAAATGGAGAAGATAGCTAGAGTACTGGACATATATATGTATATATATATTTTTTCAGTTCATGGATCAAAAGCTTCTCATTAATGTTCGAATATGTGTTTGTATTAATTTGGTTTTGTTTTGGACCGGATCACCTCTGAATCCGGTCTCCTCTGGAGGGGTCATGATTTGTTTTATTTTTTCGTGGAAGTTTCCGTTTGAAAATGGCCTGTAGTACGTTTAATAAATCCAGTGTTTAACAATTGAGTACTTTTCTCAATTATACATGTAGTAGAGTTAACAAATATTTTCTTAATAAATAAAATAAAAATAGATATTTGTTATTCAATTTGATTAAATAAATATCAAATTATAAACTTTCAATGGGTGTAGGAAGGAAAAACATAAACCAAAATCATGAACCGAGACATGTTCTCCGACACGACTGTGTTAGAAGATGCATCTAGACCCGACTGGGTACCAGAAAGGTAGAGTAAACAAATATTATTTGTGTTTTGCATGCCATCCTTGTATGTAGCCATAGTCATAGAGTTCATTATATAATCATTCTTGTAATCTCTTTTATTGTATCTCATTTTTTTTCTGACCATACAAAGTTATACTAATTAATATGTTTAAAAAATATAAAATAAAAAAAATAATGCATCAATTTGAATATATTCTTTAAAAAAAAAAATTATAACATGTTGGGAGACTAATATTTTTCTTCTAGATACATTCAACGAACCGGGGCTAGAACATATAATCTAGGGCTGCAACTCGGGCGGGTTGGGTTCGGGTTGACCCCAACCCGAACCCAACCCGAATTCCAAACGACCCAACCCTAACCCGACCCAACCCGATTTTCAACCCGAATTGGACCAACCCGAACCCAACCCGAAATTAAATAAACCAACCCGACCCAACCCGACTTAACCCGAATTGGACCAACCCGACCCCAACCCGATTTTCAACCCGAATTGAACCAACTCGACCCAACCCGAATTTCTAACATGATGTGTAAATTAAATAAATCAACCCCACCCAACCCATAAGATTAGCTAGGTTTACCTAAAATTTGGACTACCCATATTAGAAGTTACAAAATAAATGGCCATGATTTTTTTTAAATATTAATTTACGGGTTCGGGTTGGGTCGGGTTGGGTCGGAGGCCAACCCGAACCCAACCCGATTTGTGACCCAACCCGATTTGGCCAACCCGAACCCGAACCCGAACCCGATTTGATCAACCCAACCCATGTAAAAATCGGGTTCAACCCGTCGGGTTCGGGTTCAACCCGACCCAAGTTGCAGCCCTAATATAATCCGCCGTGTGAAACCTTCTTTTGAGTATCTTTCAAGGGAGAGTTGGCTTTATGGTTAGTCATGGGTTTACTAGGTAGGTGGATCTTTTAATTGAATTTTTGCATCTAAAACTTTTCCAACTAATGTTACGTTTTTTTCATCACAATATAAATGTACATTAAAAAAATCATAATCAATTTTTATCTCTCTTTTAATATATTTAAAGGTGAATGCTTACTATTTTCTCTGAAAATGCCTACAATTTTTTTTGTATAAAAAAATGATAGATAATTGCTAACTCAATATATTTATACTGAAGTGACAAAGATCCTGGTGATTATCTAGTGATTGTATTCAATAGCAGACTATGCAACCTAGGAAGTATACATATAACGGTACATCGCTTCTATCTCTTTTAATTTTATTTATTTATTTATTTTTATTTTCTTGGTTGTCCCTATTAATTAAAGGACTCATTTTCATTTTAACCATTCCACGAGATGTCGGCAGATGTGAGGCCATAGCCCATAAGTGTAGTGAAATTGGTGGATCAATATGCTTTTAAATTGGGTCAATTGCTCAAATACCCCTGCAACAAAGACTGAATTTTTTCTGTGCCCTCACCTTTTTAAATTTTTTTTAAATCCTGATTGTACACACATATTTTCTTGCTACCCCTTCACCTGCCACATCACTTTTTGTTCCACTAATACCCTTCTCTTCCACTTCACCCTCCAACACAAATGCCCCCATTAATTGCCCACCAAAAACTTTCGAAACCTCTCTTTTAATTCAAAATCAAAACCCTCGAAAGTCTCTCTTTTTCTCAGCGACTCTCCCTCTCAGCTCCCACCGATGAACCTGATCCCAGTGACGTGATTCTCCTCTCGGCGAAGAACCCCTCTTGTCGAAACCCTCTCGCCGACCGTCACTCCTCCGGTAACCGTCTTGACTCGCCTATTTTGTCAAAACCCTTTCCCCTCACCGAATTCTAACCCTAGTCGAACCCCCCTTAACATCCCACCATAGCCGAATCCCCCAAACAGCCGAATCCTAAACCAGGTATGTAATCATGGTTTTTTTGTGTTTTTTATACGATTTTTGTAATTTGGTATTTGTTGTTCCATAAATGGAAATTACAAGTGTGTAAATGTACTTCATATCTAATTGAATCATCTCTTCTCTGCTCTCATCTTGCATACCGTTCTTGTATGAGATTTTTTTATATTGATTTTGCTGTTTTTGGGAGTGTCAATGGAAGTGTGTATTTCTTTCGATATTTCATCGGCTGGGGTAGTGAAATTGAGCGCGTAATGTGTTGGATTGCTTTATGGAGGGGTTTTTTTAGTGGTTGTGTAGCTGGATTGTGTATTTATGTGAATATGTCATGATCCTTAATAGGCTCTGATCTTGATGTTTTGTGTAACTGTAGATTGTATTTACATAAATAGTAGTTTAATAAATTGTAACCTATGGTTCACAGTCTGTAATGTTCATGTTCTGTTTATTACTTCTTTTGGATTATAGGTAGGTTGTGGCTATTACATTGGATATGTAAATTGAGTCACCCATTGAATTGACAGGTCATGTTCTTGGTGTTCACTGTAAATGTACTAGTTGTTTGTGTATTTGTACTAGTTCATTTTCATAATTGTATTGTGATTGGGATTGTCAAGCCTCTTAGAAATGCATAGATACTTTGTTGTCATTGTATATGGACTGTTTCTTTGCTGTAAATAGCCTATTTCTCTTTTGTAATTAATTGCTTATATTCTACGACTGATTGTTTGTGTAATTCATTTTTTAATAGACATGTCTTATGCAGAGGAGGTAAACCTGATATCAAAGAGCTTGATATTGCAAATTGGGACGTGGAATGACAAAATGACTACCCGAAATAGGAAAAAAGGTATGTGTGGTTGTTATATTATTCTTCTAACACACTTGTTAGTATTTGAGTTCTTTGTGTATTTATTTAATTCTTGCATATCTAATGTAGCTTAGATTGCGCTTTCTTCGTAATGAAGTACGTGAATTATTTGACTCGAAAGGGTCACAGTGGATTCGACTTCGGCCAAAGGGACATGAAGAAAATCTGGGGAGAGACAGCAGCCCAATTCATTAGGCTAAGAAAAGAACGTAGGAATGCAAACAATTGAATCATTCAAGTGCATTTTTTGTCTGTTGTGGAAGAAATATTTTCATGTGTTATTTCAAGTACTTTCATGTGTTTGCATAAATATTCATGTTTTCATGTGTTATTCTATTTTCAAAACAGAAATTTCACTTTCTGTTAAGTAACTTGCAAGATGTTTTTTCATGAGTAACAGTTTATGTTATCCAAGTTACATAAAATATGTTAGCACTTACAAAAAATACTTAAATGTTCATTTGTGAAAGTTGTAAAAAATAAAATATTGCTTTATTTATTTATTTATGTAAGTTACGATATTGGACAGAACAACATGGGCACTTACAGTAAAATATCCTACAGGAAGTCATTTTTATGAACTTACAAAAAAACATATGCGGTCACAAGATATATGGATGAACTTACAAAAAAAATATATATGCTGGTTACAAGCTATTCAGATGAACTCAATGTTCTAAAAATCGGGATTAATCCCCGATTAATCGGTCGCTTAGGCCGAAGTGGGTATCATCCGCATCGCCCAGCCCTGAATCGGGCTTGCTAAGCGGGTTGGGCTAAATCGACGCCTAGGCGGGTCAGTGCGGCCCAAAAATGCTGTTAAACTCTTTTAATGGTTAAACCCCAAAAAAAACTGGAAAACCAAATAATAAAAATCAAAGAAGAAACAGAGGCTAAATAAAACAACATATGCACAAGCCAGATTAAGCAACTATTTTTTTATTTTCTTGCTCGTCGGAAAGCCTCCTCGTGGTCCTTGTCGCCGGGAAAAATCATCATATCTCCCTCGAGACTATCCGCCACAGAGAAGGGTCGGTTGAAGAAGAAGAGCTGTCGCATTTATAAGGGTAGTTAGTCGGGCTTTATTTTTCATTTACATAGGTGGGTCGGATCCAGATTAGCCCACCCAAACCAGTACTGCATACTATAATTCCTTCTTTTTTTATATTTATATTTATTTTTGTGTGTGTGTGTGTTTTTAGTGGGTTAAATGTTTATCCATTTATTTGGGTTTAAATTTATAAATAATTGCAGACTTGTTGTTCACGTGGGTTTCACAAATTTTGCTTGAAAAGATTTTTTAAGATTGTTTTATGTTTTGTTATACAATTGTTATATATTTCTTCAAACTGTCTTTTATATTTTCTGTTTATATGGGATTTATATTTTATCTCCATGATTAAATACGTGAGATTGCACTATCTTAATCTTTCTTATTTGATTGCATCTATTTTATTTTTTAATATTTAGCTATTATATATAGAGATATATATTTATATTAATGCATACATATACATATACCTATGTATCCATATATATATATATGTATATGTGTGTGTGTATATCTATGTATAGGTATTATTTTTATTATTAAAAAGGCAGTCGATTAATCCTCCGCTTAATCCCCGCCTAACAGATTAATCCTTAGTCCCTGCCCAACTGCCCAACTAGCACCTAACGCTTTTTAGAACATTGGATGAACTTACAAAAAATTATATGTTGTTTACGGGATATAATGCTGAACTTACAAAAACCAATTACCTAGCAGACATAATTCAAAACGATATCCTGCAAACAACAAGCAGTATTGGACTGCACCTTCTTAAATGCCCATGCTACACCTGAGAGTCAAATGATATCTGGCTGGGCATTGGATTCTCGCACGTTTGTCGATTGTGATCAAACTGTCGGCAGTAAGAGCACCTGTAAGGCAATGTGTCAATCTCACATCTGGATGGAATTCTCCAACAAAATTTTAAAACTCAATATCTTCTCCAACATCTGCAATGTATGAATCCTCTCTGTATTTACAATGGATAAGTAATGAAGACATCGGGTGGGTTTTGGCAAGGGTATCGGCGACGGGTTTCGGCGAGAGTTTCGACAATGGGTTTCGGCGAGGGTTTCGGCGACTGGGGTCTTCGCCGGGTGGAGAAGAAGTCGGTGCAGGAGGAGAGAAGGGTCGATGCGGTCGTGTCGGGTGATCGACGAGGGTTTCAAAAATAGGGGGACAAAATGGATTTTGTGGGACTGGTAGGGATAAGTGGAAAGAAGGATATAAATGGAACAAAGAAGTGATGTGGTAGGTGGGGGGTACAAAAAAATATGTGTGTACAACCATGAATAAATTTTTTTTTCAAATAGATGGGGGCACAAAAAAATTTCAACATTTGTTGTAGGGGTATCTAAGCAATTGACCCTTCTAAATTTATCCACTTAAAATCTGAGGCGTATATTGTGTCATGTTCTGTCACTCAACAGTACGGCATGGACAATTAATTGTTTTGATTTTTCCAGACTTTTTTAATACGAAGTTCTCTTAAAATTCAAGTAGTTCAAGTGGGGTTTTTTAAACCAGATTCTTAGAAATTCACTTTCTTAGTTTTTTAAGCATATTATATAATATATGGTCGTGATTACGTGCGGTGTGCGGTCGGTGCGGTTTACGACGTGGGCCGTTCGATCGCGGGTCCATCGCATCCAACGGTCGACGTGAATCGCACCCGACCGTCCGATGCGATGGACCCGTGATCGACGGCCCGTGATCGCGCACCGCACCGACCGCACACCGCACGTAATCGGATCCCTATATATATATATATATATATATATATATATATATATATATATATATATATATATGTGGAAGCAAATTTTTTAATTAAATATGTTTTCTTGAAATTGTTTAAAAACACGTTTATGTTTTTTAATTTTTAAAAAGAAAAAACACATTTAAATGGGTTTGCAAATGGCTTAGGCTCCGTCTGGATGGAGCTGTAATGTGCATTTGTGGCTTGAAGCTGCAAAACACGAGGACGCCAAACCAAACACCAATGTGTTTGGAACTTCACAACCCGCATATGGTGTTTATAGTGTTAAAAAACGGTGATGAATATCGCCCCGAAACACCGCTTCTGGGAACGCAATCTTGTATTTAACGCAAAGTGCATTAAGTGAATGTGTGAACAGCGGCATTTCTCCAACTTTGTGTTTGTATCAGCTCATCCAAACGGAGCCTTACTTTAATTTGCGATGTTGTTTGATTTTCCATTTACCTTTTTAGTTTGTGGTCTTGCAATTATTTATAACGTTTTAAGTAATCATTCCTTATTTATATAAGTTTTTTGTATTTGAGAATAAGGGACAGGGAACACGAGAGGGTTTGAGAGATGAAACATGTGATATTTTTTGAATGGGTGTATAAATACACACACATATATAAACAACATGGATAATTAAATTCATTTATAACCTTTGATAAATAATTTCATTCCCTCTTTAAAATAATTATCATGCATGATTTATCTTATTAAGTTAACGAGTGCTACACAAATGAGAGCTTCAGAATAATTGTTTTTAATAATGTAATATATATATAATGAACTGTTGCATTGTTATTATATTGAAAGCATCCTTCATGAAATGATTCTTATACTTCGTCGATTGATGCGGATCATGACATAAATTAAACAACTATAAACATTGTCAGTCCCTGCTAGCTCTCCACACTAGTTTACTAGTTTATACACATTCAAGGCCCTCTCTCTGTTTTTTTTTTTTTTTTTTGGAATCTGATATTAAAATTTAGTTGTCTATTTTAATTCCCAACTTGGGGAACTGAGATATTTAAACCTTCAGAGGTAGTTTTTAATGCAAATGATAAGAGAATCCTTATCGAGAAGAAGTCCAAGTCTCCCAAAACAATGAAAATGTGAGATTTGATGCCTTTGGAAGGTCTCATAAAAAAATTGTTGGGAGATGTATTCCTAGTGGCCTCATTATTTATTTATTTAATTTGGGTTTCTCTTTTATTTTATAGATTTTTCAAATTTGGATGTTAGGTTACAAGTCTGCCAGCTATGTATGATTATTATATTTAAAAGAAGGTTTGAAGTTTTGATGGGCAATTCTTTTCTATACAAAGCCAAGAATGTCTTCTACAGGTGGAGAAGCAAAGGTCTCAACCTGGGCAGTTGTTACTTAAAGATTAGGTCATAGATAGACCAGTGATTTACATGTAAATATATTTTTGATGGATATAATCATGTAAATATATATATGTAACCAGAAAAAAATATAATGGTTATTTAATTTATAGAAAACCAAAGGTTAGCTAACATGCATGCATGAAAGTAAATTGGATGATTTGGTTATGACATGTGATTTCATGTGGCATCAGCATCATCTTCATAATCCACTTCTTTTAAAAACTTACATCACTCATAAAATTATCCATATGTAAATAGACTAATTTTTTTCTTTAATTGGATCTCAACACAATGGACCATTACCATGATACGTCATTTTTTAGGAGCCTTGGATCGCTCACCCTTTTTTTGGATCATATGATTATTTATTTAAAAGATAAATTTTAATGTGAATGCATAGGACCTCAATAAAATTATAAGTATGCAACAAACATTTCAGAATGTAATATTTTTTCTTTTTAGATTGAGTTTTGTAAACCAACTTGGTGAAGATGAAGGAATGTTATTATGCACAATCATCATTTCCAATCTCATGTGAGGTTTTATTTTGTCAAACAAATATATGTTTTATTAGATAAAACATGTAATAATATTCTGTTTTTCATATATATGGGAATACATTTTCGTGGGAGTTTCATTTTCTTAGGAATGTAAGCCCAGCCCCCCCCCAATTGAAAAAAAAAATGTTGCATCCACTTCCCTTTTTTGCCCCATTTGGGTCCATAATCCGATTTAAGTTTTTTTAAAATAGTATACTTCGCCAATTAATCTCAAAATTTCAAAATGATATATAAATGGAGGATTTCAATGATATATAAATGGAGGATATTTCAAAATTTTAAATTAATCTCACACAAATAGAATTTAGTTGTAATTCAAAATTTGAAATCCATGAAAAGATGAAATTTGATATTTATTTACACGTACTAAAACATGTGGTGTGGTATGACATGACATATCATATATGAATAAAAATAATGAAATAATATAAAATATATATTTAAATGTGGAGTTAATTAAGACGTATCCCAACTAAACCATTAAGTTCATTTGAAATTTTAAACATGAAGAAATATGCTGTGTCATCTCATTATTAAGAATAATATTTATTTATTCAAAATTTTTTAAAAATGAATTAATAACATTTTAATATATAGACTATAAATTTATTTTTTTAATTAGTGCAGTTTTGAAATTTCAATTTCTTTTTATAGTGAATATCTAATATTTCATTTAAAATATATTGATATTAAAAATTTGATCCTAAAAAGCATAGTTTTTGAAATGGAGTTGACCTTTGTTATTTGAAGTGCATTACTTGGCAATGTGTAACGTGTTGTTACAAAAGAAAAACAAAGAATAAACATTGAACCCTATAAAAGCAACAATAATTTATACCCAACAACCTGGGATTCAAATTTAGTAAAGTAGACCAGAAATGGTGTAAATGGTCTCCTAAAAACCTTGTCAATTTAAAGAACATCCAACTCACATTTTTTTTTATAAAAAAACAAAACATCAGTTTTTATGAAACGTTTTTCTTTTTTTGAATAAAGACTTATATTCTGCTACCATTCAATAAAGATTTTACTGGACCGTTATACAGCTTTTAAAAAATATATAGTTTGGAACATAATTAAATAGACATTAAATTAACAAATACAGTAGATTTAATATTCAAATATAGACTTTTATCAAAATAAAATGATTCAATATTCTTAGGGCGGGTGATCCGCGACCTTTTGAAGGGTGCATCAGGGGCTGATTTTAAAAAAAAATAGTTGATATTAAAACAATGGCCGATTTCATCAAAACAAAAAAAAAATTCAATATTCAAATACAGGTTTCATCCATAAAAAAAATTGATTCAATATTTTTAAAAAAAAATAACACTATGAAAAGAAAAAACTCATATCAAATCTACAAATTTTACGATCTACAAACCCATATCAAATATATAAACCCAAATAAAAATCACAAAAAAAAACCCAATATCAAACCAAATCTGATATCATAAAAAAGACATAAACAAGATCTACAAATACATATATACCGCGGGGTGTGGCTGTACAACGGCGAGGGTTCCGAACCCTTCTTTGAATACTGTCGATGACTGTTTTTTTTTTTTTGGTGTTTTTTGGTTCGAGAAGACGATGATGGATTGTGTTAATAATACGGTTATGATATGTTATATCGGAGTGAAATTATCGCCGTTATGCCACGTGCGCTGGAGTTCCTCCAGACCGTTTGACGTCCAAACAGGAGAACTCTGTTATGCAAAAACAGAGTTCCGAACCCCCAGAGGCTGTTGATGGTGTATGGTGTCACACACATTGCTAGCGTGACGTAAGAACAATATGTGTGGGATTTGAAAACAAATTAA
Source organism: Acorus calamus (assembly GCA_030737845.1). Classification (NCBI taxonomy): domain Eukaryota; kingdom Viridiplantae; phylum Streptophyta; class Magnoliopsida; order Acorales; family Acoraceae; genus Acorus; species Acorus calamus. Next base: position 30,960,491 of record CM060866.1, read on the forward strand.
CGGCTAAAACAAATTAACTTAATATTTTTTGTTTTTAGTTAATATTTTTTAAACAAATTAACGACTAAGACAAAGATTTATTAACAAAATTCGGAGCACATTAAATTTTTTTTATCGATTTTCTTTTCTTAACTTAATATCAAATTTCATGTCATCTTAAATCTGATTAAAAATTTTAAATTGCATATTTGCATCTAAATTCTATTTATGTGGGATTTGAAAATTTTAAAATATCTGTTTTACTTGATTTATTATCTTTATCTCATTTAAATATATGTTTTCAATTTACATTCAAACTTAAAATCCCAAAGTGAAATATGATCATTGTGATTGTTTAATAACAATTTGATCAATGTAAAAATACAGCTTAAATGATTTTATATTCAAAAACCTGATGTGGTCCCCCGATCTATCCCACACCTTCCCCTCTCACAACCCCACCTCTATCACCGCCCCTTCCTCCTCCGCTGACCCAACCACCGCCACCACTTCCCATTATTCCTCCGTCGACACAGCAGCCACGGCCGCCCCTTCCCCCTCCGCCGACAACAAAACAATCTCGATTTTCATCTTGTCATGAAATGGTTGCATCTTGTCATGAAATAGAATTTGGGGGATTTCATTTGATTTCGTGGATTATAAGGTTTGAATGGAGAAATATGCATAAAAATATTTCATAGAAGGTCACCTAGCTTGACTAGGGCCAGGGGAGGCTGCCCTCCCTCTGTTCAAATTTGATTTAAAAATTATGGTGTTTTCAGGGGCGGACAAGACAATGTTTCCAGTCAAATTTGGGGGATTTCTTCTGAATTCTGTTTCCTGAGTGGACTCTTTTGCAGTTCCTATCACGAATCTTTTAATAAAGATCATCATTATGGCGATACATATATTTTTTTAACATCCCATTATTATTATTATTATTATTATTATTATTATTATTATTATTATTATTATTATTATTATTTATTATTTTATGAGGATGAAAGAATAAAATATTTTTTTTTAACATCCCATAATTATTAATTTATTTTATTTGATGAGAACGACATAATAAAATGCAATGAAACAAATGTAATTGAAATAAACCTCATCAAAATCAGAGAACTTAAAATGTATAGACGTGGCCGATGTAATAGAATATTAATTGAAATATAAACCAAAACCAATATTGCAGTCTACAGCTTCCAAACCTTCACCAACAATTGTTGCAAAAAAAAAAATTATCATAAATATTGTCAAAACAGAAGAGAACAGCACCCAATCAACCAATCCACTGATACTTCATCCCTAATAAAACACCACACCCAAAAAAAACAAGAAAGCACATCTCAGAAAGAGTAGAGAGTCAAGATATTAATTAGCTTGAGCTATGGGGCCGGCCGGGTAACACAGAGGCCTTCTCCATCTAAGGAGAGTGAATTCCAAGCGGGAGAGTCTGCAGGAATATATTCATCTTTCATAAAGTGCATCCTAAGCCTTTTCTCAAGAAAAATAAGCTTCTCCTTGGTGCTATCAAATGATTTCTTGCCCGCAGAATAACAATACCGCTGATGTGGCCTTTCTGAATGAATTTGGGCTGATTCGGTGGTGCTGATTGCAAAAGTGAAGAAGAGCAAAAAGAAGAGCAACAATACTTTGATCATCGCCATGAATTTCATGATGATGTTCTGGTTGATGGAGATGGGGGAGGGATTTATTCATTATTATCTATTTATAGACTGTCGCTGAATTTGTTATCTTCATTATCATATTTTAACCACTGATTTTATTTAAATAATTAATGTTATGTAATCATGGATTCTATTTATTTATCGGAATTTTAAATTGTAAATTATATATTGAATCTTATTTTCTTTTTATGGGTTTTATATTTTGATGAATACATCTGCTTTGGGGATATAAATTTTGGATGTAAATTGAAAAGATGGATTGAGTGAGATAAATTGAAAATACAGATTTAATTGATATATAAATCGAGGATATTTCAAAATTTTAAATTAATCTCACACAAATTGAATTTAGATGTAATTCAAAATTTGAAATCTATGAAAAGATGAAATTTGATATTTATTTACATATCATATATGAATAAAAATAATGAAATGATATAAAATTTAAATTTCAATGTGGAGTTAATTAAGACGTATCCCAACTAAACCATTAAGTTCATTTGAAATTTTTAACATGAAGAAATATGCTGTGTCATCTCATTATTAAGAATAATATTATTTATCCAAAAGATTTGAAATATGAATTAAAAACATATAGACTATAAATTTATTTTTTTAATAAATGCAATCTTGAAATTTCATAATTTTTTTAGTGAATATCTAATATAATCCTTTAAAATATATTGATATTAAAAATTTGAAAAGCCCGTGGGCATGGGCCTAGACCGGGCTTGAGCTTGTTTTTCACAGGCTGGATGGCCTAGCCCGATCCGTTGCTCATACCTAATCAGGTTAAGTGGATTTTTTTTGTTATTAATAATTATAATAAGAAGAATCTCGAGTTAATAATACATGTTATATGCCATGACATGCTGTTGATGGTGCCTGGTGTCACACACATTGCTAGTGACACGTAAGAACAATACGTGTGCATCAAGACCTTGGATAGAGCTCAAGGAATACAATTCCTATTAGGTATAAAAGTCTCAAGGAATACAATTCCAATTGTAATATGTAATTTTTTTTTATTGTAACAAAATAAAATAAAATAAAAACCAATATAATCTTCTTCATTCATTTTATTAAAAAATTAATTTATATAAATGATATCATTATAAAAGTATATTAATAAGATATATGATTTAAAAAATAAAATAAAAATATGAACCGGCTACGATTGAGAATACAAATAAAAAAAAGTAACATTTTGAAGAAAAAAATAAAGTTTAGTTAATCTATAATGATTAGTTGGCTACCACCTCCCTTCTCATAAAAGAGTTCAAAATATTAAAACAAGGGAAACACCCATTTTTTTAAAAAAAATATATATCTCATTATGTATTTCATTTTATATAACACAATACTGAATTTTCTGCGGGATCGGGGCAAGGAGGTAGCTTTCCCAACTCGACCATAAAGTCAGCCACAGAGAGTCCTTCCGATATATATAAAAATATATATATAATACTTCAATAAGAAAGAGTATAATTAAAAAAAAAATTAGAATTGACTGCAATTGACAATTGACCACAATGGACTGAATATATCATTTTTCCAAAAACAAAAATTCTATAGCAATCCCCGGAGGATGTAACGGTCTCAACACCCATCATCAATACAAATTTATTTTAAATTAAAAAAATAATATTATTAAACATTGTCAAGAACAAAATAGAACAGCACCTAAACAAAAACATAAAAAAACTAATTACTTTAAAAAAAACACTAACATTATCAGAATAATTTATAAATAAAACATTTGGAAACGCAGAGTACGTCTTGATCTTCGTCGAAGATAAGCGAATTCCAAGAGGTAGAGTCGTAAGGAATATAATCCTTCGTGTACTCTCTAAGTCCGTGCTCAAGAAATATGAGCTTCTCCTGGATGCTAAAAAATTGTGTCTCCCAGTCGGGACCTGAACAACGTCCAACCTCAAAATAACGTCCGGGTAACCTGCGCTTGGGGTGGGTTAACCACCTGGGCAAGTTGGTGGTCGTGCTGGTAATGATAGTGGTGGTGTTTGCATTGCATAAATTGTGAGGGATCGATTCGGTGGTGGCAGTGATTGCAAAAGTGAGGAAGAGGAAGAAGAAGAGGAACGGTTTGTTTATCGCCATAGATGATGATTTGATCAATGATTGAAAGGAGTTTTCATACCTTAAACTTTATTTCTGGATATAATTTTTTTTCTCACATGAAATAATTAATTTTATATAATCACTGATGTTATATATAGGGGAATGATCACTGCTCGTGCGCAGAAGCAATGTTTCATGCGGAATGGATAAAAACAAATCCACCACTATCTCATTAACTCCCATTATCCATGTTAGTTGGGATCAGAATCCCTAATATTTCTCTTTCTCCCTAACTACCCAGTTCCAATCGTACCTCTTATCTCATTTCATCCATTAAGATCACCGAATAAAAATAGTCTTCTTATTACTATTTATGTGAGATTGTGAGTCAGGTTGAGGGAGAGGGAGATAAATAAGGGATTGAGGGAGATAAATAAAAGTCCGTTTGATTTTATAATATGGTTGAGCGATCAACCATTATCCAATTTAAACCCAAATTGATTTGATAGTTTTTGAAATGTGTGTGAGAGTGTTATATGAGATAAAAATTTTGAAAGACAAAAAATGGTATTTTTATTCTCAAGAATAGAAAGCCTGATAAGTTATTTTCACCTTTTAGTGGAATTGTTATCAGACATTATCCTAGCTTATCCATGCATAGCTATCGGGGTTTATCAGCATGAAACGAACAGCGGATAAGAGTTATTCTACTGTTATTCACCCCTATTATCTATTTATTACATTTAACGAACGGGGGAAGTGATTACAAAAAAATTGAGATATAAAATTCCTTTTGTGTTTTATAAAAGATCTTGATCAAATCTTATCAATCTATTCCGGGCATCGATAATATAAGGATTCAGTTTGAGGACTCCACTTGATCGCATCACGGAGAGTTGGCGGAATCTCGCGAGTCGTTTCTCTCGGGGATGAATATGTCAGTAAGTATGGAGGACATATTTGTTTCAAGATAACATCTCTTATGTGATTCTTACCTTTTGCTCTTGATCTTATTATCATTATATTATAAATCATATTATATATGAGTTATTCAAATTAATTAGTCCTTGAGATACAACATTTTTTATGATTTTCTAGAATTAGTTCTAACAGGTGGACCCTTTTTTCTTTCTTTTTTTAGATCCGCTTGATTTTATAACATGGCTGAGCGCATGAAATTTTATTTCTATGCACGGATCACAATATATGTATATATACTCACACACATAAATTCCTTGAATTTTAAATTTTAATTATATATTGATCTTATATTATATTCTTAATTATTTTTATGGGTTTTAAATTTTGACGAATATTTGCTTTGGGAATATAAATTTTAAATTTAAATTGAATACAGACGACTTAAATGAGATACATCAAGATACTTCAAATTTTCAAATCTCACACGTATAGAATTTAGATGCATTGCTAAATTTGAAATCAGATTTAAGATGAGATGATGAAATTGATATTTAGTTGAGATATGAATAAAAATCTATAGTGGTTCAAGTTTTGCTAATAAAACTTTCTTTTAATCCTGGCACCTTAGCTCCAAAAAAATTACTTATTCATTCATGGCTTACAAAGTTTCAAATTCCTAACTTTAAGAAAACAAAAGCTGTTAAAAAATAAAAGCGAAACCATAGAAATCATAATAGCAATTGAGAAGGATGAGGGCTTAATTGATTACGAACATAATTTTAATTAGATCATGCAAACAGAAATCACCCAAAAAAGCAACAACAACCAACAATCAACTCAAATTTAAAGAAGGGCACAGTCAGCAGGGGAGATACGAATTCCTTTCATCCTAAGATCGTACCCAACATGCATATCTTGTTGGGCAAAAGCTCCTATGATCGATATGTCGAAAATCGACGTGGGTCGGATTGCTAAGCATACAAGTTCTTTGTCGAGTTGGAAGAATAAGTTCCAAGGTTGTTGATCTACATCGAGGCCCCCTTCAAAATGCAGTGTCACCATTGGCACCAGTTTTCGGTTTTCGAGTTCTTGTATTGTCCCCAAGTAACAAAGATTTTGGCTATCTTGCAGCTCCACCGACAATGTGATCTTCTCGATCAGTTTCGACACCAATTCATCGTATACATCCTTAAAGAGGATCGTCATCGGCGTCCCCGTGTCCATGATGAGCCCCCCATCACCGTTCGGCCTGGTCACAATCACAAAGTTGGTACACGATAGACACATTTGGAAAGCTTAGGTAAATTATAATAATGTACCAACTATACCTCGGCAAGAACCTCCCAGGCTGAATGTAAGCCGTTGGTGGTCCACGCTTATGTCGACTAAATTCACGTAATAAAAAGGGTGAGGAGCTGACTTTGGCTCTATGATTGGAGTTGGGGTTCCCTTAAGCGTGGCGCCATGGCCAAAAAAGATACGCCCCGACGAGCTGTGGTTGTCGTAGCGACTCAAGCAATGCGAGAAAACCCAGTCGATGAAGTCACCGAACTGGGATATGAACGAGATTGGACCCATGTCGAGGCCGATCATGCCCGTGCCTCCCTCGTCGAATTCGCCATTCGCATCGTGCGAGCATCCAAAGACGATCATGGGGAGGTTGATGTCGTTGCCACCCTTAGTTTCTTCCAGGCCGAATTGGTCCTTGGAGATGATCCCGTTGGAGTAGGAGCCGTCTGCGTAATTGATGTCGTATCTACAGAGATCGTCGCGGTTGCACCGATGCGGTTGGATTCTGTCGCAGGTGGTGGTGGAGCACTCGACGGATTTGTATGTGGTAGAATTTGTTGGATCGAAGCGGGGGAGAATTAGTCTGTAACAATGAGGGCAAGGGTGGCATTGAAACCAGGTGATGTCGCTGGCGGTGTCCATGAGGGCCATCATCTCCTGGGGTGGATAGCCGACGGTGAGGCGCATCAAGTATCCTCCCCAATATAGTGGCATGACAGCGGCCTCGGATTTTGATGTGACGAGGGAATCCGTGGCATTGGGGTTGTAGAATGGGGACTTTGGGGAGTCCCAGGGGATGACCTCTGCAGAGAAGGACAGTGTTGAGGCCATGGAGGATGATGAGTTGAGTAGGAATAGGAGGACGAAGAGTATTGCCATAATGAGTACAGTGATGGAAATCGATGTGAGAGGATAATTCAACGTGTATGCATGGGAGGGTTCTTTTGTTTATGTTTATTATAAGAAGTTGATCATACATGTCATGACATTGTTGTTGATCGTGTGGTTTGATGGTGGGTGTTTTTTCGGTGAAGTGTACAGGTCTCACACATTATTATTGTGAGATTAGAACAACAGTGTGATCTGCATTACTCTTTTTTTTTTTTTTTTCGTTTGGTTCTGCATTACTCTTTGAGCGCTTATTCATGATTAATACTATTTTTAAAATTATATACAAATGATCATAAATGATAAAAGCAGTCCCACACTCCACTATTTTATACACTAACTAGTGCAAAAGGTTAAAAAATATTTACATTTTTTAATGGAGTGTAAATATAACCTTTAATTTTATTTAGAAACCAAGGAAATCGGGCCCAAAGAAAGAAAAAAAAATTATTTTTTTCAATATATATGTATATATATAGAAAAGTACATGTATTTCACTGTTTTTATTTAATGATTATATGTATTTAAAAAAAAGGAAAAAATTCCATATTACTATGTGTATTTTGGTGAAATCCAAATAAATCACCTTGAAACTTCACAAAGATGCAAAAACATTCTTTTTGTGAGTTAACTTATGGGTTAGCTTAATGTAAATATGTAAACCTAGATATAAAATTATATATATGTGCCATTTCTTTAATTTAACATAAAAACTTATTTGACAACTTGTTTAGAAGTACTTCTATAAGAAGTTCTTTTCAAAGAAATAGTTTTTTGTATTTAAAATAGAGGCTGTTTAGGTGCATATATTTAAAAAGTATTTTTGTAATATTTGGATTGGGTCAATAGGTCCATTGGGTTCATAGGATAAGGTCGGGTAGACTCAGACCTGGCCCATTTTGATTGTCGGATTCTTTGAATCAGGTATTTACACCTTTAATAGGGTCAAATCCGGATCAACCCGCGACCCATTGATAAACCTACTTTACACTTGTCATGGTGTCACCACCAATCCACGACCCCTGTTTCCGCACCTATTAGTGTACTTTCCTGCATCTATCCTTCTCAATGGCCGTCACGATTTCATCCTATTTTTTAAAAGTGGGACTAAAAAAGAAAACTGTAATAGGGTAAAAGAAGGTTTTATTAGCTAAATTCAAAACAAAATATTTTTTTTCCATATCTTAACTAAATATCAAATTTCATCATCTCATCTTAAATCTGGTTTCAAATTTGAAATTCATCTAAATTGTGTGTGTGAGATTTGAAATTTTTAAATATCTTGGTATATATCTCATTTAAATCCGTGTTTTTAATTTAAATTTTAAATTTATATTCCCAAAGAAAAATACTCATCAAGATTTAAAACCCACAATTTAAAATTCAACAAATTCTGGATATATATACAAATAAAATCAATGATGATATCAAAACAGTTATTTCCATTTCAAATGAGATAAAAATTTATATGCAGAGGTTAAGATATGATAATGATCAAGCTTATAAATAAATAAAAACTCATCAATCAAATCATTATCATTATGTTGAAAATCAAATTTTTCCTTTTCTTTTTGCTCTTCATCACTTTTGTAATCCCCGCCGCCACCAAATCAAACCCTCACAACTTCTACAATGCAAACAATAGCATCAGCACCAACACCACCACTGAAACCTAGCCCAGGTGGTTAACCATCTCCAGGCGACTAGTCTTACCCAGAAGTCATGTAGAGGTTGGAAGTTGCACGTCCGACAGGAAGACAAAATTCATTAGCACTCAGGAAAAACTTCTATTTCTTGAGCACAAGCTTAGGAAGAACACGGAGGAAGACACGTCTCTTGGCAGGACACAATTATTTTGCACCCAGGAGAAGCTCATAAATCTTGAGCACAGGCTTAGGAAGAAGACGAAAGATTATATTCCTTATGACTCTCCCTCTTGGAATTCGCTTATCTTCAAAGAAGATCAAGACCTGTGCGTTTTTAGATGTTCTTTTATACATGAAGAAAATTAATTTTAGTGTTTTTTTAATGATAGTTTAGTTTTTTATGGATTGACTAGGTGCTTTTCTGTTCTGTTCTTGACAATGTTTAATCATTTTTTTTTTCAATTTAAAATAAATTTGTATTGATGATGGGTGTTGAGGCCGTTGCATCCTTCCGAGTTAGATATCTCTTGAGGTTTTGTTTTTTTTAATTGTTGGTTAGACTAGATCTGTTGTGGTTTATATCTAGGTTTTTTAATTTTCTAGTTTTATTTTTTTTAGTCTATTCGTATTTTCTTCTTTTTTATATCTCTTCTTTAATAATAAAGAGAATAAGAGAATAATGTTCCGCTCGGTTCCTAATTAGAAACAATATTATCAATCCTATTTATTTTATTATCATAATATATCATACCTCTCATAACCTCTCGTGGAGATCTCTCGAACTCATTTTTTTATCTTTTTTTTAAATAACTAATTTTATTTGTATATCTGGATTTTGGGAAATCTTAAATTGTATGTCATTTAAATTTTGGGGAATCGGAACCCCATCAATAACTATCTAGATGCACGACACGAGGCATCATGGTGTATTAAAAATCCTGTCTTCCCAAAATCCATCACTCTTGTTTTTTCCTTTTAGTTATTCTCATCAAAGGCATTGCCATCGCCCCCCATCAACAAAGCCATTTTTTATGGACAATCAGCCGTTGAGGAGAGAGATGAAGTTCAGATTTTCTGTCGTGGATAATTTGATGAATGTGTGCTGTTTGTGGGTTTTAAAACAAGCTTGTCAGATGTTTGATTAAACTCAAGTTAGAATGGACGGAGAAACATAACCACTAAAAAAGAGATAATAATATTTAGTTCATTTGGGGAAGATAGGAGATCGGTTGATTGATAAGGATTCTCTCTTTCTTTTTTCTTTTTCTTTTTTTCTATTTTTTGGCTACCCATTAAAGAAGGGAGACAGGTTGGCATTGATCCGGTATTCAAAAGAAGATTTTAATAGATTTTATTAAATGTTTTTGTTTACCAGGATTAATCTTGTGGGCTTGTGGGCAGTGGCGGAATCAGGATTTTTATAAAGGGGGCCTAATGTAATTTATATAAATATTTTTTAAAATTATATTATTATGTTTTTTATTTCAATAGAATGGATTAAAAATACGTATAAAATGAAATAAAGACATTCATAAAAAACATATCACTGAATAATTATAAAAAATAATTATCCTATTTTAAAACGATATGTCAAATTTCATATTGATAATTCATAAAAAAAAAAATATCAAAACATAAATCTAATGAGCAATACATACTTTTAAATTTGATTTCGATTAGGTTTCATATTCTGAAAATGTTGAATGATTTGATTATTTTAGATATTTATACAAATATTTTAAAATTTAAATAAATTAGTAACAGTTGTGAGACATTTAATGGAACAAAAAGTAAAAATTAGTTAGAGATTAGATTGATATTAGGAACAGTTGAGATATAAAAAGAAAAAGAAAAAAAGAGATTCAAATTTTTTTCTTTTCAAAATGGACACCTAGGTGAAGACGCTGAGAAGTGGAATTCATGCCTCTATAGCTGTTTGTGGGATATGGATAAAAGGTGGCTTGGGGGTAAATGAAAAAGGAGAGTTAAAAATGACTTTTGTGTTATGTAGAGGGAGAAGGGTTAATTAAAAGAAGGGGTGAGTGCACACCATACACATGGATGGTCCAGATGAATAATAGATGGTTGTTTTAATTTAATTTAATTTAATTTTTATTTTATTTAGTTGTGAGTGGTTGCTGTTTAAGGAATTTCATATGTAGGTGGGGCCTATAATATATGGAAACTAATTAAAATTAACTTATATGAAACTAAATTAAAAAAATTCAAGGGGGGCTAAAAGGATATGAAACTAAATTAAAAAAAAATCCAGGGGGCACATGCCCCCAGTTCCTATGGTGGCTCCGTCACTGCTTGTGGGTTTTTAACATCTTAGGCCACTTGTCATGCATCTAGATAGGGATTAATGGCAGCACCATCAGTAAGTACTGATAGGGAAAAAATCCATATATGGCAATGTGTCTAGTACTGTAATTTGGATTGGGTCTAACCTGAACCTAACATATTGAATCCGATTTCTACGTAGATTGAATTGTAAAAATCAAATTTGAACTCGGGTTAGTGGGTTTGGGTTAATTGAAAAATCAGGTTAGGTTCTGATTGGTGTATCAGATAACCCGACCGAAACAAAAAAAAGAATTAATATTTAATGTGATATACAATCTCCAAGGTTGATTTTCATTTTTAAATCTCTACCCATTCATTACTTTATACAAACCTAATATATGTTTCTCACAAACCCAACCGCAACAATCAACCCTCCTGTTCTCTCTTTCTTCCTCTTCCAACCATATCCAGTCACACCACAATTAACATGAAAATACATGCTTTCTTTCTCTTTCAGCCACGTATATCCACAACAAAATGAAATACATCCATGTCTCTCATTAACATGAAATATACATGGGACTCTCTGTCTCTCATGTTTGAATGGAAAGATTATGGGTTTTGTTATTTAATTTAATTTTTTTTTTTGTATTCAATGTATTATATTTTTCAAATTGTTTGAATATTTGGGATCACTATATGTGAAATAAGTGTGTGATTTTTTTGTTACAAATATGATTTTCTGTATTTTTAAAGGATTCTTCAAATTGGGTTTGAATTAACTCCAATCAGAATTCAATCCGTCATAGTTGCACCCTGATTTATACCACACTTTTTTCTTAATTTTTATCCTACTGTGTAATTTCTTTTTGAAAAAAAATTCGGGGAAGTACAAGATGGTCGCATGCTTATTGAATGGAATGGAATCAATATTACATTACATGATCCGAATACACAAGATTCATGAGACATTCAAAAAAAAAAAACTTTAACCAACATTATTATTGGGTTATACACAACAAAAACCTGAAATCCTTCTGAATCGAAGACGTTCCCAAGTTTTTTTTTTATCGGTAAAGTAAAAAATTGTATTCCTCTCACTAATGAACAAGATATACAAAAAGTATAGAGTTACAAAATATCAAGAAAATTCAAAAGGAATATAGGAAATAGAATGGTGCGAGATAACAGAGCTAGCAGACTACCTATGTGCATCCACCCCATCCAGTCCCAATCCTATTTGAATAATATGTGACTAAATACAAAAATAATTTTATCATTTTACCCAGACTTTAATGATTTTAATAGAAATTTAGATGGAAGTTAACTAGAATTGTAAATAAATCATTTTTACTTCTTTCAATGGTATAACAATAACCAGAATCGAAGACGTTCCCAAGTTTGCATCAGGTACTCGCCGAAGTTGGGGAAGACCGCGGAAGTGATTCTGCTTGAGGGGTGATGGTGGATTTTGTTGCGTGTCGTCGTTGTTGTTGTTGTCGGAGGAGGAGGTACTTGTATCGTTGGAGGGAGCGTTGTTTGGCGAACCTAAGGCGGTCGGAATAGGTGGCGGTTGGGTCGTAGAAAGGAGAGTTTGGGGAGTCGCGGCGGATGAGCTTTGCAGAGAAGGATTTGGTGGGATTGATTGGGAGGGCAGATGCGGAGGTGATGATGGAGAGGATGAGGAGGAAGAAGAGTTTGATCGCTGCCATTGCCATTGGTGATGGTGGAGTGGAGAGGAGTCAAGGGCATTCGTGGGGGTTTTTGTTTAGGAAATTTTTTTTACAATATTCATGTATTTGGAAACTGATTAAAGGCTTTTGCCGTATGACCAATATGGTTATTAGAATTTCTTCTCTTATCAACAAAATCTTCTTTCAAAATGTTTCTGAGAATTTTGTAGAGTTAATGTAAGATGTCGAATCAAATAAGAAATTTAATGATTGTTTTTATCATTAATTTTTTAATAGACGAAAGATTTTTAATTCATGATGGAAAGAAATCTTATTATATTTCCAATTGTGTTGCTGGCCATCCATGGGAAATAAATGGTGAGACCCCATGTAGTAAAGTCAGGAAGACTTTGATAGTACTTGTAAATATTATGACCCTCTATAGCTTCTGTCTATGCGTTAAACAATATCATATTTATATGTACTAGTTATTGTGTATGTGCAAATGCACATAAGAAAATATCTATGTGTAATTGAGACATAGGAGGATAATAATATAAATATTTATATGTTATTTTAAGTAAGATGTAGTGAACTGCCTTATAACAATACATGGTATTAACATTTTTTCCATTCTTTCTTTGCTCATGTTTTTTAAAATGCTCGAATGCTCCCCTTATCTTATTATAAGTATCAATGCAAACCATGTGAAAATTGAAATATAAATATTTATATATATTATGAGATGAACAAAGTATTCCCTATTTTTCGTCTAAAACATTATTAATTTGAATTAGTAAAGAAGCAAGTTTATGTATAAAAAAAACATTTGCATTATTGGTCCTCGGTTTCAAGTGATTTAAAATCACATGGACTAATCATAATTTTATCGTGATAAAATAAATTAGTGTTTAAACTTTTTTTAATAATTCAATGATTAGTTAAATACTTTCATTTTCAGATCATTAATAATTCTAATTAATAATCCCCTTATATATTTCAGGGGATGACTGTAAAATCAATGGATATCCAAGATACAAATTTCCATATGAAATTTTTTTTTACTCTCATTGATTTATGAAATGGTAAATGATTACTATCATGAATTTATTCATCCATATTCTTGTTAATTATATTTTAATAAATATATCGTGCCTAAAAGAAGTGAACCAATTTTCCTCAATGAATTTGCATTGCCTGCTAATCATGTTTTAACAGAAAATTTTAGGTAGTTTGAAGATTATATTTTTGTACATAGTCATGAATGGTTGGCATCTATAAAAAATAGTGTTAGTTAAGAAAGGTCAATGTGGTATATGGACATAGATGCATTTTTTTCAAGAACCATAATTCATGCAAGTAATAGCATTTGATATGGAATATTACATGGTAGGAAAACACAATAATACATTAAAATAAACAATGTAAATTAAATGTATTTGAATATTCATATTTATTAAATTAACTTAGAATTAAAATTGAATATCATAATATTATCATGATTAGAGGCCAAGGGGGTAATTGTAAAATCTATGGATATTGAAAATATAATTCTCTATAGAAAATTTTTTGTACTCTATTATAATTAGGAAAATATCATAATCAAAGTATATTGTAAAAAATCTATGAATAAATTCCTATTCAAATTAGATTAACAAAAACTATGAAATCAAATCTTAATCAAATTTTAAATCTTATATATTAAAATCAAATAATTTTTTGTTACTACAATTTCATGATAATATCCCCGTCGAAAAAAAATTAAATTCAATTTTTTTTATTTGGATAATATTTAGAAGCCCCCATAAATTATATGATTCAGTGATCGATTTAAAGGGTATATTATTAGTTTTTGGAAAAGATCTATCACTAAATTATATGTAGGGACTTAAAAATTAAAAAACCCATAAAATTATATTAAAAGTTTAATCCTATTTTTCAATTACCGGATTAACATTTCAAAAATTCTGAGAAGACGGAAAAATGTAATTTTTTATGAATCATACCATTTTGAAATCTATTCATGAAAGTGGCTTTTAAGTATAAATAATACCATTTTCAATATATATATATATATATATATATATATATATATATATATTAGGATATTCTTATAAAATTTATTATTATGATTTCATGATGATAACCCATTAAAAATATTTAAAACTCAGATTTTCTTTTGTGATTTGAATTAAATCTTTAAGAAAATAGAATTTAAAACGTGATACATAGAATAGAAATTAAAAAAAATAGAAAAAATGAGTTAAGCCATTCTCACATATATTGGATTTGTTGTTTGTTGGACGCAACCACCGCCTCGCCTTAGAAGTTGTGAAGGAAGGAACCTAGAGATCGATCAATGTCTTATTGAAAAAGAAAAAAATCAGAATTTATAAAAAAAATCATATATGATATATTCCATATAAAATACACGATAACTCACCGTCAAAGATCATGAATAAGAAAATGAAAATCAAGATATTAAAAAGAAAATTCATCCCAATGGGGGTTGAAGAGTTACTTGTAAGAAGGTGAAAGGACTCTGATTGATAATGGTGGATTAAATGGTGAAAGTAAAGATAAATTAACATGTATGGAAGAATTTGGAGGAGAGGTCTTCATGAAGAAGATGAGGGGATGAATGTCTGGGGCGTTAATAGAGGGGAGAAATCAGTGTAAATGGAGTAAATGCTAACATCACTTAATGGACACATATTCATAATGACATTATTTTTTTGCATATTCATAATGACATTATGTTGTATTTGTTCACAACTTATTTTACATATGTAATATACAATCATAATATATTTTGTAAATATATTGTTTTTGTATTGTTAAAAGTTACTAATTTAAAAATAATAATAAAATTAATAATGAATTATATTTTAAATATCCTTTCATTTTATAAGTATCCCCTTATCCTCATAATACCATGATTTTTGAATTTAACTATACGTTAATAAATATATTTATCTAATTTTAGTCTGTATATATAAAAATATTCAAATACGTATAATTTATGTAAGTTAGCAATATGGTTTTATATAAGATATGATGAAATATATGTATTGGAATAAATTATGAATGAGATTAAAATGATGTGAATGATTTTTTTGGGATTGATTAGAATTGTAGGTGTAAAATGGTCAAATGGTTATGAGTAAAGTGGTGTGAATGGATTGTAATGGGATTGAATGATTTGATAGGGATAAAACGGTCATTTGACATGTTTTTGGGTTAAGAGACTTTTATATAATAGTATAGATAATATGGTCTGTTAATTCATTCCATATGATATGATATACTAAATGTAATGGACCACATACATATGATAAAGTGTTGTTCAAGTAACAAAAAAAAAGGCATCGTACGTGTAACCGATTCTAGATTATTAGATTAACTATATGATACACCTTTTTCAAGAATTTACCTTAACATCTTCTTTCATAATTTTACCATATAAATAAAAATGACTTTTATATCCTTCTATTATCTAATTATTACTTCAAATATATTTCACACATTATACATTGGAAATATAACTATGATAACTATATTCATGAAATATATAACAAGAAATATATTTTTATTGATTAATCTATTATGTTTTAATAAATTTATTACATTTAAAAAATGTAGGTAATAAATAGGTGAAATATCCAAAAATAAAAGGAAAAATATGAAAAAAATCGTTTAAGAGTTAAAAATATCCAAATCAGCTACTTTTAAAATTTCTACAAAAAAAAAATCTCATTTTTTAATTTTAGAAACTAAAAAGACTAACATACCCTCATATAATTTTTATACTCTCTCTTATCATATTTAGAGTATTTCATAATCATCATCCAATTAGAAATTAATATTAATATAATGAATTATTTTTATTTGAGAGTGGTTTTACATGCTATTAAATTTTTTTAATTATGCTATCAAAAATGTTAAAATTTTCAAAATTGAATTTCATAAATATATAAGATTTTTTTGGATTTTTCTAATTTTTTTTAAAAATTTGTTTGTTTTGTTTTATCAATGTCTTGCATATAAAAAAATTGTATGATATTAAGCATATATAAGTGTCTCAAAAGACTTTAAAAAGTTTAAAATATCTAAAAAAACTTTAGAACGAAAACTTTCAATTTTACAATTAAACTCTTAATGGTGTATTTATATATACAAAAAAAAATAATAAACTTCATGCACAAATTAAAAAAATAGTTTTTTATTTATCAATATTTTTAGTTGGGGTGTTTAAACAATAAAATATATTTGATGATATTTAAATAATAGTTAACATAAGGGAAGTTAAGTCAGTTTCCTTTCTATTTGTAAAAACGAAGAATTTTTAGATACAATTTTTAAAAGTACCTGATTTGGGTATTTTTAACTTTTAAAATATTTTTTTAGATATTATCTCAAAATAAAACATGTAAAAATTTATCATTTTTATTCATCTATTATTATGCAAAATACAATAAAATCTAAGGATAATATATTAAATTAATAAATAAAATATATACCATCATTTGTATAGTTAAACTTCTTTAAAAGCTCAAGAATGATAACAGTTAGATAAGATGAAAGAAAACTAGCCCATTTTGTGTGATAAAATGGTAACATAAGACTTTTTGTAAAGTTTTAAAATAAATGATCCGGGTATTTCCAAAAATAGATCTTTTTGCTATTTTTTACTTGAATCTGGCAAGTGGTATCCTTGATTCTATTGTGATTCTTTTGTGAAGCAATCAGCAACTCCATTTTTTCAAATTAAAGAAATAGAGACTATTTACTATTACTCCATGTGTCGTCTGATCAATATCTTAAAAAAAATTTCTTTCTTTCTTTTTCAAAATTCGACATGATGCTCACATACACATTCACTTGAATGCAATCAAGATTACATTGCTTATATCCATAGATGACAAGTCTAACATAATTTTTTTTTAAAAAAAGACAAAAACAAGGGAGCATTCACCAACAAATTTGTGCTTATTATTACATGGTTTATACATATTAATACTAGGGCAATTTTATAACCTAACCCTGGATTTTTTTTATTGCCATTTGAACCTTGCCCATAATCCAAAGAGCGGCACATATTCCCTCCATTGATATAAACCTTCTTCTCCTTGATGTCGTACCCAACGAACATGTCCTGCTGCGCCAAGTTCCCTATAGTGGACAAATGCTTAGTCTGCTGTATCGCCAAACACACCGCCTTCCCATTCTCCACCTGAAACGTGTGCCACGGTTGCAGCTGCACATCGAGTCCCCCCTCGAAATGCAGCGTTATCACTGGTATGGACTTCCCGTCCTCCAGGTTCTCCGCGGTCCCCTCATAACAATGCACCTCCTCGTCGTCCTCCGGCCACCACGGCTTCAGCTTCACCGTCTCTGTCAGCTTCGCCGTCAGCAAGTTATACGCGACCGTATGTAGGTACGTCAGCTCCGCCCCCGAATCGATAATCAACCCCCCTCCCCCATCCGCCTTAGGCAAGAACGTCCCAGGCGGCACGTTCAGCCGATCCCCATCCACGCTTATGTCGAGCAGGTTCAGGTAATACATAGACGTGTCGTATTCAAGGCTCAATATCGGCGTGAACGATCCCAACATCCAGGCGTCCTCGCCGAAGAGAATGAGGCTCGACGGGTCCGGGTCGGTGAGGCGCCTGAAGCAGTAGGAGAAGCGCCCGTCGACGGAGTCGCCGAGCTGGGATATGAAAGAGAGAGGACCCATGTCGAGGCCGATGATGCCCGTGGCGTTCTCGCTGTAGATGCCCTCCGCGGAGTGCGAGCAGCCGAAGACGATGTCGGGGATGGAGATGTCGCGGCGGTCCCTGGAGGAGACCACGCCGAAGTGGTCCGCGGCGAGCATTCCTTGGGAGATGGACTCGTCCGCGTATCTGACCGCGAAAGTGCACTCGTTCGAGTCGGAGCTGCATCCGCTGCCGTCCAATTTGTGGCAGATGTCGGAGTCGCAGCTGTGGGTCTTGTAAGTGGTGGATGATAATGGATCGAATACGGGGAGTTTTTGGGAGTAGCAATTGTCGTTGCAGGGGAAGCACTGGAACCAGGTGAGTTCGCTGCCGGTGTCGATGAGGGCCATCATGGTCATCGGCGGCGTGCCCACGGTGAGTTCCATCAGGAACTCGCCGACGTCGGGGAAGACCGCGGACATGGCTTCAGGGGTGATTGCATGTTTTCGTTGTCGTCGGAGGAGGTAGTTGTAACGTTGGAGAGAGCGTTGGTGGGCGGACTTGCGGCGGTCGGAGAAGGTGGCGGTTGGGTTGTAGAAGGGGGAGTTTGGGGAGTCGCGGTGGATGAGCTTTGCAGAGAATGATTTGGGGGTGTTGATTGGGAGGGCAGATGTGGAGGTAATGATGGAGAGGAGGAGGAGTAGTTTGATTGCTGCCATTGGTGGTGGTGGCCGGATTGGGGAGGGAGGATTCAAGTGCATGCAAGGGGGTGTTTTGTTGAGTATATACTCTTTTTTTTAATGTTTGTGTTTTTGGAAACTGATTGTGGGCTTTGCTGTGTTACCTGAATCGGAAATTAGAATATCTTTTATCAACAAAATCTTCTTTTGTCAATGTTACACATATCTATTTTTGGAAAGGATAATATCCCAAATAGTTGATGCATATGAAACCATAGCTGTAAATTAAATTTTCTTAAATACGGCAGTAAAAATATTACAAATGTATTGAATGACTTTAATTGAAAGTACATCTATACTGACTATACATCTATAATTATACATAAAAGGGGTTTTTGAATGTTTATCACTAAAAAACATACTATTTATTTTTATACCACTCCAAA
Organism: Acorus calamus; assembly: GCA_030737845.1. Classification (NCBI taxonomy): domain Eukaryota; kingdom Viridiplantae; phylum Streptophyta; class Magnoliopsida; order Acorales; family Acoraceae; genus Acorus; species Acorus calamus. The sequence continues at coordinate 30,979,766 of CM060866.1, forward strand.
TAACCTATTTATTTTTATACCATTGGAAGAAGTAAAAATTATGTATTTACCATTCTAGTTAACTTCCATCCAAATTTCTATTAAAACCATTAAAGTCTTGGTAAAATGATCAAATTATATTTATTTTATTTTACATATTTTATCTTATCATATACAATATTTATAAAAAAATAACAATTTTAACATGAATATGATAAATTTTACCCAAAATTCAAAAACATAAAAATTAGACATACAAACTATTTATTACCAAATGAATAAAAATTATTATTACTTACATTAGTAAAAATGAAAAGAAAATCATTTAACTATTATTACACAATATTATTTTAACAATTCTAAATACAGTCATATGTGACTCATTAATTAGTATATATTTGATATATTCATAGAGCTTTCACCAACACAATTATTCCTCTCATCACTTCAATTAGTTATACACATCAACAACAACTGAACTAAAAGTCCTACCCAAGTCAAAAACCACCACAATTTCCAGGTAGAGCCGGCCCCATATATTATGGGGCTAAGGCAATTAATTAATATTTATTTTACTTTTAAATTATTATTTTTTCATTAAAAATCATTCTTTTAGTTTTTGGATTGTAAAATTACTAGTGAAGTTTTTATATGTAAGTTTTTATTTAATTTAAATAAAAAAAGACTTTATTCTTTGTTATCTAAACCACATAATTTTTTTTAGTCTATAACAAACAAAAAATCAAAAGGTTTTTTTTTATAAAAAATAAATAGAGTGAGAAGAATTTTTTTTAAAAATAAAGAAGGAATATATTAAAAAGGATAAAAGAGTATAAAACACAATAACACTTTTTTAGGCCTTACCGTTTCATGTTCCAATTTTTTTGGAATTCAAAAAAAACTTTAAATCATATTGGTTATGTAATTTTTTGTTTTGCTATTTTTTAGGTATCATAAGATATTGTCAACTTTTATTGGTTACTTTTTAAATATATCAAAATGACTATAAATTGTTTTAAAAATAAATATTTTTATGCAAGGTGGTAAGTTATTATTGGCTAACATGTAACCTACTTATAAATAATAAAAAATTAGGGGTCTTTGTGCATCTGGAGGCCTTAGGTAATTGCCTAAGTGGCCTAATAAAAGAGTCGGCGCTGTTCCCATGAGATATATAAAACCAACCTCTCTTTACCGTGTAACCTATGATCAACATATTGGCCATATGGGGCAATGGCAGTAACGTTAGACAAATCGCCGCCACATTCTCCACCTGGAACGTGTGTAAAAGATTTTGGTGGACAGTAAAAATAACCTATTCATGATCAACATACTATTTATTTGTATACCACTTCAAATAACCTATTTATTTTTATACCATTGGAATAAGTAAAAATTATGTGTTTACCATTCTAATTAACTTCCATCCAAATTTCTATTAAAATTATTAAAGTCTTGGCAAAAATGACCAAATTATCTTTATTTTATTTTACATATTTTACCTTATCATATATAATATTTATAAAAATAAAAATATTAATTTTAACATGAAAATGATAAATTTTACCTAAAATTAAATAACATAAAAATTAGACATACAAACTATTTATTAACAAATGAATAATAATTATTAATATTTATATTAATAAAAATGAAAAAATTTATTTAACTATTATTTTCCAAAGACTAATGATCTGAGTGAGTGAAAGTGATACTTTCCCTAGAGGATCACATGGTCCTCTGGTCCATTTCAATGAGCTTTGAGTCACAGTCTATTTTAACCGAGTATTGTTACACAAATATTTACCATTCTAATTAACTTTCATCCAAATTTTTATTAAAATTATTAAAGTCTTGGTAAAATGACCAAATTATCTTCATTTTATTTTAATATTTTTATCATATGTAATATTTATAAAAATAAAAATATTAATTTTAACATGAAAATGATAACTTTTACCTAAAATTCAAAAACATAAAAATTAGACATACAAACTATTTATTAACAAATGAATAATAATTATTAATACTTACATTAATAAAAATGAAAAAAAATTATTTAACTATTATTTTCCAAAGACTAATGATCTGAGTGAGTGAAAGTGATACTTTCCCTAGAGGATCAGATGGTCCTGTCTGGTCCATTTCAATGGACTTTGAGTCACAGTCTATTTTAACCGGGTATTGTTACACAAAATTGTTTAAACAATCCTAAATACATTTACATGTGCCTCATTAATTATCCACTGAAGTATACATTTGATATGTTCATAGAGCTTTCACCAACACAATTATTCCTCTCATCACTTTACTTTAGTTATACACATCAACAACTTCTGAACTAAAAATCCTACCCAAATCAAAGTCAAAAACCGCCACAATTCCCAGGAGATGTATAAACCAACCTCTCTTTGACCGTGTACGCTATGATCGACATATTGGCCACATCGGGCAACGGCAGTAACGTCAGACAAATCGCCGCCGCATTCTCCACCTGGAACGTGTTCCACAGCTGCAGCAAAATGCAACGTTATCATCGGCATACATGACAGCTCCAAGAATTTTTCATAGATAGAATTTTAAAATAATAAATTCTATAAAATTCTTAAAAAATCTACCCTTATCATATTGTTATAAAACAACATAAATTTTGCTTTTGAAAATATAACAACTTGTACTAAGTAAAACTAAACAATTGAATGAATCAGAGAAGAGGCAACAAATAAGGATTATCATGATAAAGATGTTTGCCCTCCATGGCAGATGACTAACAGCGAGAGGGGCAATGAGGTGACGACGGTGAGCGACAAATTAAAGTGTGGAAATTGAGAGAAAGAGAGATGGTTCAGATCAAATATTTATTAGAGTAACAACGCAACATAGGTAATTTGAGGGGTTAAAGTATAAAATCTGGGCCGGACATTGGTCAATTGGTAGGCTGGTCGACTAGGTTGTCATGATTTGAAATGGTGATAGTAGTAGTTAAGTAATTTAATGTGTTTTTTAAAGTGTGATAGGTCAAATGACCCCACCACACCCCCACATGGCGCCGCCCCTACCGGCATAGCCACCCTGTCCTCCAGATCGAATCAATCTAAACACACAAAATATTGTCTATGTTGAACGGGGACCGGCTAAGGTATCTATTCATGGTCGACATGAAACATGTCAAACCACTTTAAATATAAAAGACATCATCTATGTTGAAGTAGAACAAAAATGGAACTAAGATTAGATTTTTTATCTTCAATCGACATGATCCATGTTGAACCAACTTAAATTGATGTAGAACATATTTGAAAAGAAATCATTGTAGAATATTTCATTTCAATCAGCCCACAAAATAAATATTTATGAGATTTTGTCATTTATAGATGAGGAGGGTATTTTCCTCTTCAGTTGAACTATTAGTCTTCGGAGCCTTCCGTCACGAACTTGGACCCGATTGGAAATGGATCCTGCACTCACAAAGAAATCAGGGGGGCACCAGTGTGGTGCCAGCCAAAGAGCCTCCGAAGAGATGTATTAGTCGGGGATTCAAAACAAAACTCACTCACTTAAATTTTTTGTGGTTAGAAAGTGGGAAATTAGATTTCATTCCATACCTTAGCCTTTTGGATTACCCCCCTTTTTATAGGGTCAACTCGGTTAGATTGTCGCTTACACTTTCCTTTGACTGTTATAATTGTTTCCCCATTAAACACTTAGTGGGCGCTTTTTTGGGAAAACTTTCACGTGTTAATGAGACAAGTTGTGTCACTAATTACTCACGTTTAACAATTAATGGGCCTTAATTATCCCCCCATCAGTTACGGGCGTCAAAGTCTTGTAACTGTTTCCTGGGTTCTACTCGTAGCCCTTGACCTGATAGTTCTTCCGTTACGTCTTTGAGTGTGTCCACGAGGTAAAAGATCGCCCAACTAAACCTCATGTCTGGTCGTATCTCTTCTGCTCGTTCGCGAGGAGTAAGGTCGTCCGACCAGACATCTAATCTGATCTTGTCTTATCTGCTCGTGGTGACACTCGCCTGTGAGATGTCCGGCTGTTTGACTAGACCCTCAATCTAGTTGTGTCAGCTTACTCGGGAGTGTCATCCCGGGTTTGTGGGCTTTGGTTTTGACGATCCGCATTCGCCTTGGCTTGACACGTGTCACGATGCGGATTTTTACCTCCACAATAGACAAATCTCATTATTTAAAGTCATATTAATCACCTTTTATTGGTAAATTGGAACTTTAGGATCTTATGTTTTATTTTATTTTATTTTAATAATTGTCATTATAATTGTGTTTTTACTATTTTTAGTAGAGTTATAATTCACATTATTAATATGTATTTAATGTTTGTGGGCTTGAGTGTCATTATCTTTGTAAGAAGAACTTTTGATCGATAAATAAAATTATATTTTCTCTTGTTATTTCCCTTGTAGAGTTAAGGATTTATTATAGATTCAAAGAACATATAATGATTTCTACGCTCGTTGGATCTTTTTATCCATTTCACGATGCGTTATAAACAAAGAAAACATTGACTATGTCGAACTCATGAAATAGGTGAGATACAATTTATTTATTTAAATAAATGGGGTGGATAGAATAACCGATGGGGTGGCTATAACCGCCGCATCATTCTTCTCATCGCTGAGTGTATGCCCTTATTCTTCTCATCACTGTGAGTTATACACGTCAACAAAAACACCTGAACTAAAATCCAACCCAAATCAAACCTAAAAACCGCCACAATTCCCAGGAGAGATATAAAGCAACCTCTCCTTGATCGCGTACCCAACAAGCATGTTCTGCTGCGCCAAGTTCCCTATGATCGACATATCGTTCATATCGATCGACGGCCGTATCGTCAGACAAATCGCCTCCGCATTCTCCACCCGGAACGTGTTCCACGGCTGCAGCTCCACGTCGAGCCCCCCCTCGAAATGCAACGTTACCACCGGCACCGACACCCCGTCCTCCAGGTGCGTGGCGTTTCCAAAGTAACAACGCTGCGTCTCCTCCGACTTCGCGTTCCACGGCATCAGCGTCATCTTCTCGTACAGCTTCCATGCCACCATCTCGTACGCGTCCGGATGTAGGAACGTCATCTCCGTCCCCGAGTCTATGATGACCCCACCACCACCCCCCTCGTACCGCGTGAACAGCCCCTGCGGCAATTTCAGCCTATAATCGCCCACGCTTATGTCGAGGAGGTTCAGGTAATAAATAGACGACCCCGCCTCCGGACCTTCTGGTGTCACTATCGGCGTGGGCGTTCCCAACATCCTCGCGTCATCGCCGAAGACTATGAGACTCGACGAGTCCGTGTCGGTGGCGCGGCTGAAGCAGTGGGAGAATCGCCAGTTGACGGAGTCGCCGAGCTGGGATATGAAGGAGAGGGGACTCATGTCAAGGCCGATGAGGCCCGTGATGTTCTCGCTGTAGAGGCCTTTGGCGGAGTGGGAACAGCCGAATAAGATGTCGGGGATGGAGATCTCCTTGTGGTCCTCGGAGGAGGCCACGCCGAAGTAGTCCATGGCGATCCTCCCTTCAGAGGTGGACCTGTCCCCGTATTCGATCGTGTAAGTGCAGACGTCCGTGCTGAAGTTAAAAGCTTGTTAATGGAGTACATAAATTTAAATCTATATCTATATCGATATCTTGTATCCATATCTAAACTAAATATCTAAAAATAAGATTCATATCTAATATCCGACTGTTATGTAAAATAAGTATTTATATTTAATGGATATAAATATAATTCAAACATATGAAGATCCAATATATAATATCTGAAATATATAAAAAAAATTCAATAATTACATAATATACACCATAAAATTATAAATATATTACATGAGTTAAAGTATAATAAATAAATAAATAAACTCGTATTAATCTTAAAAATATAAATTTACTAATATAATAAAAAATTGGGAAATTTTCAAAAATAGCCCTTCAAAAAAAACAAAATTTCAAATTTCACCCCGAGACCAAATTATTAGCAAAACTGACCCTGAGTGTGGTTGACCCCGGTTAGCGCTCCAACGTGGCACTCTGACTGGGCGTCACGACGGAGACGTGATCCAGTATCACGTCTCCGTCATGCTGAACCCGCGCGCGCGTCTGCGTGCGCGCACGGATTCAACGTGCATGCATGGGCCTCCCACAGGGGGAGACGTGATCCCCCGTGGGAGGCCCGTGCATGCCATGCACGGACCTCCGCACGCGCGCAACGCACGCGTGTGCGGAGGTTTGATTAATTTTTTTAAAAAAATTAAATTAAATTTTATAAAATTAACCAAATCATACAGTGAAAATTAAAATTGATTTAATAAGGTTTAACTTTGATTTAAAATTAAAATTAAGTATAAATTTTTAAATTCAAATTAAATTTTAAATTTAATATTCAGATAATATTTAAAATTTGATTTGATAAACAACCATTTATAAAAAAATATTTTCTAATAATTCATATCATATTTAACATTTAAAATTCAGATAATATTTTAAATCAAATAAGGAAAGTAATAATAATCAATTATTTATAAAATTAAAGTAATATTTGATTAAGGATCGTTTAATAAAGATTAGGTATAAATTTGATTTAAAATTAAAATCAAGTTTAAATTTTAAAATTCCTATAAAATTTATTATTTAATTTTATAAAATTTAATTTCATAACACAACCATTTATATAGAAACAAAAAATAAGAGAAAACAATAATATTTGCATGTGATTACAATTTTATAGGAATTTTAAAATTTATCAATACTTTATAATGTGTTTTTTGTTGACCCTACCATTAAGTTATTACTCCAACTGCTTTGGTGGAGGAGCTGATGTGAATTTTGTCTATGTAGAGTCCCTTTTATATGGTACATGTATACATCTCAGTCAGCTTGTACAGGTGTTGATCAGTCAATTTATCCATTAAATTTAATTTTGCAAAGCAACCATTTATATATATTTGCATATAATATTTTTTTATAAATGATAGTTTTATAAAATTAAATTTTGAATCTTTAAATTAAATTTAGATAATATTTAAAATTCCTATAAAATTATAATCACATGAAAATCCCATTTACATATATTTGCATGTGATTTTTAAGTTTGTAAAACAACCAATAATTAAAATTTAATTTTCAGTTTGCATGCAAATATATATAAATTGTTGTTTTATAAAATTAAAATTAAAATATTATTGTTTTCTCTTATTTTTTGTTTCTATATAAATGGTTGTGTTATAAAATTAAATTTTATAAAATTAAATCATAAATTTTATAGGGATTTTAAAATTTAAACTTGATTTTAATTTTAAATCAAATTTATACCTTATCTTTCTTAAACGATCCTTAATGAAATATTACTTTAATTTTATAAATAATTGATTATTATTATTTTTCTTATTTGATTTAAAATATTATCTGAATTTTAAATGTTAAATATGATATGAATTATTATAAATTATTTTTTTTATAAATGGTTGTTTTATTAAATCAAATTTTAAATATTATCTGAATATTAAATTTAAAATTTAATTTGAATTTAAAAATTTAAACGTAATTTTAATTTTAAATAATTAAACCTTATTAAATCAATTTTAATTTTCACTATATGATTTGGTTAATTTTATAAAAATTTAAATTTTTTTTTTTAAAATTAATCAAACCCACGCGCGCGCGCGTAACGGGCGCGTGCGGAGGCCCGTGCATGCCACGGGGGAGACGTGATCACGATCACGTCTCCCCCATGGGAGGCCTATGCATGCATGCTGAACCTGCGCGCGCGCGAACGCACGCGCGGGTTCAACATGACGGAGACATGATACCGGATCACGTCTCCGTCGTGACGCTCAGTCAGCACGTCACTTTGACGCGCTGACCAGGGTCAAACGAACTGAGGGTCAGTTTTGCTAATAATTTGATCTTGGAGTCAAATTTGAAATTTTGTTTTTTTAAAGAGTTATTTTTGAAAATTTTCCCAAAAAATTTGGTACTCATATTTTTTTCGGATCAGATATATCTAATCCAAAATATTGTAGATACATATACAAATTTTCGAATACATTGTAAATTTTGAAATCTCTGAATAGGGATATTTTGGGAGACAGATTTACCCGGAGTCGCAGTCGCTCCTTTCGAATTTGTGACACTTTTCGGACTGGCAGCTGAGGGTCTCAAAAGTGGAGGATTTCAATGAATCGAATCTGGGGAGATTCTGGGGGAAGCAGCTTTCGCATGGTTCGCACTGGAACCAGGTGAGTTCGCTGCCGGTGTCGATGAGGGCCATCATGGTCATCGGAGGCGTGCCCAAGTTCAGTTGCATCAGGTAGTCGCCGCTGCCGGGATAGATCGCGGACTGGGCTTGAGGGGTGATTAAGGATGATGATTTCGTGGCGCGATGTCGGAGGTAGTTGTAACGTTGGAGGGAGCGTTGGTGGGCGGACCTGCGGCGGTCAGCGAGGGTGGCGGTTGGGTTGTAGAAGGGGGAGTCTGGGGAGTCGCGGTGGATGAGCTTTGCAGAGAAGGATCTGGGGGTGTTGATTGGGATGGAAGTTGTGGAGGTGATGATGGAGAGGAGGAGGAGGAGGAGGAAGAGTTTGATTGCTGCCATTAGTGGTGGTGGAATTGGGGAGGATTCAAGTGCGTTCATGCATGGGGGGTTTTGTTTTATATACGTGTTTTTGGAAAGTGATGATTATGAACTTACACTCATTTTTTCCTTTTTCAGTGCAAAATGCATTTTTATATTAAGTGAAGCATATATCTTATTACATTTACGTGTTTTTGGAAAGTGATGATTATGAACTTACACTCATTTTTTCCTTTTCCAGGGCAAAATGCATTTTTATATTAAGTGAAACATATATCTTATTACATATTTCATTGCATTTATTAAAAACGTATTCATCCAACTTAAAATTGAACGATATACATTTTTTATCAAATCATCTTCCCCATTAAATGATGTTTACTACTTTTAAAAATATGAAAATATGTGTAGCTTGAGTTCTAATAGGTAAAAATAACTGAGTTTAACAATTTTTCTTATCAATACGGTGAATTGGTAAGGGAATATCTTCTCTTTTAACAACAAAATCTTTATATTGCAAAGTTTCTAAAATTTGTAGAGTAATTCATTTAAAGCGGAATCTATTAAGGAAATTTTCATATATTGATAGTATTCCCATAGTGATGTATCATTAATTTTTTTACAAATATCATGTATTGGCCTCGGTTTGGATAGATTTCACTTTTAAAAAGTGAGAGATTTTTATAATTCTAGTTCCAACACAATTTAGCTTTTAACTTTTCAAATCTTATTTAATTTTATTCATGCAAAAAAATCCAGCGATTTAAAAATATAAAAATGCATTTTTCAAACTTGAAACGTGATATTTTATATATTTCAACATTTCAACCGCATATTTAAACATATAGCCGTACTGATATAATACGAAAAATCACTCTTTGATGTGATATGAGAAGGACCCCAGATATCAGAATGAACAAGTTCAAAAAAACTAGAGGACTGATGATTACTAGAATGGAATGGAGTAGCAATATGTTTGGCCAATTTACAACCCTCACAAACAGAAAGAGGAGAAAAGGAAACACGACCTAAATCACCAGATTGAATAAGATCTTTAAGTCGAGACTCAGAAACATGACCTAACATTTTATGCCACAAATCAGCATCAGAGGTGACAGCGCCAGAGAAAGCTGAGGGATCGGGTACAGGAAGATGAAGATACTCTACATAATACAGTCCGCCAATCCTACGACTAGCACCAATCCTCCGCCCTGAATGTGGATCCTGTACAAAACAACCAGAAGAGGTAAAGGTAACAGTGAAACCAGAATCACATAGGCGACTAATAGACACAAGATTCATGCAAAGGTCAGGAGCATGCAAAACAAATGGCAAGGAAAGTCGGCCAGTAGGGTCAGAGGTGGTGGTGATCGATCCACACTGCGTGATGACCAAAGGAGAGCCATTAGCAATATGAATCGAAGGTAGGTGGGAGGGTGCAGGGGAGCATGCAGTGAGGACAGAACTATCAGGTGCCATGTGATGTGAGGCACCCGAATCAAAGATCCAATAAACAGGAGTACCCGTAGTAGAAGAGAATGCAAAAGGAGTAGAAGAACCAGAAATAGGCTGTTGCAGAATCAGGTGGTCGAGACACTGACTGATCTGATCAGGCTGACCCATTTGTGGCTGAATGGAGTCAAGCGGAGTAGCAGTGGCAGCGGCAATAGGAGGAAGACGATGTCCATGTCTTCTCGGTCTATGATGCTTCTTAGCAGGTCTTCGTTTACACGGTTTAAGGTGATCCATAGCAGGAGCAGCCCCCAAGATGCCCTCATAGATGAACGACGAAGAGGACTGAGGAGACGCCATAAAATAGTGGCCTTTTTTTTTTTTGCTAAAGACTAGATAATGATGTCAGAGATGAAAAAAAAATTGATCAAAACGGACTCCGTGAACACCTGTTTTAGTGATTCGAAGTCTCGAGGCCGGGAGGCGGCAAAGGGCGGCAGAGGGTGGCCGGGGAAGCTGCAGGGCGATCGGAGATAACCAGAGGTGAAATCCGGATCGGGCCGTATCGGGTGACCGGGCCGGGTTGGGCCGTGCCGGGTTTCCGGGTCGGGTCCCGGAACTGGGTCCGGAGCAGATACCAGGTCGGGTCTCGGGTTTCCGGGTCGGGTCCCGGAACTGGATCCGGAGCTGGTATGGGGTCGGGTCTCGGGTTTCTGGAGCTGGTTCCGGGTCGGGTCTCGGGACGAATTCCTGGGGGATCCGGGACGAATTCCCGGGGCATCCCAGACAAATTCCCGGGGATGCTGTCCGGGACAGATTCCCGGGAGATCCAGGATGCTGTCCGGGACAGATTTCTGGGAGACCCGGGCGCTCGGGCAGGGGTGGCGCGCGGCAAGGGGCGGCGCGCGGCAGGGCGACTCGCGGCAGCGGCGGGGCGGCGCGGCGGGGCGGCGCTGCGGGTGGCGTGGCAGGGGCGGCGCAACGGGCGACGCGGCAGGGGCGGCGTGGCAGGGGCGGCGCAACGGGCGACGCGGCAGGGGCGGCGCGGCAGGCGAGTCGCGGCAGGGCGACGACGACGGTGACGACGAAGGCACGGCAGGGCGGTGAAGACGGCGACGGCGAAGGAAGGATTCCAAAAAAAAAATTTAGGGTTTTTGAGGTGGTGGCTCTGATACCATGTTACGAAGAGATAATGGAATAATGGGAATCCTTAGATTCCACTTAAGGTTAAATCCCTTTATATAGACAAATGAATAGGAGTTACACGTGTAATGCACTACACACATAATGAGATAACACATATAATCTAACAATGAAGGGAAGAACTGTCTTCATGAGGAGGGTGTGGAGAAGGTTGAAGAGGAAGGTGGGCAGAAGAAACATGAGGTGTTGATGTACTCTGTCTCTCCTCTTCCTTTGCTGTTCTTCGCAGCATTGCCCGGTGGTGAGTGATTTTGTCTACTATGCTGTCTGAGTAATTCAAGCATTATCTGAGCTGTATTTTACATATATATATTATTTGAATTTAAATTAAGGGTCAATTTGATAATCCTAGTTCAGAAAGAGAATTCCTCCTTTTGGGAAGGAGTGAAGGGAATTCTGCCTGGGCCGCCTAGGAATGACCATACGAATAAATGATTCCAAATGTCATTCATTTGGGTGTTCCAACTTCCAACAGAAGGAGAACGAGAAGGGTTGTCAAATTGACTCTAAGTAGATTTGATTGAGTGAACGTTGAGTGAATTGTTTTATGAATTAGCCAAGACAGTGCAGTCGTTGTTCGGGCCTTTCGTTGAGATCATAAAGGCATTGAATCTTCCCGACTGGCTCGTTCACTGGGGTCATCCTGGTAACATGGCAAGTGCTTGCTTTCCTTGATTTTATTGTGATTTTTTTGTGAGGCAACTTTTTTTCCCCAAAGAAGTAGAGACTTATTAATAGTCCATTAGTTGTCTGATCAATGTCTTCACAGAAGCTCTTAGATGCACGTATGTATGAACTATTTTCAAATGATATTGTTTCGGCCACTTTTGCTTCGAATTGTATGTCAGAGGTTATTCAACTACCAGGCTCATTATATGAACTTGCAGGCTGTTGTGCTTTTTGCAATGGGTGGCTATGGTACTTACCTGGGTTTTCGGATACGCTTCTCTGATGATGTGGTATATTACTTGTTTTACAGATTTCAATTAAACTTGTATCGTATTATTACATTTCTTGTTTGAATTATCTAATAGTGTCATAATATGCATCACATCTCCATATGACAAAATTGCATTTGAGTTTTATGGATCACTTGTAGCTAGTGTGATTTACTTGTAGAATTTGTTTTCTTTATATATGATGGAAGGAAGAGAAGGCCATGGCAAAGGACTTGCATCCAAAGCTGCTGGCAGGCATGTTTTTCTTCTTTGCGCTAGGGGCTACTGGTGGAGTCACTTCTCTGCTCACTTCTGATAAACCCATCTTTGAAAGGTGCATCACCTCTTCCATATTCTTCATATAAAAAATAAATCTGCTATTCGTTTTTTTTTTTTTTTGTGGTAGTAAATAAGTTTTAGTTGATGTTCAGATATCTGATATTTTTCCCTTTTTCCAGTCCTCATGCTCTTACAGGTCTGATTGGCCTTTCTTTGTTAACCATTCAGACAGTTTTACCTGCCCTATTTGAGGTAATTTTATTCAGTTCAACTTATACATGAACACTTGAGAAATTTGATTGAAGTGCGACAATTAAATGAAGTTTAGTCTGATTTATAGCTCGACCAAGTTTTTTTAGTAAGCTGTGGGCGAATTTCATTTCAAAAGGACTTTCAAAACGAACAATGTTCGAATAAGTATGAGAAGAGAAGACCAGAAAATAAAATATAAGTAGAAAAGATAAAGCACAGAAGATCAATCGGGCGAGGCGCATGACTGGGAAGAAAAGATTTCTACCTGAATGCCACCGATGACCACCCCAATCAACCCAAAATATAGCTCGATCAAGTTGATGGTTGTGACTATAGTGTTTGAACAAACATCTACCCCTAGGTTTTTCAAATGCATCCTAACTAGTGGATTCATTGTTGAGTGAGTCTCTAGGACCATCGTTTCTTAGAGACGTGTTACAGAGTATCATATCCTATCATAGTGCAGGAATGACTATATTTCAAGAATATCCCCAAGCAATTGCTAAAAATGCGAGATTGACATAGAGATCAGGTAATCCACATTAGCAACTGGCCGAGCTATTGCATCCATTTTAAAACTACATCTAGGGTCGATCCATCAGATGTGGACTTTGACATTGACAGGTGCCCACATCTCAATTCAAAAGAGTAATTTAATTATAGCTATACCCAATGTTGAGTTCCTATGAACTAGAAAAAAAAATCTCTCTCAATTGGCCTTCTACCTTCATGTGCACATCAATGAAGCGAATTTTTTTGTCTTGTAAACATGATTTAGTCATACAGTGTAAACCATGGAACAACAAATTAATATCAATATAATCCTCTAATCGTGCAAATGTGACATCAGTAGTCCTAACCTTTTAGGAGGCTTGCTTCATATCTGACCTCATTTGAAAATTCAAAGTCGAAGATATCATATACATAAATCACAATTTCTTTACTTAATAAACAATGTGTCTTGAATGTTTGTCTTTATTGTTTTTGTCTTCTCATTTGTAGGGAAATCCAGGACTGCGGAACATCCACGGACTACTGGGAAGTGGAATCATGGCATTGTTTCTTGTTCATGCTGCTCTAGGTCTTCGGCTGGGACTCAGTTACTAATCTTCAGTCAGCATCAACTGATTCACAAAACATGAAAGTGGGAGAGGCCACTAAATCATTTCTGGTAAAATAGCTTAAATACTTAAAACTACAATGAAATGCTTCTCACAGAACTTCTTGTGGTGATGTTTACAGTACTGATTTTTCCACTTGTTTTGATATAGCCAAGCAACTACCATGATTTTGTATGGAAGACCCCCTTAGAGGGGTGGTCGAGACATACCCTCCCCCAAGGGGAGGTCGGGAGTTCGACTCCCAACTTTACCAAGCTAAAAAAAAACTACCATGATTTTGGGATTTGTGGAATTGCTAGGTAAGCGAGTTGCTCGGTTCAACCAGAACAGGCTGAATACATACATCATGGGATTTGGAAGATCTCCCAGTTGTTGGAGTTTCTTTGAAACGAATTACCAATGGTTGTTAGAGTTTCTTTGAATCGAATTACCAATGTAGCTCAGTTGATGTTAATGTTAATAGGACGAGTACAATTATCTTAACTAGGTTCAAAACTTCAAATGGTTGTATATATAATTGTAGGGGCAGGAAATCATGTTTTTTTTATAATTTATTTAAGAATGAAATTGTGTTGTTAATGGACTGAGCACGACCTGGCTAGCATTGATAATTTGATATGGAGTTTGAAACAGAGTTTTTCATTTAAAACAGCTTAAAATTAATTTTCGAGAAAACACAGTTTTGTTAAATTTTTGAAAAACTATTTTTTTATAATTAAAAAAAGTTGAAAATGAATTAGATTAAATATGATTATAGTTGTCCAAATCATTTCAAACTATTTATCCCCTATTCTCAAACCATGTTCAGTCAGTCACCCTGTTGTGACATGATAATGGTTCTTTAATAAGTATACATTCGGTCTCATTTTAATTTGGGAAATTAATTTTGAGTTCTTCATAGAATTCCTCAATTGTTTTAGGTCCTTAAAACATGTGAATTTATTTTTAGATCCCTAGATTTCATTGTATATTATTTTCAGATCCTTCCACCTTTACATCATCAAGTACACCATTATATTTTTTATTTTTACCATATTCTTCTTCACCGTCTGTGTACATTGTTAATTTTTACCCTCTCTTTCTGTCTTTTACACTAATAACAAGCATGTGTACACTATTAAATTGTCTGTATATATTGTTAACATGTATGTATACACTGTTAAACTATCTGTATAATTTATTGATGGATTTTATATATTGTTATTTTTTTTATTATGATATTATTATATTGTGACATGATGAAAATTTATTATCTCTATCATCAAATTTAAAATTGTAAGAAGAAAGTTTGATTGTCTGTATGGATTAGAAGAGAATGAGGAGCACAAAAAATGTGAAGACAAAGGAAAAAATGGATAAAAATAACTTCCACCAGATTGAAGGACTCAAAAATAATACATAATTAACATGTGGATGTAAAAATAAATTCGAATATTTCAGAGACTTAAAAGAATAATTCAGAGGTTCTGAATAACCGTGAATTAATTTCCCTTTTTAATTTTAAGAAATTTATGAGTATTTAGTATTTACATGTAACGTGTCAATATGATTTCATGTAATGTAATCCTGACCTTCATCTTTAGTATTTAGTATTTACAATCAGTGTCCTTCTTCTCCATTGAATCCCCAAACCAAGAAAAAATAAAATATTCAAAAACCATGTCCGATCAACCAATCCCACCGTTCCCTCTCCTTCAACCAAACCCTAACCCTAACCCTAACCCCAACCTCCAGCTTCACATCCCCTCCACCCCCGCCAAGCGCAAGCGCACCGGCCTCCGCCGCAGGGCCTCCGCCATCCCATCCTCACCTCCCTTTCCCCTCCTCTCGCTCCCCAATCGCCTCCCTATCCCCCCCTCTTCCACCGCCTCCGTCACCCCTCCTCCCGCCCCCGTCGCCGCCGCCCCCGACATCTCCGAAGAGATCATCTTCATCAACAAGGAACCCACGGCCGAGGCCCTCACCGCCCTCTCCGCCGGCTTCCCCGCCGACTCCCTCACCGACGAGGAGACCGAGGCGGGCGTCGTCTCCATCATCGGCGGCATCGAGCAGGTCAACTACATCCTGATCCGCAATCACATCCTCACCCGGTGGCGCGAGAACGTCTTCCAGTACCTCACGAAGGAGACGCTCACACCCTCCATTCCCTCACAGTACAAGACCCTCTTGGACTCCGCCTACCACTACCTCCTCTCGCACGGATACATCAATTTCGGGGTCGCCCCCTCCATCAAAGATAGGATCTTGACCGAGCCAGACAAGCCAATGGTGGTGATCGTCGGCGCGGGCCTGGCGGGCATCGCCGCGGCGCGGCAATTGATGACTTTCGGGTTCAAAGTCGTCGTCTTGGAGGGTCGGAAGCGGGCGGGGGGACGGGTCTACACCAGGAAGATGGAGGGCGCGAATCGGACAGCCACCGCCGACGCCGATTTGGGCGGAAGCGTTTTGACGGGCACTCTGGGGAACCCTCTCGGAATTGTAGCCAAGCAGTTGCATTCGACGCTGCACAAGGTGAGGGACAAGTGCCCGTTGTACAGACCGAACGGGGAGCCCGTCGACCCGGTCACGGATTCGCGGGTGGAGGAGGCGTTTAACAGGCTCTTGGACCGGGCGAGCCGGCTGAGGCAGAACATGGGAGAGGTCTCCATGGACGTATCGCTGGGCGCGGCGCTCGAGACCTTCATGGAGGAGGTTTATGGGAGCCCGTTCAGTGAAGAGGAGGCGAATTTGTTTAATTGGCATCTTGCGAACCTTGAATACGCGAACGCAGGCTTGCTTTCGAAGCTTTCACTGGCGTTTTGGGACCAGGATGACCCGTATGACATGGGAGGGGACCATTGCTTCTTGCCTGGTGGGAATGGGCGGCTCGTGCAGGCGCTGGCGGAGAATGTCCCAATTCTGTATGAGAAGACGGTGCAGAGCATTGAATATGGGGTTGATGGGGTGCGGGTTGGGGTGGCAGGGGGTCAGGTCTATGAGGGCGATATGGCGCTATGTACCGTCCCTTTGGGGGTGTTGAAGAGTGGGTCGATTAAGTTTGTGCCTGAATTGCCGCAGAGGAAGTTGGATGGGATCAAGAGGTTGGGGTTTGGGCTACTGAATAAGGTGGCGATGCTTTTCCCTCACGTGTTCTGGGGGACGGATCTTGATACGTTCGGGCACTTGGCGGGGGAGAGAAGTCGGCGGGGAGAGTTTTTCTTGTTTTATAGTTATGCGACGGTGGCTGGGGGTCCGCTGCTGATTGCGCTCGTGGCAGGGGAGGCTGCACATAATTTTGAAACGATGTCCCCGACTGATGCTGTGACTCTTGTTCTTCAGATTCTTAGAGGTACATGTCTTTCTTCTTCTCCATGTGTATTTCCCTAAGTTGAATTTAGATTGTTTCAATGCAAGTTGATCAATGACAGAGAAATTCCTTTGATGTCACAGATGTAGTAAAATTAAAAATGAAGTGATTATCTTTCCATTTCTGTATGTGAAGTATTGATGAATTGTTAGTGTAAGTCCTGATCCTTTTGAAGACTGTCATAAGGGGGACATGACTTTTATGTTATAGGAGATTCTGATATAGCTACCCTGTGTAGTGGAATTCTTTAACTTTGTAACTCATGTCATCTTTTTGTGATCCGTATAAAAACTAATCGGAAACCTCCTATGTTTATGGGTGAATTGTGATCTGATTTGGATGATGTTTTATATGTTAGAAAAGTTTAAATCAATGGTTGGTTGCTATTTGCTATTCGAAATGATACTTTGTACATTTTCATTTTTACTCTGTTGAGTTCTTTTTTTTTCCCCTGCTTTAAAACAGGCATATACGAGCCTCAAGGAATTGATGTTCCGGATCCTATCCAAACCGTTTGCACAAGATGGGGCAGTGATCCCTTCAGTCTAGGTTCCTACTCTCACGTTGGGGTGGGTGCTTCAGGGGATGACTACGATATTCTAGCTGAAAATGTTGGAGATGGAAGACTATTCTTTGCTGGTGAGGCCACCACGAGGCGATACCCTGCAACCATGCATGGGGCTTTCCTGAGTGGATTAAGAGAAGCTGCAAGCATAGCTCACCATGCCAATGCCAGGGCTATGAAAATAAAAGTTGAGAGAAGCCCATCAATGAATACCCAATCATGCGCAGCCCTTCTCGCAGACCTATTTAGGGAGCCAGATTTGGAGTTTGGGAGCTTCTCTGTTATTTTCGCCCGGAAATCACCTGATCCCAAGTCAACTGCGGTCTTGAGAGTTATGATAGGTGGATCACGGAAGAAGAGCAATGAAAACACGAAGCTGGATCAGCAACACTCGAATAAACCCCTCTTTCAGCAGCTTCAATCGCATTTCAATCAGCAGCAACAACTTCACGTATACACATTGTTGTCTAAACAACAGGCACTTCAATTGAGAGAAGTGAGAGGTGGGGATGAAATGAGGCTGAACCACCTCTGTGAAAAACTTGGTGTGAAATTGGTTGGTAGAAGGGGTTTGGGGACTGGTGCTGATGCAGTTATCGCTGCCATCAAGGCGGAGAGGGGAAAGCGGAGATCCACTTCAGCTTCATCATCTGTAAAACTAGGTAATTTGTGAAAAGTGTTTAACATTTCTTCCTTCTTTTTCAAAATACTATATTTTCACCCAATTTTAATTAGCATTCTCTTCTCCATTCACATATGTGATAGCCTTCTAATGGGTAGGTAAAAGCGCACCTACTCTATGCTTAAGATATTTATAGCTTTTTAAAACTTTCATGAATGCAACAAACACGAGGAAGTGGCTTAAGAAAGGGGACTATATGTGTTCTGTTTTCTTATTCTGTTTATTACGTTTAATGCAATGTGGTTTCTGCATTTTATCAAATCATGGTGAATTTTATATGAGACCATATACTATAAAGTTGTCTCGTTTACTTCTATTTTCCCCTTCCAGGAAGGAGTCGCGTCATGAGAAAGAAATTGATGCGAACTGAACCACATAACAATGAACCTGCCAATACTGCAAAGTAGTGGGTGTGATGTAGAGCTTTGGTTTTCTCTTCATTTCGAGTTGAAACTTTGTGAATGTGTGTACAATCTATGGAGGAGCCCGATGAACTGCAAAGATGTTTGAAGCGTAGTCAGCTGAAATTCATCAAAACTTCCATCTGGTTCTGGAGAAATAGTGCCTGAGCTGCAGTTTTACAGCACTAACAGTTGAAATACGATCAGAAGATGCAGTAGATTATACTTGGAAGCATCTGTAAGCATCTGTAGCCCCAGTTAGATCCTCATATAGAGACTCCATTGAAGATGCTCTTAGAGGGATAAGATGCAGTTATCTTATCAGGTGTGACTAGTCTTCAATAATTAAGAGCATGTAACTAACTAGATGGATCTCGAAGAGATGTATCCGGTCAGTGTTAAATCTCATTAATTCTATTATGCCATCGATACATTTAATCATTTTTACGATCTCCTTTACAATATCATATATTTCATTAGTCATTTACGCTCACTGTGACATACTCATATATCTTCTATAATGAAATATATATCTCGCCATAAAATTTTTATACATTTTATAAATTGATTTATATAATTTATTAAAACATATAGAAAAAATTAATTTTGGGTCCTTGAGAAACCCCTAAACACTGTTAAGTCTTGGTTAATAAGTCTATGTACACAGACAGTTTATCAATGTTATGCTTTTAAAAATAATAAGACACTAGTAAAAAAAAATAAAAAAAAAAAGGGGGATAAAGTTGACCCACATTGAATGGAAAGACTCGTAAATAATACACAACTAACCTTGGGACATAAAAATAAATCCTGATATTCGAGTGACTTAAAATTAATTTAAGAGTTTATTCGGAAGACCTGAAATTAAAATTTTCAAAGTGTATATTTTATTTTTATTAGAACAATATATACTGTTTTTTTAATTAAAAAAAATAGATACGGATTGCATTGGGGGATCAATTCATTGGTTGAACGGCTCCGATTTCGTCTTTAGCTAAAATTTTGCCGCATAAAGTTATGCTGCGTGTATTCATTTATCCGTATCCACGTGACACCAGATAAAAATCCCAACCCAACCCAACCCAACCGACGCAAAATCAGAACAAAAAAAAATGGCGACACTCATTCAGACTTTTCGATTTCGTTCACTCCCTTCGAGGGACTCTCTCCCAAGCCGCCCCCGCTCTTGGAGCCCTCCATTCTCGATCGGACGGTCCTCAGTTCCTTCAAGTTCCTGGTTTTCTTGGGAGAGCAGAAACATTCATCCATTAGAAACCCAGTGCAGAGCATCATCAACTGAAGGTGAAGAAATTTTCAATCTTTTCCTAAAAATTGGTTCGAGTTAAACTTTGTCACATTCAGAGTCACTTATTCTTCTTCTTTTTATTGGGTTTTATTGTGTGTGTTAATCATGGAGATATGGGGGTCCCTGGTGAGCTAACTGAACTCGAAGACTCAAAATTTGCACCTTTGACTACTGAAGAACCATCATTTGGACCACCTGTGAGTCTTTTACTGTTCTCAGGGTCTCTATTTTGTTTCAGGATAATGTTAAGTACAATACAACTACTTGTGCTGTAGCAGATTTTGGGGAAGTGTTTCATTTGGTACAGTACATTTACATGCATAAATCATGCGGGTTAAGTACAGAAATAATTAAACTATTTTCTAGATGTACTTTATTATCAGTATGAAAAAATACATGCAAAAAATTGTATGTTGGGTGTTAATGTTGAGACAACAATTAGGATTAGTTTATTAAATTAAGAAGAATGTGATAAATAATCTAAGTTGAATGGATACCCGGATTCTGAATGTACAAAACACACAATTCGACGACCATAAGTATGTTTAGTCAGTTGATATGGGAAACATCCCATCAGAGAACTTTTCAAAACATTTGGAAAATTTGAAGTCCATTGTGATTATGACGTGCGTAGCCCTATGTGCACTCCACACATGCTTTGATTTTTTTTTTCTTACTTTTTTTATTTAATTGTATCTTATACTCTAATAAACTGCATATGTCATATACCACCTTGGCGAAATGGGCCTGCACGCATTGAAAATAAGAACTACGCATAACAATGCCTTTTGTGTGTCTAAAGAGGTTATTTTATGCCTAAAAAAACAGAGGTTATTATATTTCATGTTTTTTTATGCTGGACATTTTAAGTTTTTGAACACAGAGTTCTTGATTAGATTGTTTGATTTAATATCTTCTAAGCTTTGACAATTCATGCTGTTGTAGCATTCATGTTTTTGGTGAATTTATAAATGTTTTTGAGGATATTTTGTAGAATTGATAGCTAATGAAACCAAATGAATTCTTTTATTTTGATAGGCCTTACTGTTGTTGGGATTTAAAGCGGAGGAAACTGCAAAGGTAATTAATCAATGATGGACTGTTTCTGTATCTTTTGGTTAATTGTTCGTGATTCATGGATAACTGTTTAGTAACTTTAACTTAGAACCAAGCAAAAAAAAAAACTTTTAACTTCGAAGTAAGAACCCTCAAGGATGGTGTAGTTTAATGATTTCTAAAAATAGTATATTTTATAAACCAATGTGGTAGTTTATTTTTTCTGCATTGATTTCTCCTACTACCTATTGTAGCTGATCTGAGTATCTTTCTTGTGCAGATACAACTATTTCTAAAAGAGATGGGTGGTGAGTTTTTGAAGGTAATTGTCGGAGGTGATTGTTAGTTCATGATGATATTTTAGTTTCCTCATTTGTTGCATTTGGTGGTCAATTCTCACTATTTGCCATCTTTGCTTGACACTAGTGTCTGTTGAACAGTTAAACAAATGTGGCATTTGAATCAAATGCTGGTCTGATGAATAAAGAAAAAATTACTATATTTGTTCTGTTCATGTGTAGAGAATATTATTATGTGGAGTAGAATAATTCATTAATTCAGTGCAAGAACTGACCTCCATTGGATTATTGGCTTGGGGTGCATGTAAATTATATCATGGACTTGCTGATTACCATCTGCCTTGGACCCAAAATTTGTGATCCAACCACAGAGCTAGAAATCATTAACCTATACTATTTTACAATGCCATTTCAAAAGCATCCTTTTAGAAAGAAATCAGAAGGCCCTCTGATGTGATAGGGAGGAATAAGTGCTGATCCATTTGGATTGGCATGTATAGTTTCTGTGTAACTCTCACAAGATTCAAATCCTAAATGGGATACTAACATAGGAAAGATTCAATATTTTTAATAAGTTGTAGGAAGGATCTACAATACCTGATGAATAATGATCCATGCAAGTGCAAGTAGTAGATTCCTTGCCTTTACTTTCTTTAAAAAAGTTGTGCCAACATCTAACCATGACTTCACTCACATGTCATATTTGGGAGTTCTATCCATTATTCAATTATTTGAGAAAATACAAAATTGTATTTATCATATCTTTTTAATTTATCTCAGGTAATCCACTGTACTGAAGACATGATTACATGCTCACTCTGGGAAGCAATGCATTCTGAACAGCCCAATTTGGAAGATGTGAAGGTTGGTTATTTGATTGATGCTGTTCTCCATGGAATATTTTGTTTGTATCCATGATGCACTATTATTACAATATATAACCATGTTAATCTGACAGATTATCCTGATGTACTTACAAGATGATGCCACATATTTATCCATTTCACCACTAGAAAAGTTCAAATATTTCATGAATCATTTTTAAATCCATTCCTTTGTTGCTTAAGCTAGTGTATGAATCGGTAATTTAGCTTATTGGATAAACTTTTCAACTTTCTTTATTTGTGTGTTGAACTTTAAACTCCATTTGCAGGTTGCTCAATCAGTACCCAGAGTATGCTTTCTATCTGGTTTGAGTGGGGAGGAGATGATGATGTTTATTGATGCCTATCCAGAAATTGGTATTGGCCATATGATTACTCTGTCATCATTCCTTGAGTTTTTTCTGCCCGACTCATGTGAATCAATAAACTTTACATTTCTTAATGTGTTTTTTTCAAGAGATTGTATGTAATTTTGCCTTCCTACTTTGAAACTATTGGGCACATCTTAGTTTTCATACTGAATTAATAACCAATATAAATGTGTTATAACAAATGTGACGATAACAGGGTATTAGAAATAATATTACTTTCTATCATATCTAATATAACAATAACATCACATCAGTTTTCCGGTGGTAGCATAATGTCTGGACAATTTGATTCCCTCTCAAAATAGTTTCCATGAAAAATGTATATTCTTGCATATCTTGTCAAAAGAAAATATTTGTTTCATGAAAATTTTGCAACCTGTTCTGCAGTAAAATGTGACTCAAAACCAAGCAAATATAGTTACTTTTTCGGGATTTATGAATAAGATGAAAAACATTTGATGGTATTGTACAGGACTAGAGCCAGCAGTTTTTGCAGCTCTTGTCCCCAACAGTGCTGATAAAATGCTTGGAGAGGTGATTGAAGAAATTATGGGAGACCATGAAATGATGGTAAGCTAGGTGTATTAACAGCAGAATTCGGAGTAGATCATGTCTGCATTTGATTGTTTTATGACACATTTTCTAAAATCTTGCAGTCTGCAAAGCAGTCAGAGTGAGATTTAGAAATAGTGAAAAGAAGTGATAGAAATCTCCAATGAGCAAAAGCTTCAAGATATTACATCTTCCATGGAGCTCCAAATGTACTGCAGGTAATGTTTTGAAATAGGAACTTCTTCTGAAATTATTAGGATAATCGAAAACTGTTCCATCAGTCGGGTTTTGATCATCTCCCACGAAAAACAGATGCCTGATCTTATGTGAACTAGTGTTTGAAGAACCAAATCGTCCTTGAACCTGAAAAATGACTCGAATTAACCGGAATTGAATCATGACATCATAACATATAAATATATTATTAATATCATATTAAACAAGCTTGCAAAAAAAATGATTTGTTTTAGAAAATTTTCACAATTATCAAGTCTTAAATCTTAATTTTTAAAGTCTATATAACAACACAATAGTACAGGTAGATTGTAGTATGATTTTGTTATATAAAATCTAAACTTTTGTTAAAATTAATATTTGAACAAGTAACTAATTACAAATTTTCTGAATAAAATTATACGGATCATGATCTAATACATTTTCATATGACATTCAAATAAAGTATAAAACAATAAAAGAATGTAACTAATTATAATTTGAATCAATCCATAGTCTATTCTCGAAAATCACAGGTTCAACCGGTACTGGCCGGCTGACTGTTTTTTACATTTTAATTTAGTTTCTTTTTTTACACTAATTGGTTCTGAGGACTAATCAGACTGGAATTCAAACCGGTTGAAGGTTCACCCGGTTCAACCGACCAGGATGGGTCGGTTCTAAAACATTGATTTTAACCATGAGATGGACTTATGATTAGAGAGTGATTACTTATACTTTATCAACCAAATAATCTTCAATGACTGGTTTTTGGGGTTCATCTCTGCCTACTCCAGTTAATATATTTAATTTGCACTGGTGATTATCTGACCCTGATGTCATATGTCTTGCAGGTAAATTGATCTACTTATCTTTCTGCTGCCACTCTCAGAAATCAAGAAGATAAATCAACATTGTCCAGATTTGCAGCCCCGAAAAAAAAAATTTCATATTCTCAAACATGTCTGTTTCATTAGTGGACTCATTGTCCTAGTGTTGAGAAAAATTTGGTCATGCTATGTTCATATCGTTCCTGCCTTTTGGATTCGATTTGCAATCCTTCAACATCAAAGAAAACTAACTATTCAGTGTAATTTATTTTGAGTTTAACCCGAGATCAGTCACAAGAGGATATGTCATCTTATGTCCACATCGCTTTGGATCACTAAATTGGTCAATGTTTGGGTTAGTGTATCATATTCCATTTATTTTTGCCAACATTAAAGATTCTTTCCTTTTTTAATAGCAGGGAAGAATGACAGTTTAATTAGGGAGAAGAAAGAAAGTGAAAACATATCCAGATGTTGCGCATGATTCACAACTTACACCCTGCATGTTGAAGATTTCAAAAGAACCAAAGGTCATAATGACAGTTTTTTATTTTTTTAATTAACCTCAAGAAAACTATCCTGCATAAATTATAAATGATATTCTTTTTCAGTGTCAAACTGGTCAGGCCAATAACAAATATGAAATAATATTTAGTTGATACATTTGAAGTTTTGAAACTTAGATCTTTAGTTGAAGGAAACCAAACAATCTGCCGGTGTTGCAGCTTTTCCTTCAACTGGTTCTCTTTTACTTTAGTTCTCTATTGAGGACAACAATTATTTCCTCCAGGAGGGGCAGAGTTGCATTGTTTGGAAACTCAAACTATGCTTCCTTCTCAGCCACTGTCAATGGCACATATCAGCGTGTACTCACGTGGTCGGTCATCTGAATCCATACATAGGGCATCACCGCAGCAAATAATCAGAATCCGAATGGGATGCACAGAAGTGCTACCTCGGATCAGTAACTGATAATGGGGAAAATTCTGATGCCTGGAGCTTCTGGCAGAGTTTTTCCGCCACCATGTCTACTCTCTTCTGGTCCTGCAATAGATGATGATGTTTAAATGACAATAGACGCATCACACATTGACAGTGACATATAGGTGAACATGGTAGGATGAAACAAAACTAGCTTAATTAATAAGATTCATTAAGTCATTAGCATGGACATAAACCATAGACATTTGTATATATGAAAGCATAGTAGACAACTAATACCTTCCCCAGGATATTGATGATGAGAGGATCTAATCGTGATTTTCGATAACATCCTGTATATCACAATGGATATCAGACATCAGTGAGATTAAGGATTTAGTTAAATGGCATAAGAAGATACTAGAGAATCATGCACAAGTTCACTAATTTGGTATTGTGGAATTGTTACCTATAGAAAGGTCTGGAAACTCGAGAATCAATTTCAACACAATCGGAGCTGCCTCTATCTGCAGACCATAAGACGTGCAAATATAATTATAGCTGCTGAAATTTAGAACTACATGCAAAGTAAGTTCCGCTGATGATTTGAAGACCAAGAAGATAATAAAGATGATAGCTGCTGCAATTTAGAATGCTGAAATTGTTTATAGACTTGATAATGTTAGAGGGGGCTGTGTGTGTGTGTGGGGGGGGGGGGGGGGGGGGGGTGTGATATCAGATAAATTGAGACAGATAGTAGTAATGAAATTTTCTTTAATTGAAATGCATATAAAAAAGGTCATGCAGAAACACTATGCAGATTCAAATAAATAATCTTGAGAAAGTAATGTAGTGAGAGATTCCTTCATCCTAAAATTTTGGAATTGTTCATAGTGAGAAGATGTAGAAGAATAGCATATTATGTTGCTGCAATGCAAAGTGAGGGACATACATCAGACAGTGGTGTACTGAGCTGCTTTGACAAAGAAGGGGGCAACGGCACTAGAGGGCCACTTGAGCTGGTTAATTCAAGTAGGCAATCCCACTCTCTCTCAAGTTCAGTAACATTCGTAGAAGTCAGAATGATGATATTTTGGCACTTTATCTGCAAGAAAGTGGCACTGCAAGCTCAGAAAATCATGATGCTGCTCCAAATAGTCCAGGAAGGTAAGAAAAATTATAATGTCTAAGGTGAATTGTATCAATGAATGGGCAACACAATAAGTTCAGCTACTATTGTTCAAAACCAGGGTGCAACAGCAGAATTTGCACTTCCATTATTATTCATGAGCCAAATATAAGATGTAGAAAAATAAGGAACATGTTCTTGGCTGATTTATTCACGTGATTGTTGCCAGAACCCATTTACCCAGATACTGATCATCTTAGTTGAAGGCAAAGAATCTAAAGCGGTAAAACATATCAATAATAACAGATAAGATGCACAGATTAGACTTACCAAAGGCACAGGTAGCTTTTCATGATGCAGTAGTTCAGTTATACCCTCAGGCAACTGAGCCATCTGAAAAGTAAAATTGAGCTTAAGATAATCAATACATTCTCATAATGGCAACACTAAAAACCTGCAGTCTGAACCATTTATCTTATCAAACAGTAATTGCCATGGTCCTTTATAAATATTTTATCGGTTTGTTCAGGACTAATGATAATATTAATAGCTACCAAACCACCTCGTAACAAGTTAGTAGAGGTACCCCTCTTCACCGTGAGGTCCTAAGTTCGAGTCTTACTCCTCTTGGTAGGAGAAGATTTGACTAGGAAAAAAAACACCAACCAACCAAAAAAAATGATAATACGTGTAGCAGTGAACAAATGCTTCAGAGTAAGGAATTATGCATATTTCAAACATTCATTCAGACTCATTGTCATCTTCTGCAAGTTGAATCATTAACTGCAAATCTCACCTTTCATTATGCATCATCTATAATAGACTTCAAACAAATGACATCCCGAATATGAAAAGTATATGTCATGATCTTCATAGAATTATCTAGTGCTGTATATAAATTTAAAATAATAAACAAGTTCTGCAGTTCATTCTAAGACCATTTGAACATATTCCTCCCACATCTTTTATGCCATTTGGAACATCATCACCAATGACTTTTCTCCAAATGGTTTAGGTCGCTATGTTTATAGGACATGTAAAGCAAATGGGAATCCTCAATTCAAAAGTTCTACTATGATAAAAAGGACTTATAGGAGCTTTGCTATTTTGGTAGTTAACAAGAGTCCTCTGTGAAAAGGAAAAAAAAAGATGAAAAAGATTTTTTTTTTAAATGCATTCCTCACCATTGCGTGTCATCTGAGAATTGCTACCCCCCCCCCCCCCCCCCCCCCACACACACACACACACACAAAAAAAAAAAGCGAAGGAAGCCAGTGAACACCGGTGGGAATCAAAGATTAGTTATCCATTAGGCTCATAAGGAGTTCAATATAATGGAGATCTACATGGTATGTGTTAATAATTGTGGCATGCATGAAAACAACTCATAAAGAAAGATTTGTGAGAGGAATTTCCAGCATATCAATGGGAAATCCCATATGAAAAGCACCATCATTAACATCTAGGTCTCTCATTCTGTATGCCATATATACAAAACAACAGCTACTGGTGATTCAAAAAAAAATTCTACCCATAAAATATATTTATTACCTCATTACGATCCCCAGTGCACTGATCCCCGATAAGATGCCTAAGGTACTCCTCAAACTCTTCATCAGGAGCCTGCAATTTATAACAGCTTATATTGTCAAAAAATGTTGCTTTTATAAATATCAAAATTTAAATAATGTTGCTTTTATAACTATCAAAAATTCTGTAATAATATTCAAGAAACCAACTGGAACTAAACGGTATCTCCATTCACATACCAGACGAACTCCAAAGATTTTGCAACACCTGCTACTGAAACATCTGAGTGCATAGGACCCACCCCTCCAAACAAAAATACCTATAAGACTGATCTCAAAATTAGTCCACGAAATCTTTATGGAATAGGTACGGAGAGTAAAACACAGATGCAATGTATCTTGACCACGTCTCCAATTAACCATATTTATATGAAATTGCTAGTGCAATATAATAAACGTGCACTAAACTAATGATGCAACATAGGATGCATTAATGACAAATTGTGGCAGAGAAAAAAAAATCAGCTATATTCTTACCATGTCGCTACTGTGCTTCCTGGCCTCAATTTCCTCAGCCACAGAATCTACCTGCATTTTAAGTGCCTGGAAATGTCATTGTGCACATGCCACTCCATTTCACAATAACAAAATTTAATGGTTCCGACGAATAATATCATTGATTATGTTTTGCAGTTTACAAAGAACCAAAACATAAAAAAGAAATAATGTCATGTTTCTTGTTTTTTTTAGAGTGAATTTGGAGCATCTTACTAAAAAAAGATGCCCCCTGAACAAAACAGAGTAGATAGATCTCCTAAAAAAATAATAAGAAAGATCAAAGAAAAGTAAAAGAGATAAAAAGACCCCACTGAATAGGGGCATAACCCTCATCGATGGCCTAAACCCTTAATCTTTAGAGATTACATTTCAAACCAAGAGGTTACTCATGATGGTGGAAGGAGGGTCCATGCCAAAGAGCACAATAACTCATGATTTGAGAATTGAGTGTCCTGTTTAGTTGTTGGAAAATGAAATCAGAGATAAGATGAGCATTTCCATCCATGATGGGAAATGAACGCTTTGCCCTTAGCTGAGAAATCAATTCTACAATTTTGGTGGAAAATTAAGAGATGTAGGGGTTATTTCCACCACGACAAACGTGAAAATTAATATCCATTTCCATTACTAACATTTTACACATTATTTTATTACAACCAACCCCCATACATGTGTGTATATTGTTCCTTATAGTCTCTGTGCTACATAGGAGATTAAAGCCTTAATTTGTGTCAACAAAATCAAAGTCAAAGAAATATACTGTCCAAAGCAATATAAGAAATTAAAACAATTAAGTAAGAACAGGAGAGTCAAGAAGGTGTACATATCAGCCATAGAATACGTGTGAATAAATGTCTAGAATTTAAAAAAAACTAAGAATTCATGGCATTTCATTATGAAAAATTTCACAGATGTTTTAACATGTCTAAATTTATTAACAAATAACTCAGGTTCCTTACATCGTTCCGAACAACTGCACTGTGTACCACTGTCCATCCTATAGAATGGAGTTTCTTGCACAATGTTGGTCCCACTTGATCCTCTACTATTCCACATCTGATATATCAAGCGGGGAAAAGTATCACTAACATATGAAATTGATAAAAAAAATGACATGCATATGCTCATAGAAGATAATCATGTCATATAAATTGCAACAAAACAAAAGTTCAATTCAGTAGTAGCAATCTTCTGGATTAATCCATCAGGAACTTGAACGTAGCAGAAACTGCTAAGCATGATAAGAGACCATTATTTCACAAATTTCCTTAATATATCAATTACTTGGAGAAACTGTTTCAACAACGCAATGAGTTATGCACCCCAAAACAACCAAAATATATTATATTGGCCCACACCTTGGAAGATGAATAGTTCAAAAAGCTGTTGAGGACAACCAATGTAATAGATATAATAATCTTGATTTCTTATAGAACACTAAATATTAAGGTTTTTAACATATTACAATCTTTCATGTCAAATCCAGAAATTTTGTCTTCATGCTAATACTATCAGCATTATATCAATTTAATGTGCTCTGCTAGCAAATTACACATTTGTTTATATTAACAATAATGTTGGGTAGTTCAGCAATTTTCTAATTGTCAAAATAATAAATTCTTCAAGAAAATGATGGAAAACTTCAGTAGAAAGAATGAAAACAAATTTGTAGATAGACAAGTTAGAAATGGATTTCTCGGCAAGCTAGTCCAGATTTACAGGGAGTAAAGAAACAGTTGAAATGCATCCACATCAGTAAATAACAAAAATTGATCTTCTAGCTCTATAGAACCCAAAAGTTCTATCTTAGCCTTTCCACCCTTCAGAAGAAAGAAATAAACTTGCACAGAACACAGGCATACGAATCTTGACGCTTGCATATTCGAATGTCATGTTTGCAAGCTGTTCTCACTTTTTGAAGACCTGTATATAAAACTTTAATTTTTCATGTTTGATTCATCTTTTTTTATCAAGTGAATGGAATGCTTTATTTATTTTCTGAAGGAATGGAATGGAAAATCTGAAAATGTCATTAGACTAAATATAGGTGGTGAACTAGTGCCATTGCCATTGGAGACTATATCTGGAGATCCTCAACTTTAGAGAGAGATAATTCTTTGCGTTAATGTCTATAAATGAGTTGGTGGAAGAAGAGGAGGTGATATCACTATTTACATTAATTTCTATTTTCTAGAAATGGTGGAAGAAGGGGAATCCATGTACACACATACCTAAGAGGGATCTCCCTTCTTTTGTCTGGGAAGTGTTTGACTTGAAGCAAAGGACACAAATGAATCACAAAGTAGTACAACAAAATGAAGTTCTATATTCCAGCCACACAACCTTCCCAAATTATAATGATAGTCTTGGGTCTTCTTTCCATATTAATAGATCCCCCAACTTGGCCAATAAAATGAGAACCAGGAGAACAATAACAGGATGATTAATCATGTTGAGGACCCAACCCAATCACTTTCCAGGACAATCAAGGGAACAGCAGTAGGTTTGAACATCAAAATTTATAAGCCAAACTAATGAACCTGAGACAGATAAAAAATTTGCAATCAACCAAGCTTTGAACTGAGAAAATGACTTACAGAATTTCATCACCTACAGCAACGACTGATGCAGTAAGAATGCCACTCGCAGATGGGGCAACACTACTCACACCATTTCTTAAAACAGTAACACCTTCATGGATTGAAGAAGAAAATTTCTTTGCTCTCCCTGCCCTTTCACGCCTTCCATCTGAAAGAAGATACGCAGGCCTAAACTTTTCCTTGTTTCCAGTAGAATCGCTGATGCACAATAATGCATTTGGGACTGTGTCATATATGCTCCCGATTGATGTATATCTATCCATTGGACAAAATAAAGAATTCAGCTCTAAACAAAACAAGAAATCAAGGTCCTAAACCTGAGAATACATAAGGAATTTCACACATGAAAACAATCATATCCTTGATACCATTATCAATCTGAACTTGAATTATTTACTGGCAGCAATTAATGGACTAGAATAATAACAGCAGACAGATAAGAAACATGGCAAAACTTTTATATGTGACATCATGAACTAGCTACAAAACCCAGTATAGGGAAAAGTTACCCTTGATCATATAAACTGCAGTATTGAATCTTGCATGTTAAAATAAATGCCCAGACATCCCTGTAAAGGAGACAATTGAAAGAATAAGAATTGCCCACAATAAACTTCCTCAAAAGAAAACATTAGTAATCAGTTCAGACTTTCCTAAATCATAAACAGCTTATAGGAAAAGGAAAACCTGTAAGACCAATCCAAGATTGGATTCACTCTCATGAATGGCGGCCATCCTTTTGAACTGGGAGAGAACTGTTCTTGGCCAACCTGGTAAGAAAGTTGCAGACTTAATTGAAGCAAACATCTCAGATCAAGTATAGCTTTCACAGGATGTGGTAAATTTAGGAATCTGATCCTAATTTGATTATTAATTTTTAAAATAAGGAACTAATTCAATATGTGTGAGCATTGTATATATACCGCATTAGGGTCACCAATTCGGGTACCAAGAAAAATAGCTTTGATAGGTTTTTTCTGCAGTAAAGCCTCCAAGCCAGATTTGAAATCTGAGCGAATGATTTCCAATGGCAAGTTGTAGCTGCTCGAAAGCAATAGCTAACTTAAGCTTGATAGAATAAATTTCTAACATAGAGGATGCTCAATAATGGTGCAGCAAAGAAAGAGCTCATTTATTAGACAGTAAATATAGAGGAAATTTAAATAAAAATGCACTCACGTAGTAGCAGTTTCATAAGTGAATGAGTTAATCTCGGGGAAAGCAGAGGAACTCTCAAAATAGATGGTTCGCATTGGACAACTCTTGCAGTCTGTCTCTCTCTCATTATAACAATGAACTTCCTCTTTGTGCAGATGATAGCCAGCTCGAAGCAGATGAAGCAGAACCTAAACAAAATCTACCATTATGACTCACAGGTTTGATTTCATGAAACTCTAGTAATTGACAGATGTTGCAAGTAATTACAGTGGAGTCTTTCCCCCCATTAAAGCTGAAGGCAACCTCTTCAAACCTGTCAAATATAAACAAATTTAAGATATAGCAGGATGGATCCGGATTACTCCTTGGCGCACCTATCAAGTATACAGGAGATGTGATCATGTGAATGACAAAAACACAAAATGAAATCAAAGATGTCAACAGAAAATTCGGACTACACTCAAAATTTATCACCACAGAAAGTCATAACAGACTGCAGTAGGATTAACGATTTGAGGCCATTGGCTCTTCAGATTCACATCAGAACGCTGGTGAGACTCTCTAAATGAGACCTCTATGAGACGGAAAGCCAGAGAATGTCTTAGATTCTGAGTAAAAATAGATCATATATCTAGTAGCTACTGTGGAGTGAAATACTTGCTTCACTTACACTTCCCATTTGTATCACACACCCAGAATACAGATCTGAGATTGTATGACAAATCATTAGGATCGATCAAACAACCTTTATCATAGAGGAATAATAAAGGGAAATGCAGCAAGATGTAATACCTGTTCTGGAGCAGGACAACAGGACCACACTATAGAGCAATCAACATCTTAAAGAATACTGATGAGGTTGTTTAAATGCTTCTTCCCCATTTTGATGAGCAATGTTGAAGAACCCAAAATCTCTTGTTGGCATAAATGCCAAAAATAGCACTATCCATTCCTATCTTAAAAGACAAGCTGAGCAGTCTTGTCTTGTTAATGCGGTAGCAAATAAGGAGCTCCATTGAAAATATTTTCTTGAAACATTTAGATGTGATGTACACTCCCATAAAAATAAATTAATGTGCTCTTCAAAGATCAAGATTAAAGGATCTCAAGTATCCGCATTCTTCTGTAACCCCTATAATTTTGTACTACAAATTTCACTGGACCATAGCTATGGTGTGATTGGTGTCTGTTTCTGAGTAATTGATAATTAATCAGACCCCTCTTCTTTAATTCGTTGCTACGCATTAGTCTTTATTTTTTTAGATCAACGGTAGGCACACGCCCTTGTATTAAAAGAACTATACCTAAATTAAAATAAATATACAAAGGCTGGTGTTGATAGGATTCCATTACAAAGACTGATTATATAACCATTCGTTAGTCGACTCGAACACCGCACCGTTCAAATTCACATATATCTAACTGTTTGATGAAGCAATCATGACTTGAAAAGATAAAACATGGATTTTTTCTTGGAGAAACTCACGCGTAGAGAGCGAATGCCCTCTGGATCACGAAGGTCGCGTTCTCGTACTTCGTCTGCAGCCTCCGATCGTTGCTCGCTCTGATAGCCCTGTCGATCTCCATCTAGAGAGCGGAAGTTGAACGCGTTGTGGGAGAGACGAAGAGAGAGAGAGAGAGAGAGTCAAACGTTTCTTCTATATGTTTCAAAAGTCGATTTTTGTTTCTAGGGTTTCAGGGGAAAAAAACACAAACAAACGAGGACTTTGAGAGAGGAGGAGATCGAGTTGGACTTTAATAGGAGAATCTCTCGTTGGGGATGAACGGATGATGGAGATTATGGGGTGCGCATTGGAAGGCGAGCTTCTTATTAGATGGCAAGTTGTGAGAGAAGGGGATTTCGGGTCTGGAACTATGGCGGTGCTTGCTTTTAGAGATGAAATCGTCTAGCTGGCCATCAATCGTTTGTTTTTTAGGAAAATATAGGCGTTCGTCGATTGGCGGATATTCCCGTTCCGTGGGTCCATGCGTTCTTGGAACCGAGATTGCCTGAACGTGACAGCTTTTGATACGCAATTGAAAACTAGATTGTTTTGAGATGACCGGCTCCTTTCTTTAATAAACACCTCAACTAATTTGTTGATCAATGATTAAAAGCATGCTATTTGTATGTCTTGTGAGAAATAGATTTAATTATAAATAAAAAACACAATGAATGGATTTCACTCTATCGTTTGGAAACATATATTAAAAGTAGAATTTAAAATAAAACTGATTTTTAAGATGATTTTAGACCTTAATTTTTTGAGATGTTTTTTTTTAATTTATGAATCAATATTTGAATGGGGTTTAATATTTGGTAGAGAAAGTTGCTTTTCAATTCAAAAAATCAATTCCGACCGAAAATCACAGTTTCTGAGCTTTTTAAAATACGGATTTCGAGAGAGAAATTAAAAAGAATCCAGCTTTTGATTCAGCCGGAATTCAACCCGTTTGGCTGCACGATTTTGGGATTTTAGCTTTTCAAAAAGTAAAATCATTTCATGCATCCAAACGGACTCTAAAACTAAAAAACATCAATCACCTTATCTCTATGTCTCAACAAAAATAGGTCCCAGTCCTAGGTGCACCTCATTTGTGAAAATGAGAGGCACCCATGGGCGGCACCACACGAGGGTGAGGGTGGGGTTAATTAACCACATCAAATTTTTTATAAAAAAAACTAAAATTATTATTGTCATTCTTTCAAACTATGACAACTCAACCCTCTAATGACCCCACTAGTTGACCATATTCAATCTAGATTTTATATTTAAAACCTGCAAATTGTAAAAGTTTATATTGTGGTAATTTTTTATCCTCTTTTTTATGATTTGTTTTTTACTAATGGAAGTTGTTGTTTTATTTTCAAAAGAAAAAAAAATATGTTTTTTTATAAATATATGATAAGAGTAGATTTTTAAAAAAATTGTGAAATTTGTTTTTTTAAATGACCTCATCTATAAAAAAATTCATGGAACCGCCACTAGAGGGTCCTATGTCATGGTGGGTTTAATCCAAAAACACATGTGCGCTCGCACGCCCACCCAGTTCAATTCAGATCACATGCGTGAAATAATTTTTTCCTTCAATAAAAACAATAATAAATCTTATTACTATTTATAAAAACATAAAAATTGGATTCCACCCGTAAAATAAAAAAATTTAATAGTATAAATAAATAAAAACGGTGAGCCCACTCTCCATAGCTCCAATATTCTAGCTAGTTAAGGGGGAGATTTTATATATCTTCCATGTTTAAGGAGACATTTTAATATGACTTTTGAAATGCCTCCACATGTTGGCTGTGTTTGAATGTGAGGTTGAAACTCTAAGATTTTTAAAATCTTATATTTCAAATTTAGCTTTTAAAAAACTATATTTTATTAGATTTTCAACCGTAAGATTTTTTGTCTAAAAGAGAAAATAGTGGTTTGAAAAGCCAAAAGCTGAAAATGTGATTAGAACTGAGTTTGAGAATTTGTAACTTTTTAAATGCAGAATTCACTTAAACTCATATTCAAACAGGACCTTAGACGGTAAGTTTCTAAATGCTCTTACAATGAGTTGTGCTCGGTTTCGTCACTTTGATGTATTTTTGTTAATTAGCAATCATTTTATTACAATTCATTTTATGAGAAATGTATCATTGAACTACTGTGGTTTTTCAATGATTTTTTAAGCAAATTCATTTTTCTCATGAAAAATGATTTTAAAAATGTTTATATGATATAAACCGAATTAGTATTATAATTATTAATAATGGAATTAAGGAAAACACCCCCTTCTCGTTCCCACGTGCTATGTACTTTATGTAAATATTGTGATTTTTTTTGGAAATTATTGTATATAATGTAATCATTAAAAATAGAATAATGTTACGTACGGTCCTTCTCTAGCCCAATTCCAGTTTACAAGTATTTTAAATTTTTAATGTGGTGTATGCTTCTATAAAAAAATAAAACATATATTTCAATTAATTGCATTAACGCATTTATATAAAATATAAAAAAAATTATCGAAATATATATCTCATTAGTATAAGTATATGTTCAATTGATTTTCTATCAACACACATAAGACTTGAATTGAGACTGCAAAAACAAACTATGTGTAACAAAAAAGATATATATTATAACAAAAATACATATACTCAATTTCATTTAAAAAAACATATATATATTTCAAAAGATTATATTGCATATAAGGGTTTACAACAATCTCTATTGTACATCCAAGCTATTGTTAGTTTGTTGCCGCCGCGGAGAAGCTAGTTTGGCTTGCTCGGAATCGATAAATGTCATCACCAAAAAATGCTCTCCAGTTTACAGAAGTACGGGACCTGTTGAGTCCTATGTTGTCCTCTTTTCACCTAGGTATACAATCGATGTATATGGAAGTTTTTAGGCCGCCTTTGTGACCTTTCCAACAAAAAAAAAATATATATATATATATATATTGTTAGTTTCACTTTTAGTATTGCTACTTTTTTAGATCATGTTTGTTACAATTTCCATTTATAAATTATATATCACAATTTGTACATATGTTTTATTTTTTTAAGTAGTACAGATGTTTGTTATAGATGTTAAAAACATCAAATAAGCAACGGTGATTATTTGTAAAATAAGTTATAAAAAAAAGTGTTTTTGTGTGTGACAATTTGATGTGTGTTAAGATAATCTATTTTTTATTTTATTTTTTTATTTATAGAAAGGCCTTAAAAGGCTACAGAACCTCACTTTTAAATAATAGTACATTTATTATTTGGGCATTGTTACACCCAGTTCTTTTTTCAGCCTCAATTTCAATCTTATATGTGTCGATACAAAGTTATCGAAGCATGTGCTCACATTAACGAGGTATATGCTTCCATAGAAATTTTTCATAATTTTTATAAATACATCTATGTAATTCGTTGAAATATATGTTTCACTTTTTATAAAAATATATACTTCATTAGATGAGGTATACTATTTTAAAAAAATTCAAAATAAATGTTTATTGGAATTGAGGTTAAAAATAGGATTGTAATGACATTATCCTTACCCCCCGTTTGGATCGAGTATAACCCCCCGGATAACCCCGGATAAATATTTGGGGGTGTTTGTTTATCCCGGATAAATTATACCAGAATAAACCTTGATAAAGTGGTATAGGAATAAAAGTTGTCCTAGGTTATTCCACCTAAAGAATATGTGGGCCCACTGTCAAACCAACTGTCATCACCTCTTATAAATCATCTGTCAAATCAACTATCATTACTTTTTTACCTTTTATAAATCCTTATCCATACTTTATTCACATTTTACTCAAACAACAAAACATTTATTCTTATGTTTACCAATGAGAATAATTCAAAATACAACCAAACATAAAATCATTTATCCTTATTTATACTCATTTATGCTTGAATAAATCTATACTCTAGAATAAAAATTATCCCCATTTCAAACGGGGGCTTATTGTTTTGACAATGATAGGCCACAACTAGGGCATAGAGCCCATGACAAGCCCAAGTGGGCTAAAATTACATTTTTCTGACGTCCAGCTATAATGGATCTTTGGCCTTTTGTGGAAAAAGCTTGTCCGCTACCAGAGTTCATAGCGCTTCCATGCTGTGTGGAAAGATAACATTTGAAAACATGTATGAAAAATAATATCTTAAATAAAATAATTTAAATAAATTTTCATCTTAAAAAGTGTATTTTTATGCTTTTAAAAAATATTTTTATACTAAAAATTATAAATATTTTTAAAATTAAATGTGTTTCATAAAAGCATCTAGCAATATATTTGAACTTTCTGTTTCATTGAAAATTATACTCACTCCTAAATCCTGTTGTCAAATCAACATAATACAAACAAAAGTTCATGATGACACAAAGGATAAGAGTCACTTGGGATTACTGTGAGTTTATAAAAAAGTGACACAATTGTTATTTGTATCGGAGGTCAAGGAGTATTTGCATCTCTATCACTCTCACACGAAACAGAATACATAAATAAACTAGAGTCTAAAAAGTATTATTGATCCAACTTTTAAATTGTGATGTTTTAAATTTTTTGCTTAAATAATATTTAATAAATTTAAATAAACATATTTTTTTACTTATTTTAAGCTAATAACAAAAATAACTCTAAAAATACTCAATGATAAATAAAACATAATCTCTTTTATTATCAAACATTTACTTATAAAAAAAATAGTATATAAAAAATTGCATAGATTATACCAAAGATAAAATGGCTTATATAACAGGACTGACTTTTATGTTTCCAAAGAAAAAATAGATTGATGAAAGTTCATCGGTATTACAATACTTTACATTGTGACTGTGTTATGCTTAGCTCAAAAAGATTAACCCGCTATCAAAAGGACCCTAATATACTAACTTATAAGTTTTAACAAACATATACGTTCTTTCTTTCCATGTCAGCAAAAAAATCAAACACTTTTGTTGTTTTGCATAATCTATCTATAGATATGCCTATAATTCACCTCAAAAATATAAATTTTTATATTTTCAATTAAATTGGGATGTATAATTCTTCATTATAAAAATATATGTATATTTTTCATAAAATTATATATTTTGTTCACCACCTCCGTAACAATCGAGTAAAATATATAACTAGGAACGAGGTTGTCTTCAAGTCTAGGTGCATTCAAAAATTTATGGTACTTGTTGATTCACTTCATTTCAGGGGCACACACCTTTCGAGGCACGCACTGTTTAGTCTGTAGGAGATAGAATGTGTATCGAGGAGTGGGACTTGTATAAAGGCTTATTCTGATTGAACACTTGTCCACTGAGCTAGTCTGCTAGTGCGACTATTCTATTTTTTATTTTTTTTCTTCGTATTTCTAAATCCGTCACCACTATGATATATTTAATACCGATAATGATTTATAGCCTCAATTTTACAAGCTCCAAATAAATCTCATGAGATGGCAATTAGACATTACCTGTTATACTATTTATTTGATAACCACCTCAAATTTTATTCTGAAAATCGTGGAGTATCATTAATTCTTGTATTTCTTCACTATTGCATCATAAAGAATCATAAATTTTGAAGCTTTTATTCATGCAACAGATCTAAAATTTTAGTTTTTATGAATTTGGAAGACATGAATCATTTTTTTTTTTTTTTTTATTTGGGGAGAGATCAATCGCCAAACTCCAATGCGGTCATGAATTTAATCTCGGTGAGACCTTTTTCATCAATAGTTATGGTATCGGAGGGTTTTTTTAAAGATTGTTAATTTGATGGGAAAGCATAGTGTTTTCATAGATAATGACAGGTTATGAAAGTGGGCAACAAAAAAAAAATCATACCCAATTGAAAATTAGAAACAAGCTTAGTTTTGTAGGAATTCAGATAACCACAAAAGCGAGATTGTTATTAGAGACGGAGAAGGTGAAGTAAATCGAAAGCGAGGTCAAGTATTATTTTGTTGTATTTATATTGTAGAAATTGTGTATTGATTAATAATATCACATTTATAAATGTAACAGTTAATGAATATTGCGGTTTGATGCGAAAGAGACATATTTAAGCAATACACAGTTTTTTGTTATATTATTATATTTGAAATGTAACAGTCTTGTAAATGTGTGTATTGTTTTTTGTATTTACAGTTGAAATGTAACAGTCTTATAACAACATAATGTTATTTAACATGCGGATTCATGGATATTTCAAGGATCAATCATAAATGTAACAGTCAACTACATGTAAAATTTTTTTAAAAAAATTTAACAGTCAACTAATTTTTTAAATCTGTGTTGTTTTTGTTACATTCGTAAATGTAACAATAGCCGTTTGAAGGATTTTGACAAAAAAAATAATTTAGGTAAGTTTTGGCATAATTTAGGTAAGATCTGAGTGTAATTGAAATTGAAAATTGAGTTACTAGATAAGGATTTTAAAATTCAAATTTTGAAATACATAAATTTTGGTGTAATATGAAAAATGAGTAACTCATTAGAGAAAAAAGGGGAATTTGAGTCATTGTAAGATATTTTTAATGAATGTCAGATTTGTATTTTGTCTTTTTATCATTTTTGAAAAGTAAATAAGTCAACTAATGAGATGATGACACCTCATACAACTTATGAGTGGAGCTTATATTTTGGGGCTATTATCATGACTCATTTAATATGGTGTCTATCTTTTTCAAAAAAGCTTTTTATTAATTTTTATGATTCCATCACCATACAATTTCTTACGAAAATAAAAACATAGTTCATAAAACTTTGAACCACCTATTAATTGAACGGTGCTGATCGTCCCAAAGAAGATCTCGACGTCACCGGAAAACGCCCTTCTCTTTCGATGAAATTACACAACTTTTAACGTAAAAACAAACATCATATACGAGACAGACAAGGGTAAATTTATAAAATAACACTCGCTCCCCTTATATTTGCTTCCCCTCTTCGACGAAAACCCTAACCCGCCTCCCCTCTTCGGCTTCGGCATTTCTAGGTATCCTTTTTTTCTTTGCAACCATTTTTAGGTATTGCTTAGAATCGGATGGAAATTGTAGAAATCATGATCAACGATTTCTATGTGTGTTTGATTCGTGTTTCGATTCCTGCAATTCTCTAGGCCCTTGTTTAGATCTTCGTTCATTGCATTTGATATCGTTATTTTTTCGCGTTTGTTCGCATTTTTAATTTTCTCATGCTGTATCTTCCTCTACTGTTTTAGCTGATCATTTGTTTTTGTTTATACTTTATGCATATGCAATCGATGCATATAGTGTTCGGATGGTTCGATTTGTATATTGTGTTCTATTTTGTTTTGTCTCCTAATACTATGATAGTGATATTTTATTGAGTGTACATTTTTTTCATGTAAATAAAGCATTTGCCCCTTATTTAGGCCTCATTTATGTAAAAGTGAGCTGTCAAACTTAGACTGGAAGACTGATTTTAAAGATTTAGTATTACATTCTTTCAATTTGACTCTTGGGAAGCAAACAGAATGAGATCTGCGACTACTCGACCGACCAAATTTAATCCCTCTCCACCTTTAGATACATTGGATGTCTTATACTATGTTTGACGCAGCAGTGTAGTGTGTTCTGGGAAGTGCCCATAATACATTGTTAGCATTGGAAGTTGGAAATTGTTACTCATTTGGATGGGGGGTGTTCTTAACATTGGTAAGGAACCAACTTCTTAGTATTAGAAGTTGGTTATTGCATTTCTGCAAGTCACGGGAAATGAAAATTCGAGGGGTTAAGGTGGATCAAAGAAAGGGTCTCGTTACTTCACTTTCTTGGTTTCTGTCAGGTTCAGTGCTTTTTTAGGGTAATAAACTATTTTGCACGACAGAGGAAAAACAAACATACATACCATCCTTGAAGATCATTATCTTAGAAACTAATTTTTCAACACAATTTTCAGCACCGCTGAATTGCCTTTTTTTTACCTTTTTAATTAAGGTGGAAGCATTCCACCAGAATTTAACTAAATCCAAGGTACATCACCATTCACCAAGAACAAAGAACAGGAGATGATATTCCTCTGAAATGTCAAGAAAGCATATCCAAAATAAAAACCCCCAGTGCCCATGAGATCCAAGCCTTATACTGTCACCTTTCCCTTACTCCACTCTATGTCAAAGCATATCCAAAATAAAAACCCCCAGTTCCCATGAGATCCAAGCCCTATACTGTCATCTCTCCCCTACCCCGCTTTACGTCAACTGACACATACCTCAAAATGAATAGTTCCAAACCCCTTAGAAGCATTATGATACTAACCCGTGTGTTTTCCACAAGGGCCATTAACCTCTTGAAAATAAGCTCCTTCCCTGTGTGCCATGTTGGCCGTCTCACAGCATGAGTAATGAAGAGGATATGACCTTCTCACTTTCATCTCCTTTATTTCTGAGCTATTCCTACGTCTGTTATGAGCTGTCAAAGGTGCATCATTTTCCACATGCGTTGGAATTTTTTATAATGCTTAGTAAATTATCATTGCAGTATCACTATGCAGTCACTCTATTTGTTCAATTGATATCTCATTTTTACATTTCTTTTAGCATAACATGTTTCTTTTGGACTCCAGGTTTTATCCAAGGTGTTCAGAGGCCAATATCATCAATGGCCCCTCCAACAAAAGGTATTATTTTATATTTGTTGTCCAGTCTAGCCTTGGTAGATAACTTATTAGCTTTCAGTGTCATAATTCCAGTGAAACTAAAAATATTTTCTTCATGATCATGCTTGTTTAGGCTAATGTAGATCTTGTTTTTTACAATGCTTGAATGGCGTGATCAATTTTCTTTATGTTGTCTACTTGTGTTCTCTAATTTTATGTCGTATTCTTCTTTTTTTCTTTCTAATCTGTACCTTGATATCTTATTTCATTTACAGCTAATTAAAGGACTATAGTAACATGTTAACTTTGAAGAGAGCAAGTAGATCTCATTGTATAATATTTGTAATACAAATTGGAAATGATTTAAAGATTTTTCTAGAGCTGCAACTCGGGCGGGTTGGGTCGGGTTAAAGCGTTGTCCAAACCCAACCCGCAGGTTGAAACCCCCAACCCGAACCCGATTCCCAACCCGAAAGGCTCAACCCGAACCCAACCTGACCTTTAACCCGCAGGTTCGGGTCGGGCTCGGGTTGGGCTCGGGCAAGGCTCGGGTTGGATACATGGTTTATACTTTTTTTTACCTATAACAATGAATCTCATGTAAATCATGAGTATATGACAAACAATTAAAAAATCAACTGAGACCAAATCTACATTGATACACCATTTTTTGTTGATGACTATACACCAACGTACACAAATTAAACACAAGACCAAAGAGAGATGCATCTCACGCATCACACCTCTCCGGCTCTCCCAAAAGAAGAAAAGAAGCTGGGAACTCCACGCAGATGCGGCGCTCGCAAAAGAAGATGGTGTGACCGTGCATGATGCCGTGATGTGGTGGGGGCTCTTTTGCTTCTACAAGTAGGGTTTTCATATGTGAAGAACTTGTAAAATTTAATTCTTACAAAACAAGAGTTTGATTTGGGGGAGACATTGATTGGTGGTGAATATGGAGAAGAGAGAGTCCATATGAAGATGGAAAGTGAAAAACAAGTCGGTGGCACATATGAAAAATGTAGAGAAAAGAAAGAATTTTGTGACTCCTAGGGTTGCTTTTGAATGAATGGTTGAGATTTCATCCCCACGTAATCAATGGTTTAAATCATGTGGTGTGTTGCAATGGCATAACATTAAATTGAGAAATGAGAACTCACGGTATTTCATTGATACTTCGGGTTCGGGTTTTCTCGGGTTCGGGTCGGGTTGAGCCCAACAGAAAAAACCAGAACCTGAACCCGCCCACGAGTCGGGTTGGGTCGGGTTCAACCCGCCCAAGTTGCACCCCTAGATTTTTCCATGAGAAGATTATAACAGCTGTTCTATATAGTAGATTTTCAATCAAGCC
Organism: Acorus calamus; assembly: GCA_030737845.1. Lineage (NCBI taxonomy): Eukaryota > Viridiplantae > Streptophyta > Magnoliopsida > Acorales > Acoraceae > Acorus > Acorus calamus. Next base: position 31,023,451 of record CM060866.1, read on the forward strand.
ATTGATAACTATTTGTAAAAAGCCTTTGATCGAAATTATTTGTTCTGCATTCCGTTTCTTTTCTTTTTTTTTGAGGGAATTTTCATGATCTACTCCAATATTTGAAATGGTGAACTAAAGGGTGCTTTTCAGTTGCCTTTCTTGTTAAGCTGTGGGTATGTGTAATGTACATTAAAATCGCATATATTTGCTCATGTGGAGTGAATAATATAATGCGGGGAAAAAATCTGTAATTGCCATTTAAAGTAGGGCTACAACTCGGGCGGGTTGGGTTCGGGTTGACCCCAACCCGAACCCAACCCGAATTCTAAACTACTCAACCCTAACCCGACCCAACCCGAATTGGACCAACCCGAACCCAACTCGAAATTAAATAAGCCAACCCGACCCAATCCGACCTAACCCGAATTGGACTAACCCAACCCCAACCCGATTTTCAACCCGAATTGGACCAATTCGACCCAACTCGAATTTTCTAGCATGATGTGTAAATTAAATAAATCAACCCGACCCAACCTGTAAGATTAGTTAGGTTTACCTAAAATTTGGACTACTCATATTAGAAGCTATAGAATGAACGGCCATAATTTTTTTTTAACCATTAGTTTACGGGTTCGGGTTGGGTCAGGTTGGGAGTGAGGCCAACCCGAACCCAACCCGATTTGTGAGTCAACCCGAATTGGCCAACCCGAACCCGAACTCGATTTGGTCAACCCAACCCATGTAAAAATCGGGTTCAACCCGACCCAAGTTGCAGCCCTAATTTAAAGCAAGCTTCACCATTTTTTTGTAAATTTGGTTTGCAAGGATTTCTTTCTAGATAGTTGCAGCATCCTTTATGCAGCATGCCACATGACAACTGTATGATTTTCCATTTGTGGCACATATTCTTAACCCTTATTCTTATGTTCTTTTTTGTTAGTCATTAAAACCATAATGATTGGGCCCATTAATCTGCTTTAATTGAATCATACATGCAGGATTATATTGTTAGTTAATCTAGAAATAAGTGGGTTGTCTTGACTTCATGCATTTGGCAGTGAAATAAGCTATTGAAAATGATCTTTTCACAGGTGCTACAAAGAAGGCTGACCCCAAGGCCCAAGCATTGAAGGCCGCCAAGGCAGTGAAGTCTGGCGCATCAACCTTGAAGAAGAAGGCCAAGAAGATCCGCACATCTGTCACTTTCCACAGGCCGAAGACATTGAAGAAGGATAGGAATCCCAAGTACCCACGCATCAGTGCACCACCAAGAAACAAACTTGATCACTATCAAATACTCAAATTTCCCCTGACAACCGAATCTGCAATGAAGAAGATCGAGGACAACAACACCCTCGTGTTCATCGTCGATATTCGTGCTGATAAGAAGAAAATCAAGGCTGCAGTCAAGAAAATGTATGACATCCAAGCCAAGAAAGTAAACACCTTAATCAGGTAAAAGTACCCCGCTGCATTTCCCTATTATTGTCCCTACACATATTCCTTTATGGCTGATCTTAAAGCTCAAGGTTTTCACTGTTATGGTTGCAGGCCGGATGGGACCAAGAAGGCGTATGTGAGGCTGACACCGGATTTTGATGCCCTGGATGTTGCCAACAAGATCGGAATTATTTAGATTTGTTATGGAAGTCTACTTATTAGATTCTGGTACCATTTTGGAGACAGATTATGTTTTTTTTGTGTGGCAGGGATATGTTGCCATTTTCTGAACCATGATATCTTAGGTTACCTTTTGTAGAATTGATCCTTTGCATGGTTAATAGCTGGCTGTTCAATTTTTATTCTACATGTTCTCTTCTCTAGGAACAACTTATAAGGCTCTCAGCTTTTTTGGATTCACAAGGATTCATCCATCTTGTGTTAGGATGTGTACCGGTTTGGTGTGGTTTGATTAGGAAATCAGTAGCTTTTGCTATCAGTTCCTTTTGACTATACTTTTATATTTTTCCTGGAAATTAAGGCTGTCGGGCCCGTTTAAAACAGATCACCGGAGGCGTTGTGTGTGACGTATACATTTTATTTTTGGGTGTGGTTACCCAAATAAATGCAGTCCCACCATAATGTAGACCTCTTGTAACTTTTTAAGTCCCACTCTCTATTTTATCAGGGTATACATTTTATTTTTGAGTGTAGTTACCCCAATATGTATATGTATTCGTTTTTGGATGGTCTTCACATGTTTAAAAATTCATATATTTAATTTTTTTAATTATATACTTTACCGAAATTCTTTAAAATTGTAATTTTATATAGCAAAGAATATATTTTGTTTTACAAAGTTCAATGCTTATAATATATATGAACAATTTAAAGTTCATTCTTATTCTTATTCTTTTTCTTTTACCTCCCGTATGGGGTGTGACATTGAGTTATTCGCTCCTGATAGCTATACTAGGATAGATAACAATTCAGACTGAATAAACAATTTTTTGTTTGGTTGCATTTTTTGTTATTCTCATTGGAAAATGTAAAAATACTTTTTTTGTTGTTTGGTTAATCTTGGATAAAGTGATGATAAATGGTTGATAAGGGATGAATAAGAATTTATAACTTTTTAAATGACAACTATACCCCTGGGAATAGTGTGAGAAATATATGATTGATTTGATAGATGTGACAGTTTTTGAAATCTGTGTGAGACTGTTAAGTGAGATAAATTTTTTAAAATGACAGAGAATGATATTTTTATCCATTTGCATAGATAAGGTCTGATAAGCAATTCCAACATTTCTTTAGAATAGTTATCAGACCTTATCCTAACTTATCCAGACATAATTATCGGGGTTTATTCTGTCAAAACAAACAACTTTTTTTTACTATTCTCCTGTATTCTTCCTTATTCTGGCCTAATTCTTCATGCCATACGGGGGGTAAAATATCAAGAAAAATGTATTTAGACTTATGTTACTATAAACTGTCTCTATTCGTGTCGACTTTATTCTCCGTTTGGAATAGGAATAAGTCCACGGATAACCTGATACAAAGGAGAATATAAAAGATAAAAAGTGTTTGAAAACATAAAATAGATAGGGATAAAGTATGTCTGAATAAATTGGTATATGGATTTTAACTAACCCATTTTTTTTAAAATAAAGGTAGATATTGCTACCAAACTTATATTGCTATAAGAATGGTTACAACTCTGAATTGGAGGTGAGAGAGTAAAGAAATATATGAAAATAAAAACATAATGTCAAAGTAAAATAAAGAGAAACATAGAGTGAATGTGATTCCAACCAACCCATGAAATTAAAGTTATTATAGGTTATTCCATCTAAAGAATATAGAATAATTCAAAACACAATCAAACACAAAATCACTATATTCTCACTCATACGTGAATAAATGTATACAAAAGAATAAGTCTTATTCCCGTTTCAAACTGTGCTATGCGTAACCACCCCTCGTAAAATATGACATCCGTCCATCGGTGCTCGTCACCACCACTCACCAGTGATGCGTGTAAACGACGCGGCGAACAATTTCCGCCCACGTCGCATCTTAACATGTTCGGTCTAGGTGTCGGCATCTGATTCGTTCTACCTCCTCTTCCCCGAAACCTGAAAGGCCGAGTACCCGTTTTTCCCCTGCTTGAAGACTTCGACGATTCTTCCACCTCGGGCTTCAGACCTCCAATCCCATCCATTCATCAGCCCAAGTGAATCTTTTCTTCTTTTTTTTGGTTTCTGGTGTTTGTTTTGGATTTTGGACCTCTCGAGAAACAAACGAAAAGAGAGATGGAGAAGGTGAAGAATCTGTTGAAGCCTCGGCCGACACCCCAACAGCAACTTAGGGATTGGCAGAGGCGCCTCCGCCAGGAATGCCGCAACATGGAACGCCAGATCCGAGGTTCAAACTTCATCAATCGAGTGATCACAGTTTATCGAATCCAGGAAGAATTGAATATTTGATTTTTTTTTCTTCACTTTATCTTTGTTGGTGGTGGCAGATGTGGAGAGAGAGGAGAAGAGCGTTCAGAAAGCGATCAGGGAAGCGGCGAAGAGGAACGACATGGCCTCGGCGAAGGTGAATTGTAAATGTGATTCCCCCCTTCTTTTTTTTGTTCTGTTGATTGATTGAGATCTGCAAATTTGGTCTTTTTTTCCGGTTTCATTCAGTTTCTGTTCGTATTGTAGGGTATAGTCAAGTGTATGAAACTTGATTGGTCTATGTTTGGTTTTTGAATAGTTGTGAATGTTTTTTGATCTTTTCTATTTGATTAGTTAAATAAAAATGAAGACTTGGTGTCGATTGGGATTTACCAGTGCCAAATGGACTAGATTGTGCTGAGTCTTTGATGCGGATTTGTCTTGAACGAAATATTTATTGTTTATTGAATGGCCGATTTGCTTTTTCATGTTGTGAAAACAAGGATGACAATTGTTTGTAGTATTTTTTTTAATGATTGTTTGTTCTTCTGTTTGAGCAGTCCCTTGCTAAGGAAATTGTAAGATCAAGACGAGCCGTGAACCGCCTACATGAAAACAAGGCGCAGCTGAATTCGATCTCGATGCATCTTGGGGAGAGTGTAGGTATGGTGGGGCTGATTTTCATCAATGTCTACCATATATTTTTTATTTGTTTCATCTATATAATGATAAGCTAGTTTCCACTTGTTGCTGTTGTTGGAAGTTTACCTCTAAACTGAAACTTGCAGATTTTGTTTTCAGAATGGAAATTTGTGCATTGAAGTGATTTTATTACCTCAGCAGACCTAACTTGACTTTTATTTGAAAACAAAGTGGGCCAAGTGATCTGTTTCCTAATATTTTATATTGTTGAATACTATTCCACCAATTGTATTAATTGTTGGTAGTTGTCTGGTCAACCTGAAACTCATTTTTATTCAGTTGATTCAATGTGTAGTATTTTTGATCCACGCATAATCTTGTATCTGTATTCCTTGACATTCATGTCACTAGTGTTATAAATTTATCGTAGCATTGCAGGCTTGTTGGATGGAAAATTAAATTGAGTTACCATAGACATTAATTAGTTAAATAGACATCGACAGATGATGATTGAAGGAAAGGTATTGTTTCCTTCAAAGCACACCCTCTTGCCCCCTGCACAGAGGATTCCTCAAGCTTTGATGAGACCCTCCACCCCAGCCCACATGTTTAAAAAGTGAATGGATCATTTACATGGTGTGGGCATGCAATGGGACATGCATATACCAAAGCACCACCTTTGTTTATTTGTACACTTTATCAACTCGCTAGGCATGTGAATGGTAGAGAACACATATTACCATGAATTATTCTAGGTGATACATTGTTAGTTGGAATTGGAAGCATTCCTCCCAACATATTATGGTTTAGTATTGACTAACATGATCTGATGAAGGGAAGCCCCAACTTGATGTTGATTGAGATCAGTGAAATTTTTTTCAAAATTGTAATCCTCATATGTCCTAGAGCAGTAAGATATTAAACGGGAGGTTCCCGATGAACCCTGACATCTAAACAAAAGACTGAGAATCATGATGATTATTTTAAAATTAATGTTGTAGTTCATGATTTATCTTTAATTTATTTAGCGTGTTATAACTTTCTCAAACAGTATACTTTTATTTTACTGTCTTCTGCATCTAGAATCTTTTGTAACTATTATATCCTTGCCTTAAATTTTATGGATTACATTGTTGTTGGTTTATTTACAGCAACCGCTCGAACAGTGGGGCACTTGTCTAAGAGTGCGGATGTCATGAAGCTTGTCAATAACCTAATGAAGGCCCCAGAAGTCGCAGCTACAATGATGGAATTTAGCAAAGAGATGACAAAGGTATTTTCCTTCTCCATATTTAATTCACCTGCGCCATAGTGCTATTTGAGGATTAAATGTTTGCTTCGTCAAATTTCACTCTCTTCCCGAGATGTGCATGTTGCGGTATATTTATGAGGTGTATTTAAAAAATCTATACTGTCCGGGTGGATTATTATCAGGCATTTTATAGAATGAGAACAATTTATTGTTGGTTTATGAACCTTAACCTCAATGTCCATGCAACAGGATGTGCGCAATAGAGAATAAATGTTTCGTATAAATTTCATCCACTTATCAAACTTGATATACTTAAGGAGGCGTTCGTACTTTTTTAGTTGCATCCTCACCATTAGGTCATGTGCTGGTCATTTGTTTCTTCTCTCCTTGGAATGCTTACAAGTTCAATGATTTGTTATATTGTATTATTATATGTTATTTTATATATGCGCTCAGTCAAAAGAACAAGGTGAGCTACACTTTGGGATCTTTTAAATACATTTATGTATAAACAAGTTCTCCTTTTGTTTTCTCAAACAGCTCCACACAGATAGATTTTTTTGCACAATATAGATCAGACATGAACATCACCATTTTTCAGTTATGGTGAAAAACATCATTCTGCAATGTCATTGGTTATGGTGAAAAACATCATTTTTCAGTTTTTCATGTCTCTGGATTGATGAAGTTCCCTCAACACCATAACATTGCTTAAGTTTTTATTCGATCAAGTTTATCCTTCTTGTAGCTGGTCCATTAGCTTATTCTGATGCAGCATGTCTACATTGACGCATCAAATTGTTAACCGATGGCCCTGTTTGGAAACATTGTAAGACAGATGTTTGCAAAATCAATTTTTTAGACAACCGTTTCCAAAAGAGTACTTTTGAACTTCAAATTTTAATTTCAACTTTTGGTTTTTATATTTTAAAAGTCAATAAAAACAACTTTTATGAAAATGATGGTTGAGAGTAGCTTTTCCAGAATTGATTATTTCAACCAATTTAGAACATGAGCTGTTATTGAAAATTAGTTCCAAAAGGGGCCTATATATATGAACTCAACGCATGGCTCAAGAACACCTGTTGCATTGGACTCTTTAAATCTCACCGAAAGCATAGGATGGTCCCCTGCTCGACCTTTAATTGGTTGTTCATTTTGTAGGCGGGGGTGATGGAAGAAATGGTAAACGATGCGGTTGATTCTGCTCTGGATTCCGAAGACATGGAGGAGGAGACTGAAGAGGAAGTTGAAAAGGTCCTAGCCGCCCTAGCTGGTGAGACCGCCTCTCAGCTTCCAGACGCCGTCCGGCCGCATAGAACCAAGCAACCCATCCAGACCGAGGAGGTATACTTGCAACTACACTTGACCTTCATCAATTGTTTTGTTATGTAATCATTGATCGAAAACATCAATCACACCACATTTGTGTTTACAGCAAGAGCCCATCGCAGAGGGAGCTGACGATGAGGAAGATTTAGAGCAGTTAAGAGCAAGGCTTGCGAAAGTGAGGTCATAAATTAAAACGCAGATTGTTGTTCTACAATGATGATCGATTTTATACCCAACATTATGGTATATGTATTATAATTGTCGATCCGATCAGATGACCTATGTTGATCTGTATACATAAATTACTTATACAGTGATCGTGAACAGATTTGATTGCGCAACAGTGAGTAGTGACTCAAAAGCATTTTATAAGCTACCATCTCAAAAGCATTTCTTTTCGGCTTATAGATTATGACTTTTTAAATATGTTTTTAGCTTAAATAAGTTTAAACAAACATGTAACAATTGTTTATTTTAAGCTAAAAATCATAATCTCTAGCTTATAAATTTTAATAAACATGTATTTTTACATTTCATTTGGACTAATTGACTTCCATTCTTAAGCAATTCGGCAGTTTCTTATCCTTCTCAGAGCTAAAAAAAACAACTGAATAAAGCATAAACAAAAAAATGGATAACCGAATGGTAGTTGGAACAGATTTCTGATTTTGATATTTATGTCGCAGGATCAGGTTAAGAAGAAAAAAATTCTCTGGTGAACGACCAATCCAAGTTCGTATGCGCCAATCAAATCCACACGACTCACAAATCCCAAACCTTAAAAACTCCTCCGCGTGTGCAAGATAAAGGAAAGAGTGACCTTTTTAAAAATCTCGCTTTCTCGCTCGCTCGCGTGCCCGACCTGGAAAATGTAGTCCGCAATACACTCTTCGTTGCGGCTTCTCTGCGAATTCGGTTTTGCTTTTTTTACAACCACTTTAAAAAGCTCCCCCAAATACACATATCCCACTCAAATCACACACACACAAACAACAATGGCAAACCATTCTCTCCTCCTCCTCGGCCTCCTCTCTCTCCTCCTCCTCCTCCGCTCCGTCTCCCCCTCCGACCTCACCCTCCCTCCCGGCGCGACCTTCCCGTCGACGCAGGCGGAGAAGCTGATCCGAGGGCTCAATCTCTTCCCCCGAGACGCCGTCCCGACGGCCGCATCCGCCGGTGCTGACGAGCCGAAGAGGATAGTCGAACGGGAGTTCAAGATCCCCGGCCTCCTCGGGTCCGAGGGCGTGTCCGTCAAGGAGCTCGGACACCACGCCGGGTATTACCGGCTCAGTCATTCGCACGACGCGAGGTGAGGTTGTTGTTGAATTGACGATCGTGTTGAATGTGTGTGGATTTGTTTTGGTTGATCTGGTTGTGGTTGGATTTTGTTGGACAGGATGTTCTACTTCTTCTTTGAGTCGAGGAGCAGCAAAGATGATCCGGTTGTTATATGGTTGACGGGCGGTCCCGGGTGCAGCAGTGAATTGGCGGTTTTCTATGAGAATGGGCCTTTCAAAATTGCTGATAACTTGTCTCTTGTTTGGAATGAATATGGCTGGGATAAGGTATCTTTTATTGTTTTGATTTGTTTCTATGTTAATGATTTTTTGAAGCTTCTGATGATCTCTCTTTACGAGGCTGGTGATATAGGATCTTGATTTTTGACATCTTTGAATGGATATTTCTGTTTATAAAGAAAGTTTTTAATTTTTTTTTTTAAATGTGAAACTTATTAGGGTTTTTTATTTTTAGGTCCCTGTAAGATCAATCACTTCTTCATATTTCGGTTTAAGTCCCTAGATTTAAAGGGTATGTTTCTTATTCATCTATGGGATGGATCTATCCCTAAATTATTTGGTTTCCTTTTTAGTCCCTGGAGGGACTAAAAGGAACATATCCTTTAAATATGGGCACTTAAACCAAAATATAAAGAAGTGAGAGATTGATCACTAAATCATATAGTTTATATGGACTTAAAAATAAAAAACCCTTTTATTGGGACTCTTGTGAGTTGAGACAAGGGGTAGGTTAATGCAATTTTTTTTATTTTTTGAAAGAAGATGGGGGCAAGGGCGGAAATTTTTATATCAGGTGTACTGATGGAAATCTCATCCATGTCTCGATGAGCGACACGTGCCTACCAAAATGTATTAATAGGATTTCTATAAATGATTTTCTAATTAATGAAATTTTTTTTACTCTATGATGAACACGTGTCACTCATCCTACGTACTAATATGAAAATTTTCAGACACCAAGAATATCCTCTATCAGAGCAACATTTAACTTTCCAAGAATATATTCATTTCCAGAGCCATTGCTTGCAGCAAATTTAAATGCCATCTCCCTTCCCAGTTCCTATATGCAGGTCCGCTTTGGATAATGGCCTTATTCAAGTTGTATCATACAACTTCTACACTAGTTTGATTATATTAAATACCATTTAGAATGGACAATCAGAAATGGCAGAATGATAATATTACTATTTATAAAAATTTAATTTATGGGTGACATTGAACTAGATTCTGAAGGAGAAGTGTTTGAAGGGTCAAGGAGAATTTTTTCTATGCATCCCATTGACAGAGTCAATAATTCAAAATTGTCTTTATGGATATATGGACGAAGAGGCAGTAACTGTATTTTCTTGAATTTTTAAATTCTGTCACCATTTGTTAAGTAGGTTTTTCAACAAATAGTACAACCAAAAGTGCGTAGAACCAGGTAACACTATTTGATTATCTCCTTCCCCCGAACCCAGTTTGCATGTCTTCTATTTATTCCCTTTTATGTGGAAGTACTCAATCGTGCATTGGCTTATTTCATTCTAAGGAAAATATAAATAATATTTCTGATATTCTGCAGGCATCAAATCTCATATTTGTGGATCAGCCAACAGGAACTGGTTTTAGTTATAGTTCTGATAAACGTGATCTTCGTCATGATGAAACTGGTGTTAGCAATGATCTATATGACTTCTTACAGGTATGCATGGTACTCATCCTATGTTTTTGTGCTTGTTGTTTTATAATTGCACTGCCTCTGTTTAGTGTCATTGCTTTATGTTGAGGAAAAATACATGTTTATAAGCTGGCTATATGTTCTTGGGAAGTTTGTTTTCCTCTTGATCAAGACGTAAACCCTCTTCCAGTTAGGTGGATTTTTTTGGTAATAGAGTTGATGAGCCAGTAAGGCAGTAACAGGTGTTGGATTTTATATCCATGTGGTTTCTGAGTTCTTATGAAAGATTTAAATCTTCCTTGTCCTCTGTTTTCTTAAAAGGATGTATCTTCAAGAACAGTAATCTTATTCTCATCCATCAACGCTTTCATGAATTTTTTTTGTCTTTGTCCAAAATATTCACCATTTTCTTTTACCCTTTCAGTCAGTCATATTATGTGTTACCTTGCATAAGAAGCTACGAGTTAGCCTTTTAACAATTCCATTTTCTTTTTTATGATAATATCTAATTATCTATACCCTTGCTAAGAGAGGGAGAGATTCTAAGTTCATTTGGTAGTTTTCTCTGGTATATAAGAAAATATAATTTCTTACTTTTTGAGGCTTAAAAATTGTTGAAGTTATTGGTTCATATATGACATTAACATTACTTTGTCTTATCAGTGTAATCAATAACAGAAGAACAAGAAATAAAAAATTAGGATGGTTTAATAATTTTCTTTAATTTTCAAAATTTTATCTGAAGATATTGTTTTGGAATTTTATCCTTGGGATGAATGTCTTATACCAAAAATTGATAAATGCCTTCTTTAGCTATAGTGATGCATATTGTGTAATTTTAATTGCAAAGGAGGAAAAAAGGATCAGTCAGAATAAATTCTGTAAATTTTGTAGACCTTTCGAAAGATCAGGATATGCTACTTGCATGTACTGATTACCCACAACATTTACGATGACAAACTTGTTTAATTATTAAAATATAATAGATTGAATTCTGAGCTTTGAAATGCACGCTGTATTCTTTTATGTACTTTTAGGCCTTCTTTAAAGAGCATCCTCAATTCACAAAGAATGATTTCTACATAACTGGCGAATCATATGCTGGGCACTACATTCCTGCTTTTGCTAGTCGAGTTCACCAAGGAAACAAAGCTAAGGACGGCATCCATATAAACCTCAAGGTATGTATATTGCTTTTCCCTGACTTTGGCTTTTCTTTTGAACTTTCTTTCTCAAAATTCAGACACTTGAAACTCTGGTTATGCAGGGCTTTGCCATTGGCAATGGACTTACAGACCCCGCAATCCAATACAAAGCTTATACAGATTATGCTTTGGATATGGGAATAATAAAAGAACCTGACTATACTAGAATCAACAAGTTAATGCCAGCTTGTGAACTGGCGATAAAGCTTTGTGGTATGCTTACAAAGACCACCCTTTTTAAGCTTTTCATCTTCCTTGTAATCTTTATTTGTTGTTACTTTTTACAATTGCCCCTTTTTAACTTTGTCTGTTGAAGTCAAAGGGAGTCATGATAAGCATGCAGAATCCTTTAAATTTTGGAAACATCATTTCAGGTACCTCAGGCAAAGCCGCTTGCTTGGCTTCATATCTTGTCTGCAATAACATTTTTAATTCCATAATGAAGATTGCCGGGAACACAAATGTAAGAAAATATTCATAGCTACTTGTTTAGTCCACTTTATTGTATAATTTCATTTCCTAAACTTTTTTAACTTGTTGCCTGCAGTACTATGATATCAGAAAGCAGTGCGAGGGTAGCTTGTGTTATGATTTCTCAAACATGGAAAAATTCCTGAAGCAGAAGACTGTTAGGGATGCACTTGGTGTTGGCGACATAGAATTTGTTTCATGTAGCCCGTCTGTTTACCAAGCAATGCTTACAGACTGGATGAGGAACTTGGAAGTGGGTATTCCTGCTCTCCTGGAGGATGGTGTCAAGATGCTTATATATGCTGGGGAATATGATCTCATATGCAACTGGCTAGGTAAGTCTTTTCTTATTATGATTTGTGTGATGCCTCTTCAAAGTCCAAAATATTAAAAGCACATGATGTTCTTAAATCATGACCCTATCTCAATATTTATGCTATCTGCATATGATATTTATTTATTGGTTAAAACATTGCTGGGATCCCATAATTGAAAAATTCCCTTTCACTTCAGGGTCAAGTGAATATAAATAGAAAACTAGAAATACAATATAGATTAGTTGAAATATAAGTATCTAAGACAGAATGGTCAGGTTTTCTTCACATGGGAACTCTAATTGATCATCTCATGTTGTCGTGCAGGAAATTCGAGATGGGTGCATTCCATGGAATGGTCAGGTCAGCAGCATTTTGTCAATTCACCCACCCTGTCATTCGAAGTGGACAACAAGGAAGCTGGACAGACGAAAAGCCATGGACCTCTTGCATTCTTGAAGGTCTGGCATACCGCATACTTGTATTCCATCAATATACTCACATCTAATATTTGTTCGTAATGCAATTAATTTCACGAGCTGAATCAATGTGTGTGACTTTGCATGACAGGTCCACAATGCGGGTCACATGGTGCCAATGGATCAACCAAAAGCTGCTCTGGAGATGCTGAAGAGGTGGACCGGAGGAAAACTCGCCGGACCTTCGTCCAGGCCAGAGAACATGATATCTGCTGTTTAATGTGATAAATCAAGCTTCCTTTTCTCTTTATGGTCTGGGAGAATGACATTCTGCATGCTGAGATTTGTTATAGGTTTTATTTTTTTAAAGTGATGCCTGTGAATATGTTTCTGAATTCCCTTCTGATTCATTGTTGATGGGGGCTCTGTAAAAGGCATTTTTTCCTTTCACAAGTTTTCTAGTCATCTGGTTTGGTTCCTCTTGAAAGTTGATCTTCATGATTTATTTGTCCTTCCTTGTGTGTTTGGGAAATGGAAAATGCAAGCAATATCTATCACACGTCTTGCAATAAATGAACTACGTTGAATAAAGTTCAGATTTCCAAAGATTTTGGGTATTTCGCCTGCAATTCATTTTTTTTTTCAGTTTTGGATTATATACAATTGTTTTAAAACAACAGTTCATAATTTATGTGTACAAATATGAATTCTAATTAGTATGATTATTTGACATGTTAAACATGTGAGTTATTGTATTATTAGTGATAACCTGAAGATTAAAATCAAGAATTCACATTTTTCTTTGGCTTCTTTTAGATAATGTGAAAAGAGGATATAAGATTGGTTTAAATATACTCTGTATAATACAAACAGATCTATTACGCCACATAATAAACAGATGATTGGATGTTCAGATTCAAATTTTCCATTTTTTATTTTTTCTCCTATTTTAAATTGTTTCAGATTTTATGTAAATCATAAAATTGGAGATAGGAGTTGCAAATTAATTCAAAAACAACATTTGATCTTTATCTACAAAAAACACAAAACAAAAAAGTCATTTTTAAGATTAAAATATTATAATAAAGCACAAAACTAATATAGATTCTTGACACATCAAATTCACTATTTTTCTAGGTTATATTTGGATGTGCGATTGAAACGATGAGATTTTTAAGATCTTGCGATTCAAATTTAGCTTTTGAAAAATATTATTTTATTAACTTTTTAATTGCAAGCCTAAAAAAAAAAGATAATGGTTTGAAAAAATAAATGTTGTGTTTGGATCTATGCTTCAGAACTTTTTGCTTTTTAAATGTAGAATTTATTCAAATACAGATCCAAATGGAGCTTTAATGATAAAAGTAGTCTTTTTTGGGCTTTTAATTCATTCTGAAAATATAATTCATTTTGCAAAATCAATTATTGATTTCAATTTTTAGAGCATTTCCAAAAGACTTCCCACGGAGCTCATTCCCTAACATAGGGAGCTGAAAATTAAGAAAAATGATCCAAAAGACTCCTTATAAGACTATCTACCATATTTTTTCTCTTATAGAAAAAACTACAATGTAAAAGTATTTTTTTATCATTTCAACAAAACCTTTTTTTTTTCAACCAACTCTCTCTCTCCATTTTTTTTCAACCACAGTGAAATCATCTCCTCCAAATGTATCGCATCTTCGTCTCTATCCTAAAAACCTTTAAAAAAAAATCAAAATCTTCCATTTCATCTGCCGTCCGTCCGCCGTCCATCCGTCCGCCCGCCGTCCGTCCACTGGTATACCTCTCTCTCTCTCTAAATCTTTGGAGAAAGTGTGATTTTTTTGCATGATAATTACTATGGCCTTTGTGAATTTAAAACAATAGCCGTATGACCTGGCCGGCTGGCCAGTGAAATGAATATAAGATTTTAATGGTTATTCTTAAAAAGATTTAAAACAATAGGTTTTTTTTATGGTTATTCTTAAAAAGATTTAAAACAATAGGGTTTTTTATATGGTTATTAGAAAGATGGGTAAAATATAAGTAAATTTTCTAATGTTTTATGTTGTCAAGAACTTGTAATAGTTGATTGTTGTCAAGATCCTTTAATGTTTTGAATCACCTGAATTTTAATGTTTTGAATGCTATTGTTGTCAAGATTTTATAGTAGTTGATCATATTATTAATAATTTTATTTAAATGATTTTTATTTTAAGTCTTGATAAATTTTAAAATGTACTTTTATTTCTTTGATATTTGAATATCTTATAATTTATAGGTATGAATTGAGGTAAATGAGTCATTTGAAATGAAGATAGGGTAAGAATGATGAGGCTTTTAGAATGATAAAAAAGGCTCCATATGTATCATAGGAGTCTTTTTTCCCCACAATGTAGGCTGTGTTTGGTTCCACTTAAATTCACTGCTTCTTGATTTGAAACCGGAATTTATCCGTGCTTTTTAGTTACAAGTGTGTTTAGTGGAGACCCAAATAAGTGCTGAAATATTCTCTCTTTTCGCACAAATCCACTGAATAATTCAGTGATTGTCACTCATTTTTCCGCCGAACGCATTACGCCTTTCGTCCCCCCTTGAGGTAATACAAGTTCATTATGTTATTGATGAGTGTGTGCACCGCACCCTTTTTTTGTAAGATGGATTCATAGCCTCTACCAGAAGACGGTATCCAATGCAAGAAGTTGATTTTTCACAGTTCAGAACCCATTAAAAAAAAAATTCAGAAGACGGTATCCAATGCAAGAAGTTTATTATGAACCACTAAAATGGAAACAGAGAGAAAATGAGAAATTCAACTTCCACTTTGCAATAAAAGCAATCAACACCATATAAACATACAAAAAAAAAAATCATTAGGTTGATGCCTTCTTCTATATCTTGTGGATGCGTGGCTAAATTGCAGTTTATCTTCTTTTTTTTTTGGATCTTGAAAATCTTCTTATCTTGGAAATCTATTTCCTCTGTTTAGATATGACTTCTATAGTTCTATCTAAACAACATGAGATGTTCTTTGTATGAGCTGACAGAAAAAGGTTGCTCATTTTCCCCCCCTCAGTTCAACCAAATCATGAATCATAGGGTTAGTTTTAGAGCATCTCCTTAATATCACAAATTTTATACCATTTATTTGGTTTTAGATGTTGAAAGTTTGTGAGTGGATCGTGCATTCATATCATAATGGGTGTTACATTTTTTAATACATTTTTTGTAATCGAATTATATATTGGCATAATAGAGTGTATGCTCTATTAGGGATTTCATATACTGCCTTAGATGATGTGGTATCTGCATAGTATCGGTGATTTGGTGCCCATATTTGCTTCACTGTCTGTTGCATACATGAAATTTTTTTATTCATATTGGATTAAGTTATGTATTGCTTAACAAATCTACATTTACTATTGATTTAATCAATACGAATATGAGATTGTGATCATTTAAACCTCACAACACACTGACACACAAAATACAAGGTCTAACATTATTATCTCCAGAGTGAAGCATGTGTGATCTGTACTTGTAGTACCTCATATTGATGTCTAGCCGATTTCTAGTACAAAAAATGCAGCTTCTTCCATTTTGTTTATAATGGAATAAAAGCCAAAATCAGTTATGTAGGGATGTGTGTTGTGTTTATTCTGAATCTAGAAAGTGATATTTCAAATGTTGGCAAATAAAATCATTTTTGAGTAGTAAATCAAGATTTTTGAAATTCTATAAATTGAAGAGTTTTACATTCCAATGAACTAATATACTTGGTTTATCAATTACTTTTTATTTTTCTCCTCAGGGAGACCAGTGACCAGATGGGTGTCCATAGCTTTTGCTGCTGGGGTGGGTATTGCTGTTTGCCTGGTTTTAGTGAAATTTTTAGTTATGGTTTTCAGTGATATTCTAAAGATTTCTTCATGTCTATGAAATAGTTGATTCTCAGATGCCCAATTGAACCAAACATCAAAATAATATTCAGCACTTATTAAATAGATCAAAATACTCTTCTAATAAGCCCTATTGTTAAGTAGTAAATCAAACACATTTATTTGAATAAGTGTTTATATTTTTCACTGAACCAAACAATTTTTATCATCTGAACTGTATAAAACAATCAGTACTTATACAATCAACACTGAATAATTCAGTACTTAAATTCAGCATTCAGCGGAATCAAATGCAACCTAAAAAGAAACTTTGGAATACTTTTGAAGATGCTCTTAGTATTTATGTTTTACAAGACAATAACACAATTCATATTAAAAAAAAAAACTGTTTGGATATACTTTTTGAGAATCAATTGTTTTTAATAAATTTAGAGGATGAATTGTTTTTTAAAAATTGTTCTAAACCAGATCTAGAGCCGTTTGGTTAAAGTTAGGGGCAGCTCTGCAAATCTTCATTTTTTTGGATGTGAATCGTAATTTATCAAGTTTCGCAATTCGCATAATAATAATAATAACCCACAAAAAGTGAAGACTCCCCATTCAGAGTGCCGAGAGAGAATCAAAAGATGGGCAGGCGAGGCGGCGACGAAGACGACGACGACGACCACTCGTTCTTCTACTACGCCCCCCAATCGACCTCCTCGAACCCTCACCGTCCGATCACCTCCTCAAATCCCCACCAATCGAGCGGAGGCGGAGGCGGAAGCGGCGGCCTCGCCCCATCCAAATCGACGGTCTACGTTTCCAACCTCGACTACACCCTCACGAACTCCGACATCCACACCATCTTCTCCACCTTCGGCAAGGTCGCGCGCGTCACCGTCCTCAAGGACCGGCGCACGCGCGAGTCTCGCGGCGTCGCGTTCGTCCTCTTCGTCTCCCGCGACGACGCGCGGTCCGCCGTGGCGGGGATGCGCGGGAAGGTCCTCAACGGGCGGAACATCAAGGTCTCCATCGCCGCCGACAACGGGAGGGCGGCGGAGTTCATACGGCGAAGGGTTTACAGGGACAAGAGCCGGTGCTACGAGTGCGGGGCGGAGGACGGCCACCTGAGCTACGAGTGCCCTAAGAACCAGCTCGGGCCGAGGGAGAGGCCCGCGCCGAAGAGGGCGAGGAGGGGCGGCGGCGACGGCGAGGGGCAGTCTCGGCCGTCATCAGACGGTGGTGGTGGTGGTGGGGGTGGAGGCGGAGAGGAAGATGGGGGGTTCGAAGACGATAATTGGGCGTCGGTGGTGGACACGAGAGGGGCGGAGGAGAGGGTGAAAGAGGAGGAGATGGAGAGGAGGGGGAGGGAAGGGAGGGAGAAGGGGAAGAAGCAGAGCTACTTCAGCGATGAAAGCGGAGATGATGATGATTGATTAGGTTTGATCTTCTCTGGTCTGAATTTTGGTGTTTTGTGTGCTAAAATTGCCTCTCTTTTTTTTTTTTTTCGATGTGGTTTTTTGCATCCATTGATAATGTTTGAATACATTGGTTGATTTGGTGATCTTATGTCTTGTTCATCTCCAATTGTGTTGCGGGTCATATTTTTTTCTGTTCGTTGAAAATTTTGTAGTGGTTGGTCAGAAAATACAGATATCAGAAATCTCTATGTACTGGATAAGGACTGTAGGATTGCCCTTCTATCACTTTTGGCAGATCTATGTTGTGAATCAAGCATTGAAGAGTTCTTTCTTTCCTTCATGAAAATCTGGTCTCAGTTGGATCTGAAACCATCTTTTGTTGGAGTCAGAACCTGTTTGCTTGCATGGATGTAGAATCTCAATTATGCATGGTAAGGAACATGGTGCATCTAGTCTTGGAACTGTTGTTTTTCTCTGGGTATATATGATTATATTTACATTGATGACCAATAAAATTTATTAAAGAATAGCATTATTTCTGTTTGAAACTCACACTTCCTGCTGCATTTTATTTGATAATGATTTCCCGAAAACATTAGAGATGAGTGTGCATCATTGATGTACTCACTGCAGTAATAATAAGTGTGCAACTTGAAACCTATCTTTGTTTTGAAACAACCATTCATACCATAATATGAGATTCTGAGAAGAAAAGGTGGATAATTGAGTATTCAGTTTTAACTTTTAACTCATAAGTTCATAAGCACCAAAGCGTTTGTTGTTTAGTTCTTCAATGAGAAAATTAAGAAACTTCACATAATTTTGTCAAGGATATTGTAGTTTGTTTGAGGAGTTACCTAAACATGGGGATCCCATTGCGTATTTAATCTAGAAGAGTGTTGCTGTACCACTATTTTCATAGTGCATTTCTCTATCAGTCATTAGCAATTCTTCTATTCAGAATCTTGTATGAGTTCTTTTCCATATGTTGGAGGGCCATTGATTTTCTATTGTACATCTTTTTAATGATTCTTCATTCTCAGTCCTCAGTCATTCTGCTTTATCTCTTGAGGTTGCTGATCCAATTGTTTTTGATGTGCAGGGATCATACATGGTGAAGTTCAGTACATCGTCATTTGAATATGCGACATTGCTTTAGATCACCTTCTCCCTTCAATCTAACAGACCAAGTTGAACAATAGTTGTAAGAAGACTAATTTAGTGGGATTGTATTTAAGTTTATAGTTATGTGTGACTGATTATGACAGTCATCCTTTTGCATTTGAAGATGTCCAGTTTTAGTGAGACCAAATAAATTCCATGCAAAATGTTGGTGATTCATGTAAACTTAACAGGAAAAAAGAGAGAATAGGAAAGCAGCAGCAGCTACTATGTTGATCTAAAGCTATGTTGGTGACTGATTACTCACACATGTTTAGAAGTGCTCTCTGCAACCCTATATAAACCCCCCGATTCTGTATTCTAAAATCAGTGAATACCTGCAAATGGATACTGCAGAGATGGTGTGTCAGATTTTTCTCTCTTTCCCTTCAATAACTGAGATGGTTTCCTTATGAAAAAAATGTTAGGCACAATTCTTTAACAGTCTCCCATGCAGTCTTGTTTGCCGCTTCATATGCAATTTATATGATATATGACAAGTTGTCATAATTTTTTCTACATTTATAATAATTTTACGGTAATTTTCATCATGTAGAACCCTAATAATTTTAATAAAAAAAGTATATGATTCAATAAATTGTATGTATTCACTTGTAGAAGAAATAGAAATTTACATGCTCTAGGTATAGACCGTGAATAAGAGTATAAGACCATGTGTAACAAGCTTTTATGTGAAATATTATTTTTAAAAATATGTGGCTAAAAACAAGAATTTATTGAAATGTATATATTTTTTTCATTTTTTAATTTAAAGATATAATATAAGAAGTTAAGCACGTGAGAACGGTAAACGGGTTAGGTCCTAGTTTTCGTTACGGGTACGTTTTTATGGGCTGAACCCATGCACGGCCCAAATCGGCCCAGTCCACTTGTAACCCTAATCGCGAGTGGATAAAGGTCGGTAGGGGAAGGTAGAGAGAGAACCAAATCTCAATTCGCTCCTCTTCAAAAAGGCGAATAAGGAAGGGTTAGAGAAGGGAGAGAGAGAGGAGGAGAAAGGTCTGTATTTTCGCGAACCCCATCAAATTTTGAGGTTTTCAGGGTTAAATCTAGGGTTTTTTCAACGGATCGGAAGAGAATTTCTGGAGTTTGAATCTGGGTTTTCTCTGATTCTTTGAGATCACCTTCATTTAGTTTTTATATCACTTATTCGTTTTCCTTTGTATCATTCCTGGTGAGATTGATTTTTTTTTATTGATCATGATTTCTTTGGTTGATATAAGTGGGGATGGATTTGTGGATGCTTTGTACCGCAAAAAGATGCAGCTTTAGTTTTAATAAAGAATTTAGTTTATTCATGTCGTATATATGTGGATCTGACTCTTCGAAAGCCTAATTTTTAGTAAGCATGTCGGGCAATACATGTAGTTTTTTTTTTAAATCCCATATAAAGGTGAGGATAGTGAAGGTGGTATGTGAATGGATGTTATTGATGTGAAGTAAGAATAAAAAAGGAGGACCATGTCAGATAATGAAAGTAGCCTAAAAATTTCATGGGGACTTGTTGGGTGGTGCTTTGATGCGGAACTGGAAAGGCAAAACCTTTGTTGGATGTGGTTTTTATTGTTGTGTTGGGGTTTGGGCTTTTTTGTTTGTTGGGAAGAACAGATGGGTTTGAAATGGACTGATAGAGGTGGTTTGGGTGTGTGTGGTTGTGATGTGGACAGGAGGAAGTGGTGGTTGTTGGTGTGTTGGTGGTGGTGTTTTTGCTGATCGGGGTCAGTTGGTGAGGTTGGAAGAAATCTGAAGGATGAGCCGTGACAGCAGGAGCCCGGTCAGAGACCGCAAGATCCGCACGGAGCGATACTCCTATCGCGATGCACCTTACAGGAGGGACATGCCTCGTGATTCCAGGTTTTTTATATTGATTTATTATATTCTTGTTCCTTTAAACAACCATGCTTTCTTTTTTTAGTTCTCAGAGAAATGATGAAATTGGTTACGTGTTCATGCGATTGTGAATTTAGTTCTGGGCTCCCGTGTATGCATGGTTGGCCCTCATGTGTTTAAACATGTTTTGGTGTTTAAATAATGAGTTTTTCAGGACTTCCATTTTGGGGGCTTGGGAGGGGGGTGTGTGTGGGGGTTGTCCATGCTGATTGATTGAGAATTGTACCATACTCTGATCATTGTTACTTTTTGAGCTGACTTTCGTCCCTAATATAAACTGGAAGAAATTTGACGTATCATTTGCGTTCTCTGAGTGCTTTCTTGGTTTCTGTTTCATATGAACTGTGGTTTATTTCTTTTCTTCTCTGGTAACTTTTATTTTTGATAATGGGATTGGAAAAAATGTCAAAAGCAGGATTTGAACCCACGCCCTCATTAGAGGACCGGAACTTGAGTCTGACGACCTAGACTACTTGGCCATCCTGATCCGTTTTGGATTTTTGTGTTTTCTCTGGTGACTTTTAAATATCTTGCTCATTTAGTATCATGTCAATAGTTTACCTGTCATTATTTGCCCATTGTCATTTTTTCACTGCATGTGATCCTCTTCTTGTGCTGCAGAACTGAGTAATGCACTTCTCCATGCTTTTAATCTATGTCATTATTGTCATGCTTCCTATTTCTGTATGAGTTTACGGGGTTGTTCCAGGAAATGGGGTGTTTTTTCCATATTTAGTCATTCTTGATTATATTGCCATTATATTCTTCCTCCAGTAGTAAAGCTACTTTTTTTTTGTGGCTAAGCTTAAGTTATAGACTGTTTAATTGCATGTGAAACTTTAAGCCCTTGTTTGGTTTGAGAATAGGGCCCGGAATAAATGGGAATTAGTCGGAATAGCCTCGAAATGGGTGTTTGGAAGGTTGGAATAAATGAGAATATGTATGCCAGAGTATAAAGTGGTATATGGATTTCAGTCAACATATGAAATTAAGTTATTCCAGGTTATTCAACCCAAAAGAATATGTGGGTTCACTGTCAAATCAACTGTTATCATTTCTTATAAATCAATTGTTATCATTTTTTTGCCTTTTATAAATATTTATCCGCACCTTTCACATTTTATCCAACCAACAAAAACTTTATTATTATATTTCTCAACGAGAATAATTCAAAACCTAATCAAACAAAAAATCATTTTATCCTTATTTATATTAGAATAGTCATAAATCTCATAATAACTTAATTCTTTATCCAAACGGGGGCTAATGTACTACACTGAATGTAACTGCAATTTTCTTTAACATGCTATCAATATCTCAAAATGAGGTCGGTAAAGCTGTGATATTTTTGGTGTGCTATATTTGAATTTTATAAAGCCTATTTCTCACCTCTATAAGCATCATAGAAGTCTGAAGGGACAGGACCGTTAATTTGTTTGGCCTTTTTGCTTTAGAATACTTATTTATTTTTTACGGGAATTTTAGAATATTTATTGTATGCCTGGAGAAATCAATGTTTATAAAAAGCAACCATTTCCTGATATGTGCAACTTCATGAACAGATTTCAACTCTGCATTGGTAGATCCATGAACTTCAATGGTACTGAGTTGCATGCCAAATGGGTTGAGCATGCATTGTGCAGTGATCGTAGTAGTTCTGTAAAAATGAGCCATCTTGCAAAAAATGACCCATCATGCAATCTGCTCACCTTTAACAGGTTGCATCTCCCTGATGGAGCCATGGTCTTTCATGGTTCCGAGATGCTCTTCAAATGTCTTGAACCTTGTTACCTAAACTCCAAATTATTGATTAATTCACGCAATAAAAATGCATATCTTTTTTTATTAAAAGTTTAACTCCTGTTTAAATCATGTCTCATGAACAATACATGTCTTTTACAATAATTCACGTAAAACTAAAATGGAAAAATGATCTACCAATGTTGGCTTTGTCTGTGAGATTTATAATGTTGGTTTTTTATGATTTACCTAAATTCAAATATTATAACTCTAAGTTGGTAGTTTTTGTAGTGTTTTGATGTTATAACATCATTGAAAGATCATAGATTTGATTTAATATTGGTGATTTTGCATGTCATAAGTAATTTTTTCTATTTTTTGTAATTTTTTTCTGAACTCCTGATGAAATTTTTTGAACCTAATCTGATCTATATAGAATTGCTAAGTATTGTCTTGCCTAATTATTCCCGAATTCCGAACTTGTAACAAGGGTCTTGAATTTGCATTGTGCATTGGTGATGGAGTTGTCAAGTTTCCATTTTATCATGACTTTTTATTGGTGAATTTTATCAGGGACACTCTATAACTCATGTGCATCCTCTCGAATTCAGAAAGGTTTTCAATGTGATAGCATAGTTTCAGATGTTGCATCTCCACTATTTCATATGATGATTTCATTTTGTTTTTGTTGAAAGATGTTGACTAGCCAAGTAGTCAGCCATCTCCTACATCCATTTGAGTCCTTTTCTATTCTGGCCATCTACTAATGGTGGCATTTCTTCCATTGATTTGAGTCTTATGATCCCAACATAATGGGTAGTTAGGTCTTCAAAAAGCATAATAATTTACATGTACTCTTATCCTCGGTTGTTTTGCAAAGTCAAAATATCTTAGAAATGGTCATTTCCAAGTACTTGTTATGATGGAAGCAGTGGAGTGCCCACATAATTCACTTGAAATTGGTAAATAACTATAAACAAGGAATAATGTGTCTCCCAATAAACCCAAGAAGAAGAAGAAGAGAGGAAATGATAGTGAATTCCCCTTCTCTTTACTAGATGATCACTTTTGCACAGAAACATCAAGTTCCCACATTCATGTTTCATAATTATCCTAAAATAATCTCCCATTTATTTTCCATGTAGCATCCTCTGCCTTGGAAGATTATTCTGTTCCTTGCCAGCTATATGCACCAACAAAAAGCATGTGAGATCATAGAAGGTTGTAATTTATAGGGATTTCACCCTTTAAATTTTGCATGTGAGATCAATTTGGATGACCCCCCCCCCCCCCCTCCTGACAGATTTTTGTCACTCTCATGGAGATCATGGAAGATTCATACAATTAATAGGGATTTTAAAATTGTATTTCATAACACTGTTCAATAGTAGATGAATTTGCATTGTACAAGTTTTTAAAATTACTATCTTATAAGATTAATATATCATTCTGTTTTTGTTAAAGAATATTATCAAAGCGCTGATTTTTAGTTCACCCTTTGTTCCAGGGCCACCATATTTATAGTTTCTCCTTTTTCTTTGTATATAAGTTATGGAATCTTTGTCTGTAGAGCCCTCATTCCTCACACAGTGGCTTCATGGAAGAAAATTATATTAAGCGTTACATAGTGTTAAATAGGATTTGTTGAATTCATTGTGATTTTTTTTTTCTTTTTATCTTTAACAATAAATTGAGGAAGATTTGGAACCAATTGAGTGATTCGTGCTTTTCTGAACAGGAGAAATGATCTGTGCAAGAATTGCAAGCGACCAGGACATTATGCAAGGGAATGCCCGAATGTGGCTGTTTGCAACAACTGTGGTCTCCCCGGGTAAATGATTTTCCCTCATGCCATGATTAAAGTGTTTGTTTAATTTATTGTCTGCCAGCTGTTTGACTTAGAAAGGTGAAGACAAGCCCTTTTCCAGATTTCTCAATGAAATCATCTCTACATTACATATGCTATAACCTGAGGAATGTTAAAAGATGAATCGGTCTGCTGAATTGGGAGTGTGGTTTAAGCTGAAAGGGATCAAATATCAAGTGTAATATTATAAGATAAAAAATGTCCAGGTTACATTTGAGCTTTATTTCATACACAAGTAAAAGTTTATTAGAAGCGTGTTCATAAGATTTGGTTCAAGCTTTAGTACAAATTGGTTTGCATTGATCAAGTGAGAATATAAGCATTATTTTTATGTTAAATATCCACTCAATATTTAACCTTTCTAAAGTCATTTGTCCAACAGTATTTGTAAGCTCCATTAACCTCCTATAGTTGGTCAAGAAATTTAGCAATGCTAAGATATAATTTAAGCTGTGTATAATTTTTGTATCAACTTTTTTTTGGAAGATTGGTGCTCCCGCTCCCCTGGGTTTGATCCCCTGACCTCCCTTAAGGAGAGAGGGGGTGACTCGACTTGACCAAAGCTCGGTTCACATGTCAAATGGACTTAGTTGGAGAAGATAGATCTTAGATTTATAATTATCATGAGGAACACTATATGACACAAGGATCTCGCACGTAATTTGAAGTGGAGCTCAGATGAACTTATTTTGCAAGGGGAATTTTGATGGTTTGCTAAGTTTTTTAACCCGCAAATTCCTTGGAGATTAATCAAGCTCGATATGCAAATTAGCTAAAGACTAATGACCATGACAAGTTGGGTAATGAAGCAGGATGGCATTTTCAGAAGCCTATAGCATTTTTATTACGGTTAAACCCCCAATTCGTTAGTTGTTTAATTCCTGCAATCTTGGTAAACCCGGAGTCATGCTGATTGTTTTATAAGCACGTAAGCTTTGATGAATTCACGTAAGCTTTGATGTCCACCCCATTAACTAATTTTCCCCCTTTCATCACATATGGTGTTTATGATCTGTGCAGGCACATTGCTTCAGAATGCTCTGCAAAATCCCTCTGTTGGAACTGCAAAGAACCAGGCCATTTGGCAAGCAAGTGCCCAAATGAAGGCATCTGCCACACGTGTGGCAAGGTGGGCCATCTCGCCCGAGAGTGCTCGGCTCCTCAACTTCCCCCCGGAGACCTGAGGCTATGCAACAACTGTTACAAGCAAGGTCACATCGCTGTAGACTGCACCAACGAGAAGGCCTGCAACAATTGCAGAAAGACGGGACACCTCGCCCGCGACTGCCCGAACGAGCCGATCTGCAACCTCTGCAACATAGCTGGGCATATGGCGAGGCAGTGCCCGAAGGCCGACATGCTGATGGACAGGCACCCAGCGCCGCTCCGTGGTGGAGGTTACAGAGACGTGGTGTGCAGGATGTGCAACCAGATGGGCCACATGAGCAGGGACTGCATGGGAGCGATTACCATTTGTCACAACTGCGGTGGGAGGGGACACTTCGCTTATGAGTGCCCGTCTGGGAGGCTCATGGACCGCGGACCTCGAAGGTACTAGAGTTTACTGGATTTTTATTAATTGTTGTGGTCTCTGAATTTTCATTTTATTTTCTTTTTCGAAACCATGGATGTTTTAGGAGTTGTGAGGTCCACATTTCTGCATACAATTGTATCTTGTGTGACTATTTTCAGTGTTTTCTATTAGTATGTGAGTTCTGTTGCTGTTGAGGAGGATAATCATGCAGGATGATATGATAGCCTAGTCTTATTGTTGTGATGGATTTCTACATTTCACATTATGCTGTTTGATAACTATTATCCAATCAGAGTGACCACATTAAGTACATGTTTGATTTTTTTACATATTATTGGATGGTGGGATCACACATAATTAGTAGTGGTATCATGGTGTGTTAAAAGATCATGCTTATTTTCTTCCAGAGGTTTTGTATACAGAGTCCCATTCCATCCCTATGACCATTGACCAGCACTAGATGGAAGAGGTTTGCGGTATGTTAGTGTTTTTAACTTTTTTTATGTTATTGCTTGCCATGTATGGCATTCATATCATGGGCAGTGGCTTAACCCATTAGCAAGAGAATTGTGATAACCTCTTTAAAAAAAATTTGGTTGTCCAGGACAATTATCTAAACAGTTATAGACCAATATTTTGGGATGTTTATACAGGACAACCTAATGTTTTAATAGAAAAATAGGAGGTGCAATATAGATCATTGGTTCAGTCAGCCAGGATGTCTTATGGAAAGAAAAAAATAGAGAAACAAAAATAGACAGTTTTGGGGCTTTTTAGCCTGCAGTGTTGGCCTTTGTAGTCATGTAGTCTCATTCAGATAGATTGAATGTATACATTCTTGTGTTTTTTAAAATAGAACATATACTGGAATGGTGTTGGAAAAAATTGTCGGTGAGGGAATAGCTGGATGTGATTATTATTTCCTGAAATAGTTATTCCTGATTTCCTGGTATTATCTTTGATCAATACCAACAAAAAAAGGTACAGAACAGCTATTAGATTTGGTATAAGCTATTTGACGGGCATGCCAATATCAATCTGAGTTACAATTTAAAAACAGAAATACGGAAATCAAAAGTTACAAACAAATTTTTAAGTTTTTCAAAAGCTACTTTTTATAAAATTAAGTTTTAAACCGTAGCTTTTTTGATAAAATTAGTTTTACAATAGAGCAATCAAACGCAAGCCCAGACAAGGTATTAATCATCCCGAGCCTTGTCAAGTTCAGTCCATCATGGAAGACCAAATTTTCATATATAACAATATTAAATTCATGAAATTTGTGTCACCTCATAAAACAAGACAATGTAGCGTGTGAAGAAAACACGTCAAAAGGTCCCCACCACCTGTATCACAGCAGAATCCGCGTTTTTCCATCAAATAATTGAAAGACCCCTCCCCAAAAAAAAGTTGTTTTGGGGGCCCAAATTTTATTATGTTATCTAAAGCTTGACTTTTTGGTGTCCTACAGATCTAAGGCTGGTACGTTTTGGCCTATTAATTGGACTGTTTGTACGTAACATTGCATAATGGAATTTATGTAAATTGTAGATCTTAATAGGGCCAGACCATCCATTTCCACTGCCACTTGGAGCCACATTTATACTAGATATGGGCCATGGTGCATAGGTCTCTGCATTTCTGCAACCCCCAATTTCCCCAATACAGTATATATATATATATATTGTGTTACACAAGCAGAAAAATATGCATTCTATGCACTTCAGTGTGTACTTTGCTCTCCTTTTTTTATGACGAGTGATATGCTTTTAAGGTTCGTTTGGGTTGATGTTTTCATGGCGTTAATGTTCGCGGACACTGACCGATGCGAGCAGCCAACCAAACAAGAAAGATGGCGTCGGCGTTTTACGCTGGTGTTGGTGGTGCATATGATTTTTTCCCTGACATTTCCAACGCATTGAAACAGTGCTTATGCGTCGAGGGTTGATTCCTCCATTGTGGTGGTGTCGAGCGCACACCCAAATACTGCCTAAGAAAATTTCAAAATAGATTGGAAATGCAAAAGAGATTAAGTGATGCTAGCTATTATACATAATCTTTATATGCAACATCATGTGTAGTTTTATTTTACTAATATCATCTTGTTCTTCCAAGCCAAATAGTATTTTTTTTCTCTTATTGCACAATATTCACTGTTATTCCACCTCTACTATGGAGCTGGGGATTTCTTGGTCGGTATGTAGGTAAAAAGGGCCTTCTTTTCTTCTATTGCTTGATAAGTGATGAGTGTGAACTGTCTCTCATAAAATGGCTCATTATCTCATTGTTTCCCAAGTTGCTCATGATTTAATATTGACTGCTCTTAAATATTAATTAGTTTAAACTGTGAAAAACCTGATATGATACCAAAGAAACTTCTCGCTACACTAGATTTATCTTGTTTATTTTATTTAACCTCTCGTTTCCCCGCGGTATTCAGACCAAGCAAACTGATTACATATATAATTGCCAATCATTTGCTCTTTCCACTGTAATGGGATATTACAAACATGCACACTCCCAATAATACAGTATACTTAGTATTTGTAATGTAAAGAGATGATCATGACAGAGTAGACTCATCGTTTGTTGACAAATGATGGGTGAAGGTGAGACAAGTGTCATGATTTAATTTTATTATAAATTGTGTTTGAAACTGTGTTGAAGAGAAGGCATCTGCTGACAAAAACTTTCCATTATTTCAAACAGACATGCAGACAGAAAAAAAAGGCCAACAAATACAAGGTGCCAAAACAAAGGACCCATAGCTAGCTTCACAAAAAAATGCTCCCATGACCATTTCAAAACAATAAATACAAGATATGTTTATTTATACCACATATGCATATATTGAAGAAAAAAAAAAAACAATACCCAATCCATAATAAATCCATACAATTAAGCAGTGACAAATCGAATAGGACAACCTCTCCACATCTCATGTTCCCTGCACCCCCCATATCCATCTCTTTATTCTCTCAATCAATTTTTTCTTTTTTCCATTACACCCCAAACATGAAACACCAACCACAACCAACACTATCTTTATTACTCACTATCATCTCCTCACCAAGTAAATACCAACAACAAAGGGCGCCTCAACTTAGTTGGGCAGCTTTTTTTTTTGTATTATAAAAGTCATAGCCAATGTGGATCAAAGTCTGCACTCCGGAGTGAGTGAATGGTCCCTCCTGGAGTCCTGGCAATAGTTATAGACCATGTAGTGCTTCTGCGCCCATCGCATCACCGCCGCCTGACGTGGGCTGAGCCCCCTGTAACCAAGTTTGTCAATTATCTTAAAAAAATTCAAAACATCCAAAAAAATATCTGAATCCAATATACATTATAAAATTATATATGTTTGTATCATATATTATTCGTATTTGTTATCTTGTATTATATTATATATTATTATTTTATTTTTTTTATACTCAATTTTAATCTCACATCTCATCCAAATTAATTTTCATATTTAAATATGTTAATTATTTAAAAAATATCTGCATCCATCGAGAGGCTTACCTGTAACCGGGGGGAGACATGGAGAAGGGGCGGCAGCGTCGCCTGGAATAGGCGGAGCAGCCGCCGATGATGAACCTGGTGAACCTGGCGACGAAGGGCTGGTAGCGGTAGTCGGCCTTGAAACGGCCGTCGTCGGTGGCCCAGGCAGAGGCGTCCCATATGGAGCCGTAGACCCACATGGGCCTCATCGGGAACGTGTAGGGGTTCTTCCTCGGATACCGCCTTATCGGTACGTCGTCGACAAAGAATCTGTGTCACACACAATACAGTTTTTTTTGGATGGGTTGTGGTGGGTCAGTTGTTGGACTTGCATGACATGGACCTATGTGAAAGGGAATGTGTTTTATTTATATGTATAAAAAGATTTAAATATGTGTAGGGACTTATATGAGTAAAATCTACGTAGGGACGACCGGACCCTCAGATTGACCAGGCCAGGGCAAACATCAAAAATTGTCCCTTGATGTATTCACTTAATCAATTAAAATAATGTTAGGCATATTTTATAAAAAATAATATGTGCGGCATGAATTCATTCTTAAAATGTAATTTTTTAAAACAAAGTATATTTTGTTAATGTGAAGTATATATTATGTTAATGTGACAATAGACAACGAAGGAGGTTTGTGGTTCTGAAAATGATTCTGGAAAAGAGACAGTGTAACGGTGCTCTTAATCAATATCAACAAAAAAAAAGATTGGTTTTGAAAAAAAAAATCCAAAATAAAATATCTGAAAAGTAACAAGGAACCATAAAGGAACACTTACCAATTTTTTCTTTAAAAATTTATAAAAACAATACTTTTTTTTAAAAAAAGCTTAAGATTTGTTTTCAGAATAAAAGATATTTTCC
Source organism: Acorus calamus (assembly GCA_030737845.1). Taxonomy (NCBI): domain Eukaryota; kingdom Viridiplantae; phylum Streptophyta; class Magnoliopsida; order Acorales; family Acoraceae; genus Acorus; species Acorus calamus. Next base: position 31,053,788 of record CM060866.1, read on the forward strand.
TTAAAAAATTAAACAAAAAGTCAAAATTAAAATACTTATAGAATAGAAGTTGAACAAATAAATACAAAATTATAAAAGAAAACATTAAAGTCCAAAAATTTATATTTTTTGTTAAAATATTTTTTTTAATACTTGAAGGTCTACTTTGGTGGATCCAGTCGTCGTCCCGTTGGACACCTCGATGGCCTATGCTTAGGACCACCCTTGAGCATACAATCCTAATTACAGCTTCATTTTTACTGAAAAGAATGCACTTTGTAAAGTAAAACATTTGAGATCTGTAAAATGGACTGCATGAATGTAATACTAAAAAAACAAATGATAAAATTATATATACACAAAAAGACGATGAACCAATTTTTGCAGGAGCTTTATTAAGGTCCCCTTATGTGTTTAATGTTAATTAGTCTCTTCTCGAATGTGAAGTTTATGTAGTGCTACTTATTCATGCATGTTCATTGACTGTCAGGTAGTCTTTCCCTCCTCACCAAGTTTGTTTTTGTTCCACTGAAATGTCTTATGTGACATGCAGATGATTGATGCATATTAAAATCATGAACTTTTTCACTTTACCAAAAAAACTATCACTGATGAAAAGTAGTTGTCTTAAAGGTTAATGATACTAGTCACATGAAATTCAGACAATAGCATCTAATCAGTACAAAATTTTAACACAGTACGCCAATCACGTGCAACTCAGATATTTGCTTTCGGTGGATTAAATGATTGTCTCATGTACCATGCACAATTTCATGTACCACTTCCATCAATTATCAATGGGTGTAATCTAAATAGGTGTAATCTAGCATACTGTATAAGGTAAAAACAATAAAAAGTAAAAGTAAATTTACTAGGTGATGCTCGTTTAGATCACAATGTGAAACCAACGGTCATTTCCGGAACAAGAATTTCTCATTTTCAAGAATCCAAAAATTAGAATGAAAATGAATGTCAAATAATTTTAATTTTAAAAAATGATCATTCAGAAGCAGTATTCTCATTTTCAAAAATCCAAAAATTAGAATGAAAATGAATGTTAAATAATTCTAATTTTAAAAAATGATCATTCAGAAACAGTATTAGTTTGAAAATTGATTCCGAACGAGGATCAAAAGATTACTCACATGAGCTCATATGGACTCCAGAAGATCGCATAGCGATGGAAGTCGGTGGTGGGATCAACCAAAGATGGAACTTCATCTCCCTCCCAATGATCCTCCCATCCCCACTCCCCAATATATACACATTGGTCTGCAATGTGTAAGGCTTCCCCGGCGTCGTCCCCAAAAACTCCATATCCACCTCGTCATGGTGTCCCGGATGCGCTTCGCTGTTTGATAGCTGCAAAAACATGTTACAATTTATTCAAAATTCACTCAAAATCATAGATTTGTATAAGCAAGAAATCATTGAATGTGAGTGCTAACATAGAAAGCTGTGTTCACTCCTGCAGTGTATCCCCTCTGTAGTTTTATGGACACGCCGAAGTAACCTGACCTGAATGGCCTAGTAGACTTAAAACCACTCCCTGAAAATACTAGATATGGTTAGATGTAGATATCAAATACACCCACAATCACATGTAGAAGAGAGAACCAAAGATTGACCTGAGGTTTTGTCAAGCCAGATTGTGAGTGAGGATTGGTCTCTTGAGACTGATTGGTGGTTGGGGCCCCAAAGGTTGTGGTAGCCTTGGTAGAAGCCACGGGTCCTGAACTTGGAGCTTGGGTAGTAGCCTGGGGAGGGCTGAGAGTGGGTGGGAGTGAAGATGAGAATGAGAGATAATGGGAGGAGGAGGAGGAGGGGGAGAGACATGTTGAAAGAGTAAAGATTTTGGGGGAGGGGGGTGGGGGTGGGTTGGTGTTAGTATGGCAGTACAGTTGGTATAAATAAGCAAATGCAGGGGGGAGGGGACACCACTCAATTAGATTTTTAAAAAAAAGAAAAAGAAAAAAGAAAAGTGTTGCATTGAAGTTGATTAGTGTCATAGATGGAGACAGAGGTAAAGGATTGCCTAGAAATGACTGGAAATGTTAGCTTTTTAAGCTATGGTAAAAAGTTGTTACACTGATAACCTCTTTGAACATTACTATGATACACACGTTCATTGATGCAGTCCTAGATAGGCATTATGTATGAATGACTGTTTCTAACATTTTTCATCGGACTTTGACGGATGATGATGATGCATAAACATGAAAACTAAAGATTTGGGTTATGTGTGTGGATCTATAGGGATTTAGACTTTGTGTGCAAGACTCCCTTCCATTTCAATGCAACATGCTTTGCTGTCCAATCATCGAAGGGTCATATTTTTGGTCTATCATTGTATAACTTACCTTTTTTTTCTGGTAGGGCCCCCCCCCCCCCCCCCCCCCCCCCCCAAGAGTGTCCTTCAAGAAGTCACTCTGTTCATTTTAACTTCACTTTCACTCCAAAAAATGGGGGAAAAAAGAGGGAAAAAGAGATATGAGGACACAATATAATCTGATAAGTGAATTGACATGGTTTTAGTAATTATAACCTTAGCGAAGAATTGGACGGTCGATGGAACTGTCGGTCATGAAAAATAATCAAACAGAAACCATTTGTTGGAGTTTGATTGCTATGGACTTGTAAACGGTCCAAATTAAATATGTTTCATATTAGATTTGATGATGTTGTGAGACTTGGAAAGGGAATTGATAACCCAAACAAAAACAATTGAGGACCATTTTCCCTCTTTGGAATGGCCATAGTAAGTTAAAAAAAGAGAGCTAATTTAATAGTATTATTTTATTTTGCAAATAATCCATTCTCCATTATTTTGTTTAATAGTAAAGCTCTTTAAAGTCATAGGTAGAGCATCTTGTCCTATAATATATGTGGGTGCATATGTAGAGAGAGGTTGATAAAACATTATTCCAATGCCCACAATACCTTTACCTATGGTTGCATATAATTTCAAGCAAATTATATGCATTTAATTTGTAATTGTTTGCGTATATATTAAATGAATATCTCTCATAAATAACATAAAAGTGTTGATGAACAAATTCATTTTGGACCAGTCATAAGGACAGGTTATGATGCTGTTATTTTTGGGATTGATAAGTTTAAATAAATTAAATACCATCATTAGGACCTTTTAAATGCATGTTATAGAGGGTCACATCAGCAAATCATGTAAAGGGGTGGACTTTAAATCAAAACGTCATTTTAATCTCACATCATGTTAACTCCAATGTGACATAAACCCTCCAGAATGTTTCCTTTAATTTAGAAAGCTCACATCTAGATTCTTTTTTCCAAAAATAATAAATATGATAAAACAATCTAATAAGGCCTTAATAAACAAAATAAATATAAATATAAGTAAAAAACAAGAGTTCTTGTCGATATCCTTCTGTAAAGAATCATATATGCCCCGTACACCACATCAAAATTTTATGAAGAAAAAACCCCTTACACTGACTGCATACAGCCATACACAGTGGCATTGCATGTATAAGTTGTACCACTTATATATAGATAACATTTTTTATACCATGAGTGCCTATTTATAAAATTTGGTTTAAAAAGAACCTTCCAATAAAACATAAATTTATGTATATTGGTTGAATTACAATTGTTCAAAAAAAAATTAATCCAACAGTGTCTTTTTTATAGAAATTGTCTTAGGAAAAATTAAAGAATATGCACATTAAAAGGCCATAGATGTCTTAAATGTGCGTTTGAAAACACAGTTTGAAAAATTACTTTTAGCTGTTTTATACACAGTGTTTTAAAATGTAATGATAAGGGCTACTTTGTGAAACACAGAATTTTGAGGCATAGTCTTTTGACAAAATCTAGTACTTACTTTGCATGTAAACTAATCTGTTTGATATTAACTTTTAGCTTTTCAAAAAACTAAAATCCTTAAAAATAATTTGTCAAACGCACTCTTAACATATATATACATTTGATAGCCAAAAAAAAAAAGAAAAGGGAAATGAAATATTCATATAGTCAATTAGTTATGTTCATTCATTTACAAACAATAAATGACATGTACAGGTTATGCTGTGTCCCTGTCAAATATAATATACATGCATATTGAAAATGGATATCGGAATTAACTCTATCTTTGCATTGTCAATTTGTCATAACAATCAACTTTTCCAAAAGCAACTGTTCAGACCGACTCAATTTTCTTGATCCCCAACATGACCTCATGTACTTTGAATCAAATCTTTGCAAAATCTTTGATCACTTTCGATCTATGTTTTTCTGGTGCCATTTCTTTTTCATTGTCAAGATCGAAGGTCTACACTTCCTTGGAAAAACGTCTCTGTCTTCAGTTTGTTGATCATAATTTGACTAGTGAAGTGGAAAAGTTTGAATTGGATCTAAGGTTACAATCTAACATTATAACTGCTTAATTTTTACTTAATTTTATTTTCTTGACACCTTGTTACACCTAACCTTTATCCGCAGACCTCCAATCCCTATAGATTAACAAGTTATGTCTTACAGATGGATGAAATATATATATATATATATATATGAAAATTATTGCGTGCGGCGAATGGCAGGTGCGGCCGTGACGTGGGCTGTTCGATCGCGGGTCCATCGCATCCAACGGTCAACATGAATCGCACCCGACCGTCCGATGCGATGGACCCGTGATCGACGGTCCGTGATCGCTGTCGCACCCGCCGTTCGCCGCACGCAATAATATCCCATATATATATACACAAAAAATGTATACAATTCATTAAAATATATGTTTTATTTTTTATATAAAATGTACATGTTATGCTACATAAATTATATACTTAAAGAAAATCAAGTGTCAATTCTAAAAACATTGCACATAATATTGTATCCAATATTATTGTTCTTTTAATGATACTTAAGACATTATCAGGGATGATATTTAAATTCAGACCACATTTACAGAGATGGGTTTATGCTTAATTTATGATTTTAAATTTTATTGTCGTGTTATGTGAGTGGTGGCTTTGATGTCCCAGCAACACTTATTATTGCTTGATTGAGCACTAATTGTGGGAAGAGAACAGACGAAGCCACTACATTCATTAATAGGGTGTCTTCTAAACATTGATTGCTTTCTCTACCGACACTCGTATGTATATTAAAATCCAGTGTACGGTGTACCTTATTTGCTCTGACTTGGGCTCTTTTTTTATGTCTTTTTTTTCGTGTACATTCTGGTTCTATTTTATATTTTATATTTATTAAAGCATCCAAGGATAGAAAGTGATTGTTCTACGGTTTGACAGACGGAGGACCCCACCATCAACAAGTCCAGCGTAAGTAACGCGTGTGGTACATTTGGGATGCAAGATTCGGTCCTAATTCAGATTTAGAATGAGTTTTTAAAATGTGACATTTTAAACTATTAAATTTTACAAAAATACATATAAAAAAATAACAAATGAAATTAACATATTTTTATTGAAAATATAAAAATAAAATTATAAAAGTGATATCTTTTTTTAAAAAATAAAAATAAATAAAACAATTCAAATTTTATCTAATAATAAATTAAAAAATAAAATATGACTTAGAATAATTAAATTTACACTCTAATTTCCAAACATCAGATTGGGTTGAATTCAAACTCACCAAATTCAACCCGTCCAAGTTAGCACCCTAAATATAATTTAATAAAACTTGATTATTAAAAACCCATTTTTTTTGTTTTTTTTTAAATATATTTTTATACTAAATTTTGAAATAAACTTTTTAATTAAGCATATTTTTTATAAAAACGTCTATTTTTTTTATTTCTATAAAAACAAAATAGTTTCTAAACGAGTTTCCATTTTCCAAACACGCCTTCAAACAATCAATCTAATGAAATACACATTTTAAAAAAAATAAAAATGAAATACATGCTCAATTAAATTGAATGCAAACTTTTTATATATATTTTTTTCAATGACTTACTCATCTAATAATGATTTATATCAAACCAAATGAAATGCATACAACCTTTTGTGCAAAATGTTTTCTCCATTCAGATCCCATCAAGTATACCAAAGAAAGAAAAATCATTCAGTCGTCCCAACAAGTCTCCTTCGAAGAGCTGTAATTTTTTGACACCTTAGGTCCTGTCTTCATGTCACATGGTTTTCAGTTTTCAGCTTTGCAGAGGGAAAGAATATATGTGAAGGAACAACAAAGATATTATGAAACAAGAGCCACTTGCATGGAGGCATCTGAACTGGGAAGAAATTGGGACCTAATATATGCTGTGAGCCTGTGACACTTGCTCCATGTGTTTCCATAATTCTTTCAACAATCATGCATGAGGATCTAAATTAGTGCAAAAATGTTTTTCTGAAGCAGTAACTATAAAGAACAAAAGGTTGCTAAATCTTTTTTTCTAAATGTGATGCAAACACTTGTTCCTCACTTCCTTGATAAATAAAAGATGAGGTTTTGTGCAGTTTATCACTCATTCAGTGCATTGTTAATGATCGTTCTGATGTTTCCTAGGTGTATCTAAATGCAATATCTGTCCATACTAACTCATCCAAAATCATCCTTTCACTATTGTATAAAATATCACTTCATCTGGTTCACAGGTATCTTACCCAGGCATAAAATAGTTATGCGGAGATGGATGAAAGTTGGATTATTTTCTGGTTGCCATTCCTTTCTCGGTTTGGATAAATTTTGGAGAATTAAGAACAAATATGAATGTGATTGCCAGATTAATACTGGTCCGGATTAGGCACATTTCATCATAACACAAAAATCACATTCAACTCTACTGGTTAAAGAAAAACATTTCATACAAGGCATTTAAAGAGAATTATCAAAACCATGTATCACATCTTCAAAACTATAACCACTTTGGCTTTCATGAACTAAAATTTTTATTTATTACGTAAATAAAACGGCATGAACATTCAAAAAGATACCTTTGCGTGGAGAGACCCCTATCCAGGGAAAACTTTCTACAACCAAAAGCACTACAAAGTCCTACCCCATCGCCAAATATTCTTTTATCATACAAGATGTCCGACAGCTTCCTTACTATATTTCACAGGCATTTTCCAATCACCATAGCAGCATGGTTCTATGTTCATACTCTTGTAGATGATGCCTCATGGGACCAGATTGAACTTGGGGACCTGCATCAGAGAGCTACCAAAGAGCATCAGTACCATCCATCCACATCTGGCTCTTATTCAGATATTGGTGATCAAATAAAAAGATGCAATAAATGCAATAAGGGACCTTATATGCATCAATGACCTCTTAATTCACACCTATTTGTGCAAACCTCATGGTGAGACATCAAAAGTTTCTAAACAGTCAATTTTAATAAGTGCAACAGGGTTATCTTTCACAGAAGTGATGAAAATATGATTATTCAGCACACTACTGGAACTGAATCCTGGTATCAGACTAGCTGAGGTGCACAGTGCACTAAATTCCGTGAATTGATCTAGTTCAGTTTTCTGATTGAGGAATGTTAAACCGACCATGAAATGAACTTACCATTGATTCCCATGAGAAAAATATATATCATGGTTTTAGAATCATCCAGTTCAATAGAAATTGATTATAATGTGAAAAAAAAATACCTTTGAGCAGACTTCAAGGCACATCGGATTGAATCACCATTCAGAGAAGGTATAAACTTGCAGCATGCTATCACTTATGCAACTGAGGAAACCAAGGCCATGGGAAGAAGCATACTTCACATCACGAATGGAGTCACGAAGTGGTCTAAGTTTGCAAACCCCATGAAATGATGACAAATCCCACATGCATAATCCACGGGTTGCTTCATCACCAAACACAAATAATGGGTGGCTATGGTCTCTATTTATAATTACAGATTTCGACATAAGAACTTCATTCACGGTGCCAATGGCAGTATGCATTTTTTGATAGCCACCGGTATTGCTTTTCTTGATGTGGATATGAGAGCCCATTTTTCCAGCTCCAGATACAGATGGTGGACTTAGCGAAGTTTGAGAACCCATTGTATCTGTAGAAATCTGGACCTTAGGTCGGAATGAAGCAACAATGTCCTCACTCGAGCTGCAGCAAGCAAGTGATATGCACACACCTTCATCTTCCATACGAGGAATCAGAAAAGACCTACAATGAATATTTTTGTCATCCCTTAATCTATCAAAAACTAATGACAATCCTTAATGACTAGAACATTGATGAACAAACTAAAAAAACAAGAGAAAACAAAGGGAGTCTGAAGACAAAGGAACTATCAAAGCTTTTAATATAAATAACATACTGTAGTGAACATTTTTTTACTCATTTCAACCCTTTTTATCTACATCGGTCATTTGTTTAAATTTTATAGGTGCTCTGTTCTTCATTTTGGATTTGATTTGCGGACCCCCTTAGCGGGGTGGTCGAGATGCACCCTCCCCAAAGGGGAGGTCGCGGGGTCGAACCCGCCTTTACCCACCAATATATATATATATATATATATAGTGAAATGCTGGCGTGCGGACGTGCGCACGCATCACGGGCCGTCCGATCGCGGGTCCATCGCATCCAACGGTCGACGTGATTCGCACCCGACCGTCCGATGCGATGGACCCGTGATCGACGGCCCGTGATCGCGTGCGCACCGACCGCACGTCCGCACGACAGCACTTCCCTATATATATATATATATATATATATATAGAGTCGTGATATTATACGGTCGTGCGGTCGTGCGGTCGCGATTCACGGGCCGTCGATCACGGGTCCATCGCATCGGACGGTCGGGTGCGATTCACGTCGACCGTTGGATGCGATGGACCCGCGATCGAACGACGCACGTCGAATCCGCACGACCGCATATTATCGAAAATCTATATATATATATATATATATATATATATATATATATATATGCGCGCGCGCACGTATATGTATGTATGTATGTACATATGCCTCACATCATAGACAAACCTTTGTACAACCCCACCAACATTCCATAGGCAAGGACCTAGAGAGGAAGTGCTCAAAAGTGCACTAGAGGGGTCATATCCTCTATGATGCACTAGAGAGTGGATCGTATGAACTCCATGACTGCTCAAGCCATTTAGTGTTTCCAAAGGTCCTGCAGTTTGACGAATATCAAACACCGAGATCATGCCATTCTGCAAGATGAAAAAAAGAAGTGAAAAGCTATATTAAACGGTATCAAAATAACACAAAAGGCATCTACCATTAAATTAAAAAACTCAAAGATTTTGACCTGTAATCCAGCATACATATAATAAGAACTGTTGACATCCCATGCACACGACCAGGCAGGGGCCTGAAAAGAGATGCTATTGTCTATAAATTTCTTAATAGAAACCATTTGAAGTTGAGCATAAAACTGTGAGACATCATTTATCGAAAGAAAAGGCAAAGCATGTCATCAAACAAACATAAAATGAATGCATTTTTATTTAAGATAAGAAATATAGGCAGATAATGAAACTTCCAAGCAGTAAACAATAACATTAAGAAAATCAGATTAAAGGACTTGCCGGCAAGCAGTATTGTAAGACAACATTGCAGCTCTGCAAACTGCAAAAATGCAACAAAGTAAATCAAGTACTGCCAGAGGAAAAAAAAACGTTACAAATCAAGATTGTTTGCATAAAAATTTTCACACTTAGAGCAAAAAAGCACCTGAAAACTGATAATTTCCTTCCCAATGAAGCTAGAAGGGCAAGTGTACCAGGATAACTCGTGCTGTCTGGAGAAATGCATATGTCCCTCACAGCTCCTGTGCTTGGAGGAAGTTGGATGTTGTCCATGCTATTTAAATCCATCAGGCTAGACTTGCACATCAGAAAAGAGGAAATAAGAAACGGAATGATGAAAAAAAAATATTTATATGAGTGAGACTTTCAAATAAGTTATACAAGAAAAGGAGAGTTAGAAATAGATACTTTTGTGAGAACATGCTCTGAAGACAAACCAGGTAGCCTTCTAGAGATGACTAGAATTTGACTGGAGGCATCCATGCCAAAAACCCGAGCTCCATCCACATTTATCTCACTCTGCAGCATATAAATTTTAAGCATTCAGGAGATATAGAAAGGAGACAATTTCATGTGGGAAATATGTGCATCCTGTATGTTAAGTTGTGTACATAAGCTGGATAATACGTATATATTTACCAGAAATTCTGTGCTGAGACATAAGGAAGAAACAACATCGAAGTTCCAACTACTGATCATAACTTTAATTTTAGTTTCACTATGGCATCAACTCAGAAGACATTATTTGAAAGAAAACAGATCATACACCATAAAGATTTCAAATTTTATATAGATGCTAGTCAAATATTTATTCATGGGTCTCATTGAAATGCTCCTTTATTTAGGAAGACAATGCTGCATTGTGGCAAAACATCCCATGCTGGTTAGGATCAACACTAATGATGCATACTAAATGCAAAAATGCATTGAGAATACCTCCAAATTCAGGAAATAAATGCAGAATGAAATAGTTAAACTTTATATGATGCATGAAAAAGATTGATGCCAGACAGAGAGATCCACATCAAAGATACTTATTGAAAGGAAGCAATAAAGGAGAGTTTCAAAATGTGGATCTCTTTGGCATTTAAATAATAGATGCCATAAGCCCGGTATTTGATTTTTTTACTGATTTATCTACATAAATCGCGGCCCTCTCAAAGTATGTTCAGCTGATGAGCCATGCATGGGTACGTATTTGAAACATTCAAGTAGGCATGTCATCCAGACCTGACCAATAGGAGAGATATAACCCCGAGATTGCGGACCCCAAATTTGATATGAACTATGACTAGGCTGCCTCATTTGAAAAATCAGGTTAGGTCCCAATCCACCAAGTCAGGTTGGGTTCATACCAGTATTTCCACATCTAATACTAAAAAACAGCTTCTCCATGAACTTCAGACCCAAGTCATTGCACATGATACAAGAATATAATCAATGAATGCATTTGTGTCAATCAGATAGTTCTAATAATGTGACTTTAAAAAGTTGGCCAAATATTTTTTATTTAAAAAATTGGATAATTGGCTTGGTGGGCCAGCCCAACCACCCGTGGTCATAAGCAAAATAAAGATACATTATAAAGGTTGTGATACTTTCTCAAAAAAGTAAAATAAATAAATAAATAAATATGCTCCATTAATTCATCCCAAAAAAACCAGGGTCCTGGGATCAAGTCTTACACATTGCAGAGAGGAATTTATAAAAAAGAACCCAATATTAGAGAAACAAAAGATTGAGGGGTCCTGGGTTCAAGTTTTACTAAGATAGGATTTAACCAAGAAAAAAAAGGTATCCAAAAAACATATTTACCTATGAAAAAAAAAGACATTGACATTCTAACAGAAATATTCATAAAATACATTACGATATTGCAAGTTATGACTATTTGGTGCCTATATGTTTTGTCCTACGATAGGCACCACCACCAACAATGCCTTGTATCTCAACAATTTGGGATTGACATATTAGGCACCAAATTTTATAATTTTCCTTTTTTTTCTCTGTATTTAATTCAATATTTTTATCAAATTTTTCATTCTTTTTTGCCATTTCAAAAATGCTTTCGATGATAAAAGCCCTTAAAAATTTGTTTACTCTAATTTTTTTGGTTCCTCATAATGGAAATTGAATTCCTATAACTGAGGACTTCAATTGATATCCCAAATTTTCTTTCCACAAAAAGAGGGATTCAACTTCTGCAAGTGTATGCAGGAGATATTTTCAAAATATATGGCTAGCACAAGTTTTAGGAGTATAAAGGAATTGAGTTTGTTTTAACAGCAAAACATCACATAACTTCACATCGTGACCCATCACATCACATAATTGATAATATCTTGACACGTGATATTTTAAACATTGATCAAAACTCAAAATATATATTCTTCTTCCACACCTGTAGAGTAACCCGCCAACGACGAAACCCACCTCCATCAGAGCTTTGAGAAATAAAGTTATATTCTGCATCAGCAAATAAGACCGAATAATGATAAAATCACATGTAAGAATCGTCAAAGCCAGTTATGTAAGGCGTGCACAGTTGCATTTCAAGCACATTCAAAATTCATCACATGATGCATGAAGGAAAAGGGGGATATAATCCGCAATGATTTCCATAGCAACCGATTTGTCACCTTCAATGTGGGCTGGATAATTTCCTTGAAATTTATGTGTTGGAATCTGAAAAATAAAAAACAAGAAAAAAATATGAAATTGCAAGCACCTAATAAATCAGCAATCAAATAGTAATGTGAGTGATTTTCAAACCTGTCTTTCGAAAAAATAGCTATCCATATTTCGCTTCTGGAAGGTGGAAACACGTGCAATAGAGCGTTAGGAAATTGCATATCTTCTGTTAATAAAAAAATGCCACATTTCATGAACTAATTTTGGGACGTGATATATTGATGAAAGGACCAAATCAATCAAAGAAAAATTCCATTATATTATATAAAAAAAATGAGCTTTCCCAGCTTCAATCAAACCACAAATATCACAAGATATGTGGAGTGGTGGAGCAAAAGGTTATCTTTCCGTTAAAGTTTAAACTTTCCAACTAGGCTGACAGTATCACTACATGAATGTCATACAAGGACAGAAACAAGAAAAAAAACATGATGACCATAACTGTGAGAAAGTGAAAGGCAATAAAAATAATAATCTTATGATTCATTTACAATATTCAAGCTCCATATACAATGGAAATTGTGAATACCTTGTACTCACGTACTTGTTTGAGCAAGTCATCTCTCTGCAGTTATAAGACAATTAAAAAAATTCTAAGTTAATATAATCAAAGATCACTGATTCACCATTGTCTATATCCTACAACTTCCACCCAAATTTGAAAATAAAGCAATTAAGATGGGGAATATCATAATTTCAAAAACCATAGATCAGGGAAGACATGGTCAGAATTATTATTTATTAACAGCGGATTTGTTTCAAAAAAAAAAAAAAAAAATACCAGACAAATGAAATCCAATGCAAATTTCTTCGTAGGTCTTCAAAGATCACAATAAAAAAAATTATGAGAAGAAACATGAGTCATTCACATATATAATTAGTAAAAGAAAAAATGTAGGAATGTGGGAGTTAATGGAAATTTCTGAAAATCATGCAATATTATTTAATATGAAGCTAAAGCAAAGAAATAACTTCGCCAGATAATTACCATAGGAAGAAAATGTTTATATTTGATGAGGTTAACTGTAAGTACCTACCTCTGAGTTAAGAGATTCATTTGCTGACTGAAGATATTTCAATTCCTGCAGACATGGTACAACCAATAAATCATAGTGAATCACAAAAATAGAGATGTTCCAAGCATTGCACAGAGCAGTGATTAACCTTCAGCAGGTCTTCATTCACAACAGCAACTCTTGGAGGAAAGAGTTTTATGATTTTACTACATTTCTTATTACACTGAGGACACTGCAAAAAGACAAAACTCCAATGATCAGGCAAATTAAATAGTTCCAATTTTCTCTTCCAAAATCCAATTATCATGGTTGTCAGTGTTACCTTTGCATTATTTCTTCCACGTTGCTTAATCCATTTCTCTATGCAAGATCTACCATAAATATGTCCGCAAAGAATACAACTGCACTTCTCAAGATATCAACATTAAAAACATGTGATGAATGCACATCAGTTCAGTGTATTACTAATCTTTAAATAAAACCAGAAGACTCTGCAGTACCCCCCAAGATTCAAGATCATTGCAATAATTTGAAGTTAACAGTACAAAACAGCGAATAACGAGAACATTACAAACAGAATCAAGAAAGCACTTTTACATACCAAAACAAATCTCTCGATTATCAATATTTCTTCAACCCATGAGTAGATTCAGAACTATAATCAATATGAAAATTTATATTCCCAAACAAAAATCACAATGCAACAATAAATTGTTCAAGTAAATCGAGCATCTTCTAGCAAAATCATGCTACACCAAACACAAGTGGATTTCATCACAAAATCCCAAAGATATTTAAGTACATCATAATACAATAAAAGAAAAGGTGACACACTCTCTAATTGCTAGACAAGAGCATAAAAAACACTTCCTTTCTTTCGGCAACTCATAAAACATTTCTGAAGTCACATAAAACAATTACTCCAATAAGTCTTCTTATCAAATGGGGCATTCTATGCAGGAAAATTTCAGATGAAATAAAAAACCATCAAAGAATCAACAACTTTCACTCGCAAGAAAATCAAAATGAAACATCGTCGCTAGGGTTTCCCACCACTCACCATGCCTCGTGTGGGCCAGACGAGGACCACGGCTCCATGCAAATCGAACACGCGAAGTCATACGACGGCTCACGCTCCTCCGATTCCCTCGGACCGCTGTCCCCCGCCCTATCCCCGGACGGTGTGGCATCGTTGACGGAACTCGCAACATCGACCACCGTCGGATCCCCTCCTCGTCGGCCCCCTTCATCTTCGTCCTCAATGACGTTCTCTTGCTCTTCCTCCAATACTTCTACAACATCTTGGGCGGCTCCTTCCCCTTCATCGCTGAGCCATCCATGTATTGCTTCAGGGGAGACTGCGATTGGAGGAGGAGACGGCGGAGTCCGCGAAATTCGTCGCCTCCTAACCCTACGTCTCGCCGTCGTCCACGTCGGAGGGGCGTAGTCCTCGTCTTCATCGTCGTCTGTTTCGGCTACTATGTATAACAAACTATTCGTCGCCATGAAAATAGAGAGCGAGACGGGAAGCGCGAGTGACGGTTCAGCGAATAGGTTACGAGAGAGACGAGGGTTCAATATATGTGATTATATTTTATTGATGTTGTGGATTATTTACTTTAATTTATATTATTATATAATCTAGATACAGGTCGGTTACTTTACTTTAATTATTTTTAAGATTTTCAGCACTAATAATAATTTATTGATGTTGTGACTGGGCTGTCAATTCTGAAAAAAAATCTTTATCCACTTTGAATATGTATTGAAAGATTAAACATAGAATATCCAAACAAACTCCAGAGCATGGATATAGATATCAAAAAAATATCAGCATCTCACATATATTTTAAATCTATATATGTTTATATTAGTCTTAGAAAAATGATTAAAAAAATCTTATAAAAGTTAGAGATATTTAAATAAGTCACTTTTTAAAAGTATGCCAAAAAAATTTCATTTCGTAATTTTAAAAACACAAAAGATCAACCTACCATTATGTAATTAGATCTTAACGTATTACATACCTCTTAATTTTATTAAAATATTTCACTATCTTAATTTTGTTAATGTATTTCATACATTTTTATGTAAAACTTTTTTTTACTCTAAATTCTTTGTTTAGGTAGATTTTATGAGTGTGGGCCAATATAATTAGAGTTTTTTATGATAAACTTCATTAAATATTGATGCTTCTTTAAAAAAAATTGATATGTACCAATAACACCATAAAAATAAGTAAATGGCCAAACAAAAAAATGTGAATAAGATTTAAAATATTCAAATATCATTTGCGGAATTAGAACACAATACATATTTAAATTACATATTATGATTATACACAATTAAAAATGATAAACAACATCAAATAAGATATATATATAAGAAACAAACAATATGATATATAATAACAAAACCTCTAAAGGGATTGATTTGGATTATATATAAGAGAGATTGTTGTTTTGTATAAAAATAAGGTTTTTGGCACGAAATGATTTAACAATGGTTAAAGGGATGTTAAGGATCTCATTACATATGGATAAATTAGCATTTTGTGTTTTCAAAAGTGTGAAATGAGATTTTTTATGTATAATTTTAAAAAGTGTCTGATTTGGTATTTTTAACTTTTAGGAGAATTTTTTTGTCATTTTTCTTATATATTATTTAGATTTGTTATCTTATAGAATTTGAATTTATATAGTGATTTCAGGTAGTTATATGGATTTAGGAAAAACCAATGGGTTATGTGAATTTCAGACAACGGGTTATTTGGATTATTTTGAGAAGAAATTCATATAACCCCCTCTTAAACATACGAAAAATCTAAATAACCCCATGCAAAAATTTACAAAATGCCATGAATCCTTTCTGTGTAAGTTACTTTACCATGGGTTTAGCCATATGTTTAAAGTTACAATAATGCCCCTCTCCTCAATCCATCACTAACCAAAACAGTCAACCTAACCCTAACTTCCCTTCCATCGCTTTCTCTTTCTACTCTGTCGATTTTCAACCACGCCATTGCTAGCGGCATTCCCCATCATTCTTGTTGTCCTCCCCTGCCAATGTCATGACACCAACTACATCCCCCTCCAGTTCTCCTAGTCTCATAACCACTACTGGAATTAGCCACCGTCATTGGATTACTGTTTTCTACGATGAGACCATCATTGAATGTTTCGGCAATGAACGGCGGGACCAATCATGAAGCTCCATATTGAAAAAAAATCTAACATGTATTTGAATCAAATTCGATTCAAAGAACTCTACATGAAAATCTGGAAGGGATATTGAATCTCTTTTAGAAGGATCTCCATGTGTGTGGCGAAAAAGGAACAACTTTTAATTCTTTATTTATTTTTATTCTCTTTTCCTTTTTCTATGGTAGATATAAAAAAGTAAATATAAATAAGAAAATAAGAGGAAAGCTTTTGTAGTCGTGAGAGGCTCCACAGAGTTTATAAAATGATGGTGTGTTTTTTTGTTTGAAATTGAAACACATCAATTGCATATGAAGATAAACCTCACCATTTCCAACATTGAATTAATTTTGGGGATCAATGGACAAGGTAGGGATAAACGGTGAGAATCAAGAGGGTTGTAGCAAATAAATGGTAGTATGTATTAAAAAAAAACTGAAACCCAAATAGGAGCGGTGGATGAGTATTTAAAGAGAGAGCAATGTATTAGGTGGAAGGGTCGGAAAACCTAACTAATGGAGATGGGGAGCAGTGAAGAAGAAGAAGCTAGATTTAAAAAGGAATTGTATAAATGTAATAGACATGTGGTATTTGCTTTTTTCATAAATGGAGGGACTTGTTATCATTTTTTATGAAATTCAAACATCCACATTACAAAATATTCACATTGTCAGGGTTACTCAGGGGGCTGATTTTGCATTTTGTATATGTTTACAAGGGGTTATTTGAATTTAGGGAGAATGTAGGAGGTTATATGAATTTTCATGTGTTTATAAGGGGTTTATATATGGATTTCTCCCTTTATTTTATGCATGGACAAGATTGAAATTACAATGGATTGTTTATAATGTTCCTATGTCACCACTTCTCATAAAATAAATGGAATTGAGGCTAATATATGCAACATTTTCCAGCTGATTTGATAAGAGGATAAGAGATACGATAAATGATAATTATGATGATAAATAAATAAAGATAATTTATTCTAATTTGGTATAAAAAAATTATTAGAATCAACTGCTAACAATTATCCCAATTAAAAAAATAAGGATATTTTATTCTACCAAAAAACTAAGATAATATTATTCTCAATTTTTTTCTAATTTTAACACATGTAAATATGAAAAATTAATAAAATTTTGTTCCCTAAACTTTAAATTAAATCAACATAAAAAAAATATTAATGATCCGAAATAATAATTTAATTTAATTAATAAAAAATTGATCACTACAAATTCTCTTGGACGATCAAGAATGACCTCTCGGACTCGCTAAACTAGACCCGCGAGTAATCACAAACTTCAAAAAGGACCCATAAACAGAGAGAACATCCATTCTTCCTCCTCTCTCTCTCTCTCTCTCTCCCCTTCCGCGCAAGATGGAAAGTATTGTTTGTTCATACTGATTTTTGGTTCTCTTCGAATCCAATCTAATTCACGGATTTGATTTTGTGTGGGATCTGCAGGTCTGCCTAGCGTGTCTGTTGCCTCTGTTCCTCATCCCCGTCGTCAACGCTTTGCCTCTCCTCTTCGATTTCATCCTCGTAAGTCCTCTCCCGACCCAATTTGATCTCTTTTTCTTTATCATTAATGGCATATAAATCGAAATTTTGTGTGTGCTTGTGCTTTTCGTTTTGTATGATCAACTATCGGGTGATGTTCTTGGTTTGTTATTCGATAAATATTAAATCACGACTCCAAGAGTTCTAACGGACCTGGAAATCAAAGGGTTTTTTTTATTTTCGGCTTTAATGCATGATTTTCTTTTGATCTCGAATCGTTTCTTTTTAGTTCCATCTTTCAATGTTTAATAATACCCCCCCAATGGATAAACAATTTTTTAATTTAACAATTATTGATCCCATGGTTTCACTTTCGGTGGGCAGTTTTGATATCGAATAAATGTCTTTCTATCATGGTATTCTATGTTGTTTAATACTGGTCAGTTTTTAGATATGCTGGTTGAGATTTTATTTTTTTCAGTCAGTGATGGGTTTGGGATGATTTAGAACATCCACTATTGGGACCAACCGGAAAAGAACTCCTCTCATCCATGGTTTTCTTGATGGAAGAAAATGGTTCTTGAGCAAATCAGGATTGTGCGCTTCTAGATTGGAATATCATCACCCAGTTGCAAGGGGGGGGGGGGGGGGGTGGGAGATAAAAGCATTGACCTTTGCACCATTTGGGAATTGATGAGTAATTGAAACTGGAATGATTTTAATAGATGAGATGAGGTGGAGAGAGATTATGTTATTGAGGTTATTAGTTACCTATTGAGGCTCCAGACTGACCTTCTGATGAAGTGTTGCTAAAAGTCGTTCGGTGTCAGGGTTACTACCAGGTTGCAGTTAGTAGAGATTGGTATACGGCCTGTAGGAGTTCAGATCTGATTAATGATTGGAAGAGATTTCTTTTCCAGGATAATTGGTGTTTTTGAAATATGGAATAGTAGTAGAGGAAGGGGAACTATCTGATCTTCACAATGAGCTTTATCTTTTCCATGAAATGGCACCTTGGAAGTTTTGGGTTGGCAGGAGTCCTCATCTATCAGGACCTTGTTATACGTTGATGATTATTTGATAGGTGCAGTGTTTGAAATATTCGATATTATCGATATATCGATTTGGTCTCAGATTGATATATCGATCGGCCCGTTTTTTTATTTTTATTTTTTGAAAAAAAATTGGAAAAAAGTGAAAAAACAGTGAAAAAAAAGAAAAAAATTTGTAGTGGTCTATACTGATAGTTTTCCTTAATTTTTTCTTTAGCCCTATCCATTGCATTAGTAGCCCATCGAGGGTTTCTCATCTCTATCAACCAATCTTAAGACATGGACCAGAGAAATTCCGGCGTGAAGAGCTCGTTGTACACCTTTCCAGAATTGAACCAAAAGAATAGTTCTTTCTGTTTGTTTTCCGGTTCTAAGGTTACACCACTTGCTCTTCGTCCATTCATCTGCTACCATGAGTGTCCTAAGTGCATTCTTATGTTCCTAAAGTGATTGCAAAGTTAAGAATGATGTGGCAAATCTAGTGGGTCCTGGCCTAACAATATCTTCATTGCAAAACATTCTCATTACATGCAATAATTGTGTGTGCGCGCATAAATAAAAACAGTGATTCTTCTAGCTAAACTAATAGTTTTAATATGCATCTTACCAACGTCTTCCAAAATTAAATCAATACAATGTGCAGCACATGGTGTTCAAAATATTGTGGGGTGCTTCTCTATCACTAATTCACATGCAGCTTTATAATTAGCAGCATTATCAGTTACAATTTGAACAACATTTTCTTTTCCAATAATATTTTCTATAACATCACTTATTTCTTTAAACAAATATATTGCAGTGTGTGAATATGTTGATGCATCAATGGATTTCAAAAACATGGTTCCTTTTGGAGAATTAGTTAAAAAGTTAATTAATGAAGTTTTTCAATGTCCTTTATGTGTCTCTAAAATCTTATGAGTTTCTCTTACCTCTTCTTGCAAACATGTTTCACCTAACTTATGCATCGATGGTGGGGCTAAACCAGACCCAAATCTACCTACTGCTTCTAATGCAACATGAAAAGAAAGTGAAGTTAATGCATGAAAAGATACACATGCAGTGATTGCTCATTTAGCTATCTTCTGAATTGCATTTTTCATTTCTCCTTTTTTTAATCTTCCTTCTAAAATTGTTTGTTTAGGGCCTCCTCTTAATCTTTGATCAACTACATCTTCAACATTATCTCTACAAAATAAATCCATAGGTCCCCTAGTGTTTTTCTTTCTTTTTAAAGATGGAGGCCGCCTTGAACTAAGATCATCAATTTCTATTACATCATCATCACCTACATGTGGTTGTTCACCTCGTATGTCTCTAGCAAAATCTTTAGAATAAAATGTTTCTCTTCTACATTTATTTTCAGATTTTTTATTCATGAATTGTTCTATTTCTTTTTTAATTTCTGGTGTTGTTTTAGGACAAGGTTTAGCATTAGCTCCTGATGAATGCAATATGTGTTATTTGAGTCTGGTTATGCCACCACTACATAGATGTGAGCAAAGTAAACATTTGGCAATATGTTTTTCAGTAGCACTTTTACTTTTATATTCTCCGTATTTCCATACAGGGTCTTTTGTATTAGCCGGTCTTTGATTAGATGAACTAGCACCAGAAGAAGGCAATTTTTTCAAAAATGATTTTTTAGGTTTCAAAAAATTAAATATTGATTCTTTTTAAAAGTGGATGATGCTACTCTAACTACTTTCTAAAAATACTTTACTAAATGCCAAGAATAAATACCTCTAAAAATAGGAGAAAAATTGAAATTTCCTCCAAAAGCCTCCAAAGTCTCCACCAAAAGCTTCCAAGAACTCCACCAAAGTCCTCCAACTAGTCCACCAATATCTCGACCAAGAAAGGCAATTTTAGGATTTTTGATGGATTTTTGAAAAAAAATTTTGTGAAATTTTGGCTTCTTTTGGGATTGAGAGATTTTGGGAAGAAATTGTTTGCTAAAAAGAGAGTAGAGAACTAGAGATTGTGTGAGAGTGATGGAATGGTAAAGAAGATGACGAGTATTTATAGGATTGAGAATAGGAGTAAAATTTTAAAAAAAAATGAAGGGAGGGTTTTTACAAATTACCCCCCCCCCCCAAAACGGCTATACTGCCGTTGGGGCCCCCAACGGCCTGTTTTTTTATTTTTAGCCGTTTGGGGGGGGGGGGGGGTAATCTGTAAAAACCCTCCCTTCATTTTTTTTAAAATTTTACTCCTTCTATTCTCAATCCTATAAATACTCCCCTAAAACCTTCCATTTTCAGCACAACAACTCAATAATCATCTTCTTTACCATTCCATCACTCTCACACAATCTCTAGTTCTCTACTCTCTTATTTAGCAAACAATTTCTTCCCAAAATCTCTCAATCCCAAAAGAAGCCAAAATTCCACAAAATTTTTTTCCAAAAATCCATCAAAAATCCTAAAATTGCCTTTCTTGGTCGAGATATTGGTGGACTAGTTGGAGGACTTTGGTGGAGTTCTTGGAGGCTTTTGGAGGAAATTTCAATTTTTCTCCTATTTTTAGAGGTATTTATTCTTGGCATTTAGTAAAGTATTTTTAGAAAGTAGTTAGAGTAGCATCATCCACTTTTAAAAAGAATCAATATTTAATTTTTTGAAACCTAAAAAATCATTTTTGAAAAAAATGTCTTCTTCTGGTGCTCGTTCATCTAATCAAAGACCGGCTAATACAAAAGACCCTGTATGGAAATACGAAGAATATAAAAGTAAAAGTGCTACTGAAAAACATATTACCAAATGTTTACTTTGCTCACATCTATGTAGTGGTGGCATAACCAGACTTAAATAACACATATTGCATTCATCAGGAGCTAATGCTAAACCTTGTCCTAAAACAACACCAGAAATTAAAAAAGGAATAGAACAATTCATGAATAAAAAATCTGAAAATAAATGTAGAAGAGAAATATTTTATTCTAAAGATTTTGCTAGAGACATACGAGATGAACAACCACATGTAGGTGATGATGACGTAATAGAAATTGATGATCTTAGTTCAAGGCGGCCTCCATCTTTAAAAAGAAAGAAAAACACTAGGGGACCTATGGATTTATTTTGTAGAGATAATGTTGAAGATGTAGTTGATCAAAGATTAAGAGGAGGCCCTAGACAAACAACTTTAGAAGGAAGATTAAAAAAAGGAGAAAGGAAAAATGCAATTCAGAAGATAGCTAAATGAGCAATCACTGCATGTGTATCTTTTCATGCATTAACTTCACTTTCTTTTCATGTTGTATTAGAAGCAGTAGGTAGATTTGGGTCTGGTTTAGCCCCATCATTGATGCATGAGTTAGGTGAAATATGTTTGCAAGAAGAGGTAAGAGAAACTCATAAGATTTTAGAGACATATAAAGGACATTGAAAAACTTCATTAATTAACTTCTTAGCTAATTCTCCAAAAGGAACCATGTTTTTGAAATCCATTGATGCATCAACATATTCACACACTGCAATATATTTGTTTAAAGAAATAAGTGATGTTATAGAAAATATTATTGGAAAAGAAAATGTTGTTCAAATTGTAACTGATAATGCTGCTAATTATAAAGCTGCATGTGAATTAGTGATAGAGAAGCACCCCACAATATTTTGGACACCATGTGCTGCACATTGTATTGATTTAATTTTGGAAGACGTTGGTAAGATGCATATTAAAACTATTAGTTTAGCTAGAAGAATCACTGTTTTTATTTATGCGCACACACACAATTATTGCATGTAATGAGAATGTTTTGCAATGAAGATATTGTTAGGCCAGGACCCACTAGATTTGTCACATCATTCTTAACTTTGCAATCACTTTAGGAACATAAGAATGCACTTAGGACACTTATGGTAGCAGATGAATGGAACGAAGAGCAAGTGGTGTAACCTTAGAACCGGAAAACAAACAAAAAGAATTATTCTTTCTGTTCAATTCTGGAAAGGTGAACAACGAGCCCTTCACGCCAGAATTCCTCTGGTCCAATGTCTTAAGATTGGTTGATAGAGATGAGAAACCCTCGATGGGCTACTAATGCAATGGATAGGGCCAAAGAAAAAATTAAGGAAAACTATCAGTATAGACCACTACAATTTTTTTTCATCACTGTTTTTCTACGATTTTTTTTCAAAAAAATAAAATAAAAAACGGGCCGATCGATATATCGATCTGAGACCAAATCGATATATCGATATTTCGAACACTGATTGCAACCATCTTCAGTTTATCTTCTCGTGTTTTATTCTCTTGTGTGAGTTTTCATCATGTGCTATGTTTGAAGCCGAGCTTCCATTTTTGTTGCCCTCTGCATCTATAATTTTATAGCTTTCTCTTGACATTTGTGAGCCATTCCTTTAACTGTATTTGTTTTGAATTCATGTTTTTTTTTTTTTTTTGGTTTTTTTTGTGTGTGGGGGGGGGGGGGGGGGGTTGGAGGAGGAGGGGACACTGTATTGACAACAGGTTGTTATCCTATACATTGTATATGATTTATTATGTTTAATATAATTGTTATTATTTGTTTATGTGATGTTTATTTTCTTCACAATTTCTATCTCTACGTCCCTTTTTTATCTATTTTTATTTTATGAATTTACTGCATTGAACCATTAAGATTGCATCTGAAATATTTTCCTATCTTGCAGTCAAAAGTATATAGGCTGTTTGGTTGGGAATATAGAAAGCCGGAACGAGCTCCCGCTGCATGCCCATATAAGCCTGCAGTGGCAAAGAATGACAAGGTGGTCTACATGGTATCACTTGGTCCTTTTTTTCATGATGGAAAGGGCTGGAAGTCATGTAATTGTCATGTTAATCTAATGGGGGTTGGAGGAGGAGGGGACACTGTATTGACAACAGGTTGTTATCCTATACATTGTATATGATTTATTATGTTTAATATAATTGTTATTATTTGTTTATGTGATGTTTATTTTCTTCACAATTTCTATCTCTACGTCCCTTTTTTATCTATTTTTATTTTATGAATTTACTGCATTGAACCATTAAGATTGCATCTGAAATATTTTCCTATCTTGCAGTCAAAAGTATATAGGCTGTTTGGTTGGGAATATAGAAAGCCGGAACGAGCTCCCGCTGCATGCCCATATAAGCCTGCAGTGGCAAAGAATGACAAGGTGAATTCTATATTTTTCATGTCTACATGGTATCACTTGGTCCTTTTTTTCATGATGGAAAGGATTTTTTTATCATTCTGCTGGAAGTCATGTAATTGTCATGTTAATCTAATGAGAATGCGGCTGTTTATCTATAATTTATTTATGCATATTTAAGAATAAATGACACAATTTATTTAGAATACACAGCAATGCCCTAGCTGTGTGTTATTTGAACAATTAGATTAGTTGTTTTCTTGCTAGTTGACCATATCATAAATAAATAAATATATAAACAAAACGTCAAAGCTTCACTCCAATGTTTGTTTGTAACATATGATAGTGATAGGGAAAGCAGGAATGTTTTGAAGATTTTTCGGTATGAGTGCTTTTTTTTTTTGAAGTTTCTATAGTAAGTGGATATGGAGCCAACCTTTGAGTTATACAAGGGTGTTCTTTGGCCTTGTCATCCTCATTTGATACAGCCTTTTGGCACTAATCCAATTTTAAAAGCCATTCATATCGATAATTGGGTTATACAAAAAATTTCTCTGTTGGGTTGACTTGATGACTGCAAAGCAACGGACTGTTAAAATTGTACAAATAAACTACAAGTCTTTTAATTTTCCATTATACTCAGTTGCTGTGTAACAAAGGTCATGCAAGTCCTCCCTGATTATGATGAACGACATTAATATGTAAGATTGTCTACAGAAACTAAAAAATCATTAAAAGAGTCAGTTCTGAATGTAGCTTTATTTTCAAGAAATCAGTTTATTAGCTGTTTGTATAAATGCAGTTTGCAAATGCACAAGTCAGAACAACTTATACACCATATCATCTTGGTACTGAGCCTTCACTACAACAGAACTTCACTTCTTCTGTATTTATTTCATGAGTAATGGTAGCCAGAAATATTTTAATTGCACCCCCTGAAAACTTGAAACAGTGTTCTTTTCTACTAGCATCAAACCGTGTCTGATAATTTTAAAACGCTAAGCCTCCGTTTGGATATAGAATAGCCTAAGGAATAAGTGAGAATAAAGCAGAATAGTTGTTTTGGTTGTTTGGATGCAGGGAATACCTAGGGATAAACTATGTCATAATAAACTGGTATAAAGTGTTTCCAATAAACCCCCTTGTAATTAAAGTTATTCTGAGTTATTCTACCATACGTGGGATTATCTCTAATAAATCACATGTCAAATCACCTATCATTATTTTTTCACCTTTTATAAATCATTATCCATAGTTCCATACTTTATTCACATTTTACCCAAACAAAAAAAAATTATTATTACGTTTCTAAATGAAAATAATTCAAAACACAACTAAATACAAAATCATTTTATTCTTATTTATATTCATTTATGCCGGAATAACTATATACCCAATAATAAGTCTTATTATGTATCCAAACGGCGGCAAAGGGCTGCTTTGGAAAGACGGTAAGGGGATAAGTGCTATCTGTAAATTCCTTTTCCCCTTGAACATAAATTAATTGTACATGGATAGAGGAGAATCAAACATTTTTCTATTTTGTTGATATGCTTTTCTTTATGGATAAATTTGTCTTTTGTGTTTGTTTATTAGAACATAATATAGTTCCGGATGGATATCCAAGAATAGGTTTCCCCAAGTATTTCTAACGCCCCCGTTTGGAACGGGGATAGATTTTATTTTAGGTTATAGATTTATCCAAGCATAAGTGAGTAGAAATAAGGATAAAGTGATTTTGTGTTTGGTTGTGTTTTGAATTATTCTCGTTGGTAAACGTAAGAATAAATGTTTTGTTGTTTGGGTAAAATGTGAATAAAGTATGGATAAAGATTTATAAAAGGTAAAAAAGTAATGATAGTTGATTTGACATGTGATTTATAAGAGGTGATGACAGTTGATTTGACAGTGGGCCCACATATTCTTTGGGTGGAATAATCATGGATAACTTTAATTCCAGGGGTTGATTAGAATCTATATACCACTTTATCTGGGTTTATTCTGACATAATTTATCCGGGGTTATCCGGGGTAAACAAACGAGTGAAATTTTTTATCCGGGGTTATCCGGGTTTATCCAGGGCCTTATCCCCGATCCAAACATGGGCAACAAGTTTAACTTATCAGTATGTGACTATTACAATTTATCCATGCTAAGCATATGTGTTCTTTCAGTATTAAGCTTATTCTTTCCTTATTCATCTTCTTATATGTGAAACAAACAGGGTTATTGTGTTTTGTTCCTTATGTGCTCATCCTTTGTTTTCACAGGTACCCGGAATATCCAATCCACATGAGAATAAGTTACCAGAACCAGAAAAAGTAGCGGTGGACGGGGACAAGCAGGAGTGAAACCTTTTAATGGTTCACATGAGACCAATTTCAATTCATGTTGCGAATTTATACACAATCACAATACTGCTGCTGTTTTTCTTATTTCTGTTAGAATGTTAAATTCTACTCCATCTTGGAGATTGGAAGTGGAATTGACAAGCACTATATGGCAATATCAGATTACTGATGAGCTTTATTCGAAGTCTACAACAGCATTGATTGGTTTAGATAATATTCCGATTCATTGGCCTGGATCATATTATGACCATCTGATGAAGCATATTCAAGTGGAAAACAGAGCAATGAAAACACCACTTCAAAACTGAAATACTTTCCAAAACATATCAGCCATTGCCTGAAATATCATATAATATAACATTCTTCATGATTAAAAGTTTCTGCTTATGAAAAATACAAAAAATCACATCTTTTATATATATTTTTGTTAGATAAGTGTTAAGATTAGAACTTTGTATTTTTTTGTTCGGGTTGAGTTTCTCAAACCTTATGGTTGGTTTGGGTTTAGGTTGAGCTTCAATTTAACCCACCCACCTGAGTTGCAACCCTAGGTTGGACAAAAAAAATAAATTCTTATATGTAGTGTTTATAAAAGGATATTTATGTCCATTTTATGAAGAAATTTTTTTTTTTGATATTTAGTTCACTACTCTTGTAAAATGGAAAGATTGGGGGCAAAATAGTCATTCAACAATAAAAAAATAAAATATTTTTAAATAAATATCAAACTATTTACTTATTAAAAAATACTTATTCATAAATAAGTATTTATAATAAACATTTATTAAAACAAACACTCAAGAAATATGTGTTTATTTTAAATGATAAATCAAATAAATATTTATTTTTCGTGGAATCAAACGCTCCACTATTTGAAAATTTGTTTTATGATTTTGTAACGAAATGAGACTACCTATACATATCATATTTTTATTTATTTTAACGGTTTAACCTAACCCACCCCATAGGTCCACTGTCCACATGAGTATTGTTTTATCAAAACCTTTCAAAAAGTATTCTTATCACATAATATTATATCTTACAGTGATAGAAATTGAGGACATATTTGTATATAATAAATAAATAATAAATGACATACAGTGAAATGTATATAATAAATAATATACATAAAAAAAAGCGTAGACATGTCTGTCCACAGTTACATTGACACATGAATCAATTCAAGGGACGCTTATATTGTCCCCATCACTTCTAATTAATGACATATAATATAAAAAATGTTCACACTTTCTATGTAATTGACCCAAACATTTTTCACATGGAAAACAACGCAAAAGGATTTTCCGGAAATGGAGGTAAGATGCAATGTTAATAAGGACCCGTTTTAAATGTGTGTTTCCCACCACTGGATTTTGTTAATAAGGACCCGTTTTAATGTGTGTTTCACCACCGAAAATATACCAAAAAAATGTGTTTGATTGTATTGTTTGTTTCAGACTTATGAAATGTGAATGATTATTATTATGCCCCTATTAATATTGTAAAAAGAGAGGTAACAAAAGCAAGGGAGGGGTTGTAACTACTGCACAAGTGATGGGGGAGCCAGAAAATTGATTTTAGGGTGGGCTGAATTAATTTTAGTAAAAAATATTTTTATACTTGATACAAAACAATAAGTAAAATTTTATATAAAGAAATCAAATTTATTGTCAAAATCTTCTTAAGAATCACATAAATATATATAAAAAAACTATATAAATAAACATTTTTGGATTTGAGTGTAGCTCATCTAGATATTAGATTATATGATAACAGTGTTATACTATTCTATAATTTAAATAATACCAAACATAATTTGACTCCATAAAATTGATCACTCTAAAAAAATTGAGCACTCGTCTGAATGAAAGAAGTGATAGAAAACCTATTGATTTATTTTTAAAAACAAAACAACTCTCACAAGTAGAAATTAAATCTGACATTCTAGAAAGAGAAAATAAAATCACTAAAAATCACACAAAAAAAACCCACGTGAAATCAATAAAATGCATGTTAGTTGGTTATGAAAAATAAATAAATTATGAATTAAAAAATCAATAAGAGAATGTCTTCCGTGATTTGTGACAGCTCTCTCTGCCGTTGAGAATGAATTGAAAAAGAATTTCAAAGGAAGAAATTTTGTTTTAGGTTCCGTTTGGGATAGACTTTTGGACGGAGTTTGCGGTGGTGGATATCAGGGGAGGGGACGCAGTCGCCAAAACAAACATAAATGGAGTATTGGCGTTGGATGCAAGAGTATATAATTTAAAAAAAAAAAAAAAACTGGTGTGAACTGTAATTGAGGTTGCATAGGGGCTATCTAACTTAGGGATTTTCTTGAGAAATCCAGGAAGGGCTGTTGCTCGGCTCAACCTACTTATAGTTCCGCCCATGCCAAACGATGTTTTGACGCATTTTGAAATGCCACAATTTTACACGATAAATGCTAACTGTGTTTTTGCATTTTATAAGCGCCTATAAACCAAACTGTACCATGAACAAATTTTATTTTATTTTATTCTTTTGGCTTGTAAAATTTTTTATTTATTAAATTTTTTTATCAAACATTCTCCTATCAAATAAGGGCAGGACTCGAATATACGACTCCTCGATGAAGAGGGGTGCATTTATCAACCTGTTAAGAGATAATTCGGTCACAAATTTTAGTTGCATATTCCATGATCTAAATCCAAACGAAGTATAAGTTGCATGAATTACACACTCATGTTTGGTTGGACACTTGGACTTTGGCCTAAAAATGGCCTAATTCAAGGAAAGACCCCATGTGAGTTCTAGTTACGTGAACTGAATACTTTCCAAAATAATCAGACTGTCTCATTAACTAGAACGGCTTAGGGAACATGTTTCAAAATTTATTAAAATGAAATAAAATACCATCGGAAAAGTAAAAATATATATTCAAAAGAATTATATACAATATATAATATTGTCATATGTTTTATACACTAACATAATCTACTAAAATTAGAACGACAAATGTCTGAATTGTATCCGCACCCAAAGAATGAAAATCGACCGGTGTGAAAAGGAGACCCAAAGTCGTTGAATTGTATCCACAACTATGTAAAAGTTGTTAAATAAAAAAAGCTAAAAAAGGTTAGGCCCACCAACCATCAATTAAAACACCTAATCCATGAATCAATAAAGTCGCTTCCTCGTCACAGTAATCGAAAAGGGGAAAAATCCAAATAACCCCCCTATAAACTGCTTGAAATTTATATAACCCCCTTAAGACACTCATGTAAATTCAAATAAACTTTTAAGTTAAATTTATGTTAACAAATGAGAAATATTCTATAAATATTTTATTTTATTAACCATGACAGAAAATACATCATATTTTAAAACCTTTACAATTTATTAAAAATGAAAAAAATATTTTATATATGACAATTTTATCTCTCCAGATAAAATTAAAAAACCTATCCAGAGGAATAGAATCATTATTTGCAAATGGTTTTTCACATATTTAACACATTGTAGGGGTATTTTAGTATATTATATTTTCAACTTTAGGTCATTAGGTCAAGGAGGTACTATTTTGAAAACTTATGTCACCTCTTCTCCCATTTTATTTTTAAATGAGGCACATATCTAACGGGAGTGCGTACCGTTCGTGTCAAGGGAGATAGACTTCGCATCAAGGAGTAAGAGATTTTACATGTTCGATCCGGATGACCTATCGTCGGTTCTCTTTATTAGTGTTATGTTGTTTTATTTTTTAAATTCCTCTAAATCTCCTTATTCTCAAATCAGTCATTGTACTTTGATCCATTTAAATACAATGTCTTTCTCAAAAAAATATTCAACTAAGATTAATTACAAAAAACATTCATATAGTAATCATAATTTATTAATAAAAATTTCACTCAGACAATTATTTAAATTTACTTATAAATTTTAATGGGGTTATATAAATTGCAAACAGTTTACTAATTAGAGTTATTCAGATTTTTCCCATCCAAGAAACATAAAACGCCCCTTTTTCCCCTCAAAAGCCGCGTTTAAAGCGGCTTTAACGCCAATTTTAGAAGGATCAGCTCGCAACATGTCTATTCATTTTTTTCCAAACGAAACATGTGAATGCATTTATTTTTTTATTAATCAAAAAAAAAAAAAGTCCTATTCAATGACATCTGACCTAACATCGGTTCACCACCACAAAGCATACCCTTTTCGAGCCATTATTTTAACCAAGTCCGTATTTGATTCCCTCTCACTGTACATACTATTCTCCGACCCTCACAAATTCAAATTCCACGCTGTACACGCCTAAAAAGCGAACTATTGCGGAAGGTACGAAGGGTAACGATAACAGCCTCTCGTTTTATGTACCATATTTTCTAAATATATACAAATAAAAATGTGTTCAGTCACTAATTTCAAAAAAATCACGTATGACTGACAGATCCTCCAATCATAACCTGCCAACTCAGCAGACCAACTAAAAGTGGGTCCCACAGTGACGGGACAGCTCCAGCCTGACCCGTCACCGCCACGTGTCGGTCATCGATCGGCGCCGCCTCAGTTTCCGATGCAGCGCCTCCATCACGTGCCACGTGGCGTCCCCGTACTGCACGTCGTCGTTGAACAGCAACGCCCGTCGGACCGCCGGGTTCCAGAGGTTGCGCTGGATCGCCGAGAGGTTGGTCGCCGCCACGCGTTCTAGGACGCGCGCGAGGGATCGGACTTCGGACTCGCGGAGGGAGAGGGAGATCTCCGGCCAACGGACGGTCTCCGGGAAGGGGAGGCGGATGTCGTCGGCGATGATGACGGGGACGCAGCCGAGGGCGACCGACTCCACGAGGCGGGGACTCCACGGGGCCCACCCGAGCGGGCAGAGACAGAACGTCGACCGTTCGATCTCGGATTGGTAACCGTCGTATCTCTGGCGCTTCAGGCGGAATCTCCGGTCGTTGCCGTATCTCTTCAGGATCTCCGTCCGAACACCCCTGTGGAAGAACAGTGGTTAATGACGAAAATGTCCCCGTGATTCCGTGAATGACTCGGTTAGTCAATCGTTACTGGGTCAACAGTCAACTAACTATATTACCCAAAATTATAATAAAATATGGAAATATTATTTAAATATAAATAATATAAAAGACAATATGTGAAAATAACCCAGAAAATTTCTTTTATTGTATATTTAATCCCACTCTCATTTTTAATCATAGATTGTAAGACTTCAACTATTAGGGGTGCAAGTGTGCAACTTTAAACCAAATCCAAATTATTATTTTCGGGTTTAGATCAATAATTTTATGGTTTGGGTGAGGTATGGATTAATAAATTAATAAACTAATTTACATTTATTTGAGTTGATCTTATTTATATAAAAAAATTGAATTAACTGAATCGAATTAAATTTAAACACACAATTATTCATAATCAATATTCATTTAGATCATTTTAAAATGAAATCTATATTATCATTGTACCATTATATTCATAAAAAATATACTAATTTTTAAATCAATCCTAACATTTTGATATTTATATAAATTGTAAACCAATGCTCAAAAAAACTTTAATCAACCCAAATTGATAGAATAATTTTTTCTTTTGCATATATATGTTTATCTTTAATTGTTCGTTCAGCTTAGTTCGGGTTAACCAAACAAAACTCGGTTCGATTCGATTTTAGATTTTTCGATTTTTGGGTTGCATGTCAATATAATTAGATTCAATTTAGACCAATCTCTTCTCTCTAAAATCCTCTTTCCTGATCGGACATTACTATCCTAATCAAAATGATCATATTTCAAGTTCAGGTTAACCAAACAAAACTCGGTTCAATTCGATTTTGGATTTTTGTTCGATTCGGTTTTTGGGTTGCATGTGAATATAATTAGATTCAATTTAGACCAATCTCCTCTCTAGAATCCTCTTTCCTGTTCGGACATTGCTATCCTAATAAAAATGACCATATTTTATCTCAACAAAAATTTTGGTTCGCAAAAAATCAAACCAAACCCGTTAGCTCTGTTATGTCATTGCTGATTTTTTTTTTTTTTTTACCGTAAAAGACATGATTTATAAAAAGCACTGACCAGGTCAATGTGAGAATGTGCAATGGAGGTAGGGATAAACATGCAAAAAAAATAAACCAGAGTATTTTTTATAAATTGCCCTAATAAAAATTAATTATAACAAAAATAAAGTAACAGATTCGTTATCAAGATAAACTGTGCAAATACACCCACTTAAAATGAGTCCAATATTCATTATCAAATTATGTCACACAACAAATAATGAACATGTATATCATAAAAATTTCTAGTTTTTTTATACTTCTCAATATTAATTCAATCCAAACTAAATATATAAACACACAAAAAAAAAATCGATTACTGAGTGATTAATTATATAAACTCTTTTTTTCTTGTCTGAGTTATCTGAGTTGCATCGATGATTTTAATGATCAGATCAAGCAATAACACATTGGGATCGACAGATTCACCGATTTGGATCAAAAGAGAGAGAGAGAGGATCAATGATCACCTGCTATAGACGCGGCCGCTGATGTTCTTGGGATGAACCTCCATCTTCCCCCGGAAGAACGCGAAGATGTCCCTCCTCCTCGCCGGCGAAAACTCCGACGAGGGTTGCACGGTCTCCGGCACCACGTACGGCGGGATCAACACATGCTCAACATCCTGACAGGGATGCCGCCGGTTCACCCCGAACGTCTGCAACATCACCGACCTCCTCAGGAACTCCGGCACCCCCTCCGCCACCGCCACGTCCTCCATCGCGTGGAAGCACGCGCCGTAGTCGTGGGACGCGACGAAGACGTGGTCGGATCCGCGGCTCCGGTTCCAGAACGGCATCTCGGACGAGATGCGGTGCACCGCGGAGGAGAGGGACCGTTTCGCGTGGCCGAGAGAGGGGAAGCCGTTGGAGGTGCTGAAGTTGCAGGCGACGTAGACGGGGACGAAGAAGTAGTCGGCCAGGGAGGGGTCCGTGGTGCGGACGGGGCTGCGGAGGAGGGCGCGGTGGATGGCGACCTCGGATCCGAAGAGGTGGGTCGCGCATCGGGGGTTCGAGAGCCAGTCGGAGTTGAAGGTCGGGGGGAGGTCGTAGACGTAGATGCGGAGGGGAGGGGAGGCGAAGGCGGTGGTGGCTTCGATGAGGGCGCGGGAGGCGGTGGCGGAGGAGTGGAGAGTGGGTTTGAGAAGGGGGTTTGAAGGGGAGAAGAGGGAGGTGAAGAGGAGGTAGAGGGAGAGGGAGAGCCAGAGGAGGAGGAGGTATCGGAGGTTTTTTGAGGAGAGGAGGGTCTTATCTGCAAAATTTGTTCGGGAGGGTCGATTTTGGAGGAGTTTCATTTTCATGTAGAGGTGGTCTTTGTTGGAGTTCTTGGTGGGTCTTTGGAGGGACATTATTTATTTTACTTTTGAGGGGGATGGATGAGATTTGGGGGGTTTTCAGATGTTGTTGGAGTAGAAATGAAGGTGTTTTTTTAATAGAAGGATTGGAGGTTTGAAAGAGATGGTGAAGGTGAGTTCGTAGAGAGAAGTTTGAAGAGAAGAAGCTTGAAGAGTTGCTCTTATGGTAGTTGAATAAAAATAAATAAGGGGAAATTAATTTCGGGTCCTCGGAAAATCTCTGAATTATTTTTAGGTACCTGAAATATGTGAATTTTATTTTTTGGTCCCCCTATCCCATTGTCTATTATTTTCAAGTTCTTTTGAGTAACGGTTATCATTAAGTCCACATTTAACATTTTCATTTTTACCATTCTTATTCACCGATTGTGTACATTGTTAACATGTCTAAGTATATAGTTAACATATTTGGTACATTGTTAAAGTTGGAGAGAGAGTTGATAGTCATCAAAGGAAGGGGATAATCACCAAAGGAAGAAGAGT
The DNA here is from genome assembly GCA_030737845.1 of Acorus calamus. Taxonomy (NCBI): domain Eukaryota; kingdom Viridiplantae; phylum Streptophyta; class Magnoliopsida; order Acorales; family Acoraceae; genus Acorus; species Acorus calamus. The sequence goes on from CM060866.1 coordinate 31,088,111, forward strand.
GACACGAGGCCACAATAGGAGGGGAAGGGTCTGCGTTTGTGTTGACAGGAGAGAAAAAAGATAATATAAATAAAAGATGAAGACATGGACAAAATGAAAAAAAAAAGGTAAGAGATAATCCTCGTTAAACGGAAGGACCAAAAATAATATTCAATTAATCTGGAGATAAAAAAATTAAATTCACATATTTTAGGGACCTAAAAATAATTCAAGGATCCAAAGATAACCGGGAATTAATTTTGCTAATATATAAATGGATAACATCTATAACCCCCCTGCAAACTGATTGAAATTCATATAACCCATTGACTTTTCTTAAAATCCATATAACCCCCGGAAAACACCTAATAAATGCAAATAACCATTGAATAAAATTTACATTCATAGATGATGAATATTTTGTGAATATTATGTTTGGTTAACCCAGTAGAAAATACATTATATCAAAAAAATCATACAATGTGTTAAAAATATGAAATTTTTTCTATAAATGATGATTTTACCTCTCCCATTGGGTTTTATAATATATAGAGAGATGATAAAATCACCATTTTTGTAGATTTTTTACATTTTTGACACATTGTAGTGATTTTTTATTTAGTATATTCTGTTTTCAGTCAGGACTAACTAAATAAAATATTTATCATCTATTATCAAAAATTTTATTCAGTGAACTATTTGGATTCATTAGGTGTTTTTACGAGGTTATATGAATTTTAAGAAAAATAAAGGGGTTATATGAATTTCAGTCAGATCTAAGGGGGTTGTATGGATAGGGGGGGGGGGGGGGGTTTGACTGTAATAAATGGCAGGATTTTTTTTATATTGAAAAATAAATAAATAAACCGAAGGGGATGGGGAACACGAAATGAACGGTGATGATGTATTTAGATTGGTTTGGTAAGTGATCTTTTCACCTTATTGGACAGATCACCAACCTTGAATGAGCCAACAACACAGGACCAAGGGCTACCGCTGTCGGAAGATGAGGACCATCATTGGACGGTGGTGATGGATGTGTAGCTGATCAAATAATTTGAGCGGCTGCTTTAGAAAACTTTATTTGAAAAACACATCTGAATTCAGGTTCTTTTGCATTTTGCTTTGAATGATGGGGAGAAAAAGGTGAGAATTGAGAAATGATGCAATGAAGATGGTAGCTCAATCATGCTTTTCCTCTTTACACTCTCATGGATGGAATGATTCATTATGAAAAAATTTGAAACTTTTTTTGGTGATACACGTAGATTAAAGAAGATTTCATTATGGAAAATAATTTAATTTTTTTTATTTCAAATTTTCTTATCCAAATTTGTTTTATTACAAGATTACGAACCAAATCATCCTTAAACAAGTTCACATAACATAAACACGTACTCTTGGTGAAATGAGATATTAACTCAGAACTCAGCCACCATAAATTAAGCATTTGGGCTCCTAGAAACATTATTAAGAAATCTTGACTGTTTTTAGAAAACTCTATTTAGAAGCACTGATTATAGAATTAAATCTCTTTATGAGTGGTGGTTAGTGTCAGAGACTTTTATATAGGCCTCTTTAACCCAAAAGGCCAAAGCTCAAAGAGGTCAGACTCATTGAATTTACAATGGTTGACAAGTTTATCTCTCTTGGAAATCAAATGTCAAGGTTCATATATGAGTCCTTTTTTTTTTTTTTGTACATTGGTCTCATCTTAAGCAATTTACATTGTCATATTGTCAGGGAATAAGTCAAAAGAACCCTGACTATATACATATGCTTCATATTCATTTTTTACATAATTTATACAAATATCAAAACTCCTAATAAACTGTTGTAAAATTTGACGAATGGCATCGTCCTTCATCATTCTCGTGTGCCTCGTGATCCTTTCACGTCGAGCATATTTTGCCAGAGCTTCTGGCGCTTGCACCGCATCGCAAGACACCTTCTGAAATACAACAGACTCTGAGGCATCTATCATTGTTCTGATGTGCTCAATGGAGTCTTGTAAAATACTTGGACCCATACCAGTCCCCTGAAGTAATGTTATTAGGAGCTGTGAATCAGAGCAAACAATCATTTGATTTCCTCCCCAGCTCTTGCATGCTTGTATTCCCATTCGGAAGGCCTCAAGCTCCGCTCTTAATGGGGAGGCCCATGGCCACCATGTAAATCCAGCTCCCAACACACGACATGGTATATCCTGGATCCCAACATAAGCAGCTCCAGCCAATCTAGATGACCCCTCCACACTACCATCTACAATAATATAAACAGGACTAGATGTGAACACTCCACATGTTTCATTTACCACTGGTGAAGGTGGAAACATATCTGTCCTTGGTTGTCTTAGAAGAATGTATTGATATATAGTAGAGTCAAGAATAAGCATACATTCTCTCCAGAATATATGAGTCTTTTTGGTGATTCAAGATGGATTCATTGTTATATAGTAGGTTCATTGACCCAAACCTATGCCCTATAGGTTCATCCACCACGTGAGGAATCCCAATAGTAATTGGCCCAGAGGTTCACGTGTTAAACTGTTAATCTGTCTGCCCCTGTCAGCCACTCTTTGGGTACCTAAAACAACAGGGGGGAATATGGCTGAATGAGTAAAACAATTTATTTGTTCGTAATAAATAAATTAACATAACTATGTTAAAATATAAAATTGATATTGATATTCGATGTCCCATTGGAATTGTGTTTTCATTTATTCTATTACACCAATATAAAATGCACGCAACGTAACTCAACTCAAATCTGACATTTTTTTTAATAAGATAACTCTCATGTAAATTTTTTTTTATCTTTTATGATTACTTAGTCATGTGTTATAATTCATATTTTATCTACAACTTATTTTTAGTGAATCAAACAATAAAATTTAATTGTCACATTTTTCAATGATAATACTGAAAAATATAACAAAAAAGAAAATGATTTCTTATTTATATATACTGCAATAATTATTTATACTATTAATAGTTTATGTTATTATCTAAATCGGACTTGGATAATAAATTTATGTATGCCTAAAAGTTAAAAGGAAAATGTCAGGCACAAACCCAACCAGTATGCTTGGTTTGAGAATAAGGAAAAGAATAACCACAAATAATGTGAAATAAGGGGTTTAAAGTTGTTTGGATGACTGGAATAAATGAAAATTTGTATGTCTGAATAAACTGGTATAAAACATTATATGAATTCTAGCCAATCTTTGCAATTAAATTATTTCAGATTATTTAACCTAAAAGAATATGTAAAGTTATTGTCAAATTAACTGTTACCATTTCTTATAAATCAATTGTCAAATCAACTAATATCATTTTTTCACATTATATAATTCTTATCAACATCTTATTCACATTTTATCCAAACAACAAAAACTTTAATATTACTTTTTTAAAAGAGAATGATACAAAATACAATTAAACACAAAATCACTTGATCTTTATTTAAACCAAAATAATTATAATATATCAGAATAACTTAATTCTCTATAAAAAACGGTGCAATAAGAATAACAACGAACACAAAGTTACACGCTCCTAGTCCATTTGCTGAAGTCCATGACCCATACAACACCGAGTTACAATCCCATGTTCATATTTATGTTCAAGGGCGCTGATACACGTAGTTATTTTTGCAGTCTGTTTTGCAGTCTCATACACTATGATAATGTAGTATATACTACACTATCATAGTGTATGGGTTCATAGTATATGATCTAATTTTTTTTCATTTTTTCATTATAAAAAAAATACACTAATGTATATATCTTAGTATATACTTCATTTCATATAACAACATATACTTCAAAATGTGAGTGTATGATTTTTTTTTTTAACAGGATGAACTGCGGGCAGCAATGGGCTGTGTGTATCTTCCTCCTTATGTTCAAACCCAACTTTTATTGGATAGGAAAATAATATATGTCCAGCCCATTGTAGTCATAGCCCACAACGTTTTTTATTTTTTAAAAAATTATACAAAATAAAATATTGTTATATGAAATTAAATATATTAGGGAATTCTTAAAATAAGTATATACGGAGTGAGATGTATTAATATTTTTTATCTTTCAAAAATAATTTTTTTTACTGCATACACTATGACAAAATGATAGAGCATGATAGTGCAGTATATATTATGTTATTATAGTGGGTGAGGCTGCAAAATGGACTTAGTTTATCAACGCTTGGATATGATAAAATTACGTACTTACATTAAGCTTGTCAATTATCTAAAAGATATATGTATCTAATCTAAATTCTATATGAAAATTGTAAAAATTATTCAATATCTGAAAATCTGTAACTATATCGAATACGAATATGACGGTATCCGATCTAAAAAACATATGTATCCGAAATATTATTAGATTATTATTTTTACATTATTAATATGCCTATATTTTTAGTGATAATATGAGTTTTAATTTAAATCATGTAATGTTTTGTGTGTACTAATAATTTTGTGTATCATATATGAATCATACCCGTATTCATTTAGATTTTTTCGGATATTTCAAATGATCATCTGAATCTATTGAAATTTATCTAATAAGACCAATTTTTTTTAATGCACTCAGTGGTCCTAGAAAATTCAACAAAAGCACACAGGTTCCTTTTTGCCTCATGATACAGAATAATTAGGAAAAAAATAAATCTAGCAGCCTGTGCACAATGGCCAAAAACAGCTCATCATGTCACAATCTGAATGTTGGTGTTGGCTTCAGCCCTGTATGAAAGACTAAAAAAAAGTGTTTGTTTGCAACATGTTCACCTGGTCATGAAAGTTGCATCAATAATTGGGGCTTCACAGCCGTCACAAAGCAAGCAGTGAAGGTTGACGTGGATCTATCTGTAGAGGGAGCCTCACCTGGAAAGTGATCTGGTCTCATCTCTGTCCATGCCAAAGAAACAGTTCGATCGTGAGAGCGACCATTCACGATATACTTGTATTCAAACAGTTATTTTGTTTGGTTTGAGAATAAGGTCTGAAACAAGTAAAAATTAGTCAAAATTGTATTAAAATAAGTGTTTGAAAGATTGAAAAAAATAAGAATTTGTATGTCAGAATTACCTTGTATAAAGTAGTATATAGATTCCTGTCAATCCGTGGAATTAAATTATTCTAGATTATTCAATCTAAAAGAATATGTAAACCCACTATCAAATTAACTGTCATCATTTTTTATGAATCAATTATCAGGGCCGGCCCGATATATTATGGGGCCTAAGACAATTAATTAATATTTATTTTATTTTTAAATTATTAATTTTTTTAATTAAAAATCATTCTTCTAGTTTTTTGAACTGCAAAATTATTAATGAAGTTTTTATATGTAAGTTTTTATTTTATTTTATTTTATTTTTTTGAAAGAGATGTAAGTTTTTTATTTGATTCAAATACAAAAAGATTTTATTCCTTGTTGTCTATACCACATAATTTTTTTTAGTCTACAGTAAACAGAAAGATGTTTTTTTATATAAAGAAGAAATAAAGTGAGAAGAATTTTTTTTTGAAATAAAGAAGGAATATATTGAAAATGATAAAAGAGTGTGAAAAATAATAACAACACTTTTTTATGCCTCACCTTTTTAGGCCTCACCATTTCATATTCCTATCTTTTTGGGATTCAAAAAATACTTTAAATCCTATTGGTTATGTAAATTTTTTTGTTTTGTTATTTTTTAGATATTAGAAAATATTGTCAATTTTTTATTGGTTACTTTTTAACTATATCAAAATGACAATTAATTGTTTTGAAAAATAAATATTTTTTTACAAGGTGTTAAGTTATTATTGGCTAACATGTGGACTTACTTATAAATAAATAAAATTTAGGGGCCTTTGTGCATCTGAGGGTCTTAGGCAATTACCTAAGTGGCTTAATAAAAGAGCCAGCCCTGTCAACTATCATCTATTTTTCATTTTTATTTATATTATAATGATTATAAACCTCAAAATAACTTAAATTTCTCTCATGAATGTGCTGAATTTCTTTGATCTTACGTGGAACCAATTTCCAAAAACAATATCTTCATACTTCATAGTCCTGTCATCAACCAGCAGTGTTTTTCTATAGAAGAATTATTTCATTTTATTTTTTCATAAAAATTGGTTCATTAACTATTTAGCAAATAATAGTTAAAGTGAAACCAAAACTAGCCGCAAAATCGATTTTCAGGCAATCAGTTTCAATCACTCGTGTGATTGAGATTTTGTGACCACTTAAACTCTACTTGTTGGAGAAAGGGAATTGATATTTTGTCACCATCTAAGTTATTTATTAGAATTACATTAAACCCTTGTTGGCCTATTGGGATAGAGAATAGGCGGTTGAATAGGATGATAGGAGAAATAAGTCAAAAAAATTTTTTGAGTAAGGAATAAATAAATATATTTGTTTTAAAATATATGAAAATAAATTAATATTAATATTCGAGATTCATCACGTATTATACTAATACAAATTATTCACCTATCAAATCAACTGTCTCAAACTCTTATAAATTAGGGATCACATGTAAATCAATTTTTCATCTTCATAATTTTTTATTCACAAATTTTTTTATCAACATTTTACTCCATTCAATCAAATAATAAAATTTATATCTTATGGTATCAAATAAAACTATAAAAAAAAATAAAAACAATTTATTCATTAGACAGCCCATGTCGCAGTCCAACTCCCAACAAATATCGTGCACAGGCGAAATTCCTGCGAACTCACGTGACGTCGCTGCGTATAAAAAACTAGTCAGGGGAAGATTTTTTTTTTGGGAAAATTCATATTTACCCCCCTGTAAATTGACTATATGGAAATCATATAACCCCTTGAAAACATCTAATAAATCTAAATAATCTCTTGAATAAAATTTATGTTTATCGATGATTAATATTTTATAAATATTATGTTTAGTTTATCATGATAGAAAATATAGTATATTAAAAAAATTCTATAATATGTAAAAATATAAAAAAATATTTTATAAATGACAATTTTACATTTCCGGATAAGATTTTATAATATATCTAAATAAGATAAAATAGTTATTTTTATAAGATTTTTTATATTTTTAACACATTATAATATTTTTTTAGTATATTGTGTTTTCAGAATTAACTAAATGAAATATTTTTAAAATATTTATTATCTGTTAACAAAATTTTTATTTAAGAGGTTATTTAAATTTATTAAGTGTTTTTAGAGGTTTATATGAATTGTAAGAAACATAAGGGGGTTATATGGATTTCACTCGGATTACAGTGTATGGATTTTTTCCCTTTTGTTTTTTTTTTAAAAGAAGTTTCATCAATTATCTCTAAAAAAAAAAAAAGAAAAAAAAAAAAAAAAAAAGAAGAAGTTTCATGAATCATCTAGAAATATGTATTTCTCTATATATAAAACGATCTAAGCAAAACTACACATTATTATCTCACCCACTCAGAAAACCTGTGTTGTTTTTGAAGATGAACTGCCTTCAGAGTCTCCCCAGGTACCCACTAGTCACTTGTGTTGTTTTTCACATTCTTCACTTCTTTTTTAGAATGATCGTATATATATACGTGTTGAAATTATCAGATCATCTTCTCTGTCTCTACAAGGGCTCAGGAGCCGTACAAGAACATCTCCATTCGCCAACAATGTAAAATTTTCCAACACTTTGTCTTACAGTTCCTCAAATTTCAATTTCTTGTCTTTTTTTTTTGTTGTTGTTGTCTTGCTTGAATTGAAGCTTCAGATTTGGATGCAGGGGGTTGTGAGGATTGAATCGTGCGATCTTCGTCGGAGTGTCGCGATGAATGTAAGAGAAGTGGAGCGAAGTTGAATTGCCTTTGGAATGGATTGTGTTTTTCTGAATTTTGCAGTGTAGTGGAATAGAGTGAGAATAGGGGAGAATAAGCCTAAAAAACTTTTTGGTTGGAAGGAATAGATGAGTATAACTATGACAAAATAGATGGGAATAACATGATATTTGTATTTGAGGTCTTCGTCCTAATTTATTTCACTTATAAATAGGGTTTACGTGTCTAATCAACTATTATTACCTTTTATAAAGTTCACAAGTTAAATTATTTTTTTAACTCTTTATCATATTTTTTTCATATTTTGTCTACAATTTATCATGATCAGTCATGAAACAAAAATTTAATTTTTAGTTTATTACTTTTTCAAAAAAAAAAAAAAAAAAAAAAAAACATAACCAAATACAAAATCACTTATTCCACTATTATAGTTATCTATTTCTATAATAATTATTGTTAAAGAGTCATTGTTATAACAATAATGAGTAATTATTATGACAATATAGAGTTATTATTACTTTTTTAATTTTTTTAGTTTCCTGTTATGATATTTTAAGGTTTCATCTAATACAATAAAAAGAATTATTTTCCTTTATTTTAACAGTTATAAAGACTATAATAACTTATGTCTCTATCTAAAAGATACCTAAGTCCCCGTTTGGATGCAGAATATGACTTATTCTTGGGTATACAGTTATTCCGGCATAAGTGGTATAAATGAGTATAAATAAGGATAAAGTGATAAAAGCGGTCCTCCCCAAGCCTCTTATACACTCTTGCTATTAGAGTGATAGTGCAATATATACTTCATTTCACTGGTGTAGTATATGAAAATTTAAATTTTCTTCATGTTTTCAAAGAAAAATTCTTTTCCAAGTGTATGTTTTTCAAAAAAAGAAAAACCGTGAGGGCTATGGACAGACAAGGTTGCATTTTCTTTTTTGAATGATTGTATTGGTCAAAGGTAGATATTGAACTGAATTTGCTCTGTATGTTTTTGCAAATGATTACTGGCAATGGATTTCAGGCGTATTCAGGTCCCACTGCCAGTACCCATACAAACAAAGCTGAAGTACACGAGGAAAAATCTGAGATATATAGCACTAATATGACCCATGCTATGGGTACTGGTAATACACACAATAACTTCATGATTTGAGTCCCCTTGCGACATTGGAGTTTCTAAAGACTTGTCATTTCTTTATTTTGTGCAGTGTTGACCTATAAGCATGAGTTGGGTATGAGCTACAACTTCATTCGTCCGGACATAATCGTCGGATCTTGTTTACAAGTGATCCCCTCATTTACTTCAAATTCATTACAATGATATTTTCTGTCTACTGCAATTCTAATTTTTTTCTTGGTGGCAGACCGCTGCAGATGTTGATAAGCTCTGCAGTATAGGAGTGAAGACAATTTTTTGTGTGCAACAAAATTCAGACCTTGAGTATCCTGCGTGAAAGTTTCTTTTAGGGATTTAGATTTGGCATCATTTGAAAAGTGATGCTGCTCAATTTGTAATGCAATACTCTTGTTAGAGAAGTTGTAGTTAAGTGGTTCCTTTAATATCACTTTCCAGATATTTTAGTGTTGACATTGGTGCCATAAAAGAATATGCAAAAAAATGTAGTGATATCGAACACTGTCATGTTGAAGTCAGGTAAGTTTGATGCAACATTCTACTCTAATGATTAACTTCACATTGCTATTGTTCAAGCAATACTTGAATTCTGACTTTGTCCCTGTGCATGATGCTATAGGGATTTTGATGCGTTTGATTTGAGAATGAAGCTTCCAATTATAGTGAGCAAATTATGCAAGGCCATAAGACGTAATGGTGGGGTGACTTATATTCATTGCACTGCTGGGCTTGGAAGAGCTCCTTCTGTTGCGGTAAGCCAGCCATCATTGTCACCATGTCACTGGATAGACAGACAGTCATTTCTATATTCCCTGTTACAGTTGTTTTTTTTTTTTAAAAGAGACTAGTTCATGTTCTTTTATTACTTTACTAAGATTACATGTGGATATTAAATTATATTCCATGTTGATCCAACTAAAACATCCAGGAATTAGGAAGGTATTTCACAAGGTGAACAATTCAATACAGAGAAGAAGAGAGCCGGGGGGGGGGGGGGGGGTGTGGTACTAGAAATCATGGTACAGGTGAAGGGTAATGACTAATAACATCTTACTCTTCCCCACTCCCACTGAACTGATTGATCGACCGACTGTTAACATAGTAGGGAATATGCCTCTTTTGGTTTTAGTGTGGTAATACTTCTGGTGGTAGTATTAACAAAGAACTTTAATGCCAAATTTGAATCAAATACTTGAGCACTATTCTCATCAGATGAGAATACGAGGGATATCACAGAGCTTATTAAAATTTAATCAATGGAAAGACCTCCTCATCTTGATGGACATATGGATCTATGTGTAACTAGAAAAAAACCTTACTGTTGTCCATCTTAATAGTGCCTATATATATATATATATATATAATTAAATGCCTGGTTTTCTGCAGCACTATGTATGTATCTGACATTGTATAAAGTTGGAATTTGTGGTCTGTCAGTTTGTTTCTTCTGTTGGTTAGACCTTGCTTTGTTATGGTTCAACTGATTATCTGTTAGCAATGCCTTTGTACAGCTATTTATTCATGTTCTCAAGACAACCATCAACTATTTTGCATCTACGAAGCATATCAATTCCTTTGCTAAAATAACTTCAATTTTGTAAGTGCATTACCATTCAATGAAGTGGGAAGGCTGAATTAATTTTCATATCACAGTTGGCGTACATGTTCTGGGTGCAAGGTTATAAGCTCAGTGAGGCACACAATTTACTGCAGGTACGGTTTTCTTTGGTCTTTATTTTAAGAAATTTTTTGAGAAGTAACACATTTTTTTAATACTCGAATAAAGAAAATTTCAACACAAATGTAAATCCTTGTCTCTGCATAAATTGAGAAGTTGAGCCCCCGAACACCCCATACAAAAATAAAGACCTTTACAATGCTTTCCCAAACTTCTAAAATGTACATAGAAACCTTTATAAAGACCTATGCAATGATCTTTGATAGTATCTTGAATGCTCCTTTTCATTTCTTTATTTTCTGACTGCATTATATATATATATTATATCTTTTCTTTTAATTAGTTATAGGGGATTAATATTTGTTAACTTATTGTGCATATCATGTATCACTCTTTGCATGCTCCATCTATTCATCGGTTTATAGATGGAAATTGTGATAGGCATCTGCTGGTAATATAAAAACAGTAACCTATCCGAAATTGACTTGTTTTAAACAGATATTTTTTTACCCTTAATATGTCATACATATCTCATGGTTCTCTTGGTCTCCTTTGTTACAGAGCAAGCGTCCATGCTTCCCTAAAATGGAGGCCATAAAGAGTGCAACTGCTGACATTGTAAGTGAAAACTGTCTGCATCAATGTCTTGGATGACCCTTGATTACTTCTCTATATTTATGTGGACAAAAATGCCAAGTAGAATCTCTCTTCTCAAGTACAGTGCTTTTTCCTTTCTTCACTGTTGAGCAAAATACAGTAATGAAGAGATAGAATGGATGTGGTGAAAAACAAATCTCACATAACCCATAAGTAAGACATAATTAATATAAAAAAAATTCATAAAAGTGCCTTGTGTATCTTGTTATGAAATTTTGAGGGGACACTTTTGGTGTGTTCACTTGTTAGATCCTGCCTTGTTTCCAATTTGGTTCTTTAATCATCTGCTAAAACTTTGAGAAAAACCTTTATAGACTATTAAATTTGCACTTCCAGTGCATGTGTTAGGTTATCCATTTGCCAAATTCAAGACCATTCTCTGAATATTTAAGCTTGAGGAGAAGAAATATTGGAGAGTCATGCCAAACATGAGGCCACTATGCACGTGAATGGTAGTTCTTCACAGAGAGCTGTGAATTCTGGTAGTCAATATATAGTTCATACAGTAATGTGAATGCTTTAGTCTTCCAATTTTGCAACCTATTGTATTAACCTTCACCCATAAATCACTCTTGAGATTATACTACCATGTCGCAAGACATGGAGATTTGTGGAGGATAATTCATAAAAAATAGTTTCAGCTATTTAAAACAGTCATCTGACTTTGTTTACAGCTTACCGGCATAGGCTGCCTATCAAAGAACCTCATTACTTTGATGTGGGAAGGACATAATTGTTCTTCGGTAGAAGTCTCTGGGCTTGATATTGGATGGGGTCAGGTAATGGTCATTTGTTTGGTAGAAAATATAGCAGTTTATTTTATTCATCTTTTCTGATGCTGAAATGTTTTTTGTGGTGCTCAATTCAATCAACTGTAGAGGATTCCTTTAAAATTTGATGAGAACCATGGAAATTGGACACTCGAAAGGGAATTACCGGTAAGTGTAGTTTTTGGTATTGCTTCGTCTTCACTGTTTTTTTTAGGAAAATTATATGTCCAGCCCAAGTGCAGCCTTATTTGTAGTTCACACCATTTTTTATTTATTTAAAAATCACATTCTCTTATTGAAGTACACGTTGTTAAATGAAATGAAGTATACACGCAATAATATATTTTTTTGCTTTGAAAAAATGAATTTTTTGTGTCATACGCTATCATAGAACCCCACACACTGCGCTGTCATAGTACATGGGGTTGCAAAACGGACTGAGTATATCAGCTTTTTTTTAAAAAAAACTTCTATATGAATAATGTATTACTATCTTTCATCGTTCTGCAAATGACCCATATCTGTGCAATTGAATAAGGCCAAGGACTGCATGTCAGTTCATTATCATATCATCAGACACACACACACACACAAAATAGTATTTTAGTTATACCTCATTAAATATCCCTTATGTGAACTTATTTCCTATATGACTACATGCTACTATGTTAGGAACTTGGATATCTCCAACAGTATTTTTACCCTTTTTATGTTCTCAAATTCAATTATACTGTAAAAACTTCAGATCTATTTATTTTATGCCCCATATTTGTGGCTAACAAAATACTGGTACTACGACCAACCTTCTCCAGAAAATTGAGCAGATCAGTACTAAACATTTCAATAGGTATACTGTATAACATGTTAAAGTCTCTTGTCTGTGAGAGGATCCAAAAACCACTTACCATAAAATAACAAAGAAAATCTTCCACAGATTTAGATGCATGCCACCATGAAAAACTTATGATTCTGTACTTATTGAAGGTTTGAAGTCAACAATGAATTTTATAACCCCCACCCACAAGCAATGTAAAAGTTATTGTTATCCCGCTTTTAGATAAAATTTTGCTTGTTTACCATGAATCCAAAGATCAATCACTTGCTGGATTTAAATGGTATAATGTGGATTTTTCTAACCCATCTTGCAGGAAGGACAGTACGAATACAAGTATATCGTGAATGGTGAATGGACTTGCAATAAGTACGAGATGGTCACGAGCCCCAACGGCGATGGCCATGTTAACAATTATGTTCAGGTAAATTTACTTTCTGCCCCCAGAAAGATGAGACATAGTAAGTTCAAAACAGATGGGAATTTTTGAAAGAGAAACCATGTTGACCATTAATTTTGAAACCATGGATGTTGCTTTGGTCTATAATCTCTTAAGCTGATTCCTGCATTTCTTTATCACTCTTGCAGGTTTACTGTGACATGGAGACACAAGAGCTGCGAACGCGCCTGGCGAGAGACAATATTTACCTGATGAAAGCAGAACGAATATTGATAAGAGAGTTCCTGGAGAGATGAGCAGATACATAGCAGTCCGAGCAGTTATATGTACATACATAAATGTACAGGAATTGTAGTTGAACTACATGTTGTGATAAATAAATGATGATCCCTGTCCATCAAAATCACTGTAATGCACTTATATAGAATATGGAATTATTATTATTATCTTTTGTTATACCATTGGAATGTTGTGATCAACTCAAATCAACACTAGTTTTGACAAATTTTACAAGCAGAATCATTGTTTCCGGAACAGAGGTCTTTTCCAGTTAAAATTACTCATTTTAAAAATATTTTTGAAAAGATCATTTTCAGAAAAATCCTGTCCATTGTGTAGCCCCTCTTTGCCATTTTTTTAATATCATATATATATAAAATTGAATGATTGATGTAACAAAATGTTCCATCATAATATATATACTCTAATGATACATTGTCTAATGAATTGTATGTATACCAGTAAATTAATAATGAATATAGTAAATTAATAATGAATATAGAACTGCACATTGACGTTTTGTTCTATTAGGGTAGCGACATAAGCTATTCTGATATAGATATATATGTTAAGTAGAATAAATTGTTTATGTTTTTAGTTATTTTTATTGAAAAATGTAATAATAAAATTTTTGTTATTTGATTGACCATAAATTTTTTTTAAACAAAATGTGATTTAATGTATAATGACTTATAAAAATGTGACAAAATGATTTTACGTGTAGGTCTTTTGGTTTATAAAAAGTGATAAAGTTGATTTAACGTATGAGCTTTCCTTGGACTTGCATAATAGGTTAAGTGAATTTTTGAAAATAATAATACAATTTAAAAAAATATATATATTATTAACAATTTATTATCTATTTTTTTAATCAAACATAATTTTTGAGTTTATTAATTCGAATTTGGGCATGGGTGTCTCTATTTGCACCCCTCAAAATGGGGTGCACACCCCTCATAAATGGGTAATGCATAAAAGATCCGTTTATAATCGGATCATGTACACACCTCATTTGAATCATTCGCGACACTATCAGTGTCGACATTTGGTATTTATGTCGACAGTGATTGTGTCGCAGGGTTTAAAAAACTAAATTTGTAGCATTTAGATCATTCGCGATACTATCAGTGTCGACATTTGATATTTATGTCGACAATTATTGTGTTGTGGGGTTCAGAAAACTATGTTACACTGGATCATTCACGACACTATCAGTGTCGATATTTGGTATTTATGTTGACAGTGATTGTGTCGTGAGATTAAAAAAAAAAAGATGTTGGGTTTCATTGTTGGGTGTATAAAAAAAGGGTGTGCACCCATTTTGAAGGGTGCAAATAGAGGCACCCTTTGGGCATAGAGCTCACAATTCACATGTCAATTTTCTCTCCTGGGCCCCACACCCAATAATTATTCAGCTCAGTTTTCACTGACCGATATTCCCATCCCCTACCACTCTATTCCATGTTGCCGGTCCAACCCGGCCGAACCCGGTCCACCGACCACTCAATCATCCGGCCCGGTTATCGACCTCCCGAAACCCAATGTTTGCGAACCCCCCTTGTTCGTTCTGTACAAAATGGAATTTCTTTCCAAAGCACATCCTCTGGCCGTCAGATTGCCCTCATCACGTGATCCCCAAATGCGATCTCCACGGACGGTTGTGATTAATCGCTCCCTCACCCGCGACGCAACGGAACGGGGTTCCCACCACTCCATGTGAAGCTTATAAATACCAAGTACCTCTCCGAGTCCGAGCTCTCCGTGTGTCCTCCCTGTAATGGCGATTGTCGATCGCGATCGAATTCGACCGCGTTGAGTCCTCTCTCTCTCTCAGATCAGCCCCTGATAGAAAGAACCAGAGAAGGCGGAGGAGGAGATGAGGCGGAGCTCCAATAGAGATGGGAGCCACGGCGGCGCGGGTGACGCCGACGGTGGCGATGCGAAGGATCATCCGCTGAACCGCCGGGCCCGCGCGTTGCGATTCGCGCGGAGGTGGTGGAGCCTCCACGGCTGTTGCGATCCGAGTGCGAGGGGGTTGTTCGTGGTTATCGGGAGCCTGTCTCTGATCGGGCTCGCCGTGAATGTCTTTCTGGAATCGATGTTTGCCACGGAGAAGCCTCAGATCGCGGTTCCCGTGGAGCGGAACCTGAGCGCCTTGAAATTCGTGCCGTTGAGGATTCAACAGAGGATCGAAATGCGGGACGACGCCCTGGACCGGCTGAGGGAGGAGGAGAGGTTGAGGATTTATCCGCCCAGATTGGCTCTGGTTTGTGCTTCTCGATCTGTTACCTTCTCGATTCGAATTTTCTTAGATCTTGTGGTTTTGGGCTGGATGCCTTCTCTGTTCTTCTGCGCTTAGATTTGCTTTTCTTGATTGGTGTTTCTATGGTTGTTTTGGTCTTGTTTTTGAAGTTTTTGGAATTCTTGTGAAGAAACTTGTGGTTGGAATTACTAACTTTGATTGCATCATTTGAGGAATTCTCAATCATGAACAGGTCATTGATGTTTCTATGTAGGACATTTCTAACTTTTAGTAACTTGTATATTGGACTACATAAAGCTTTTTCTCATTTAACCTAAACTCCACCCCTCGATTGTGCTTCCTCTTTTTATTAAAGTTTTTAATGTAGCACTTCAAGGTAGAGTGTGAAAAGCAGAATAATGAAGAAAAATTGCCTGTTTCAGTTTATGCGTTAATTAAAACTTGAATTATTTGTGAGAAACCAGCCATTTACCGTATCTTTCTCTTGTGAACATCAAGCCCAGTGATGGTCTTTGACACATCTCTGATATGGTCGAACATCATTGGGTAGCATATATGTAGCAATGCCTAAATGCAGGCTTGTTGAGGCACATAAAAGGTTGGCATGCAAACTACTAAAAAGTAATTGGTCTGAATTGTTATGTACCTGGAAAGCCGCATGACAGGTAAAACTTATGTAAGCTAGTGAAGTTCTAAATAGTTGAAGCAATCACATTTTCATATTTTTTTAAAATAATTTGGAAAATTTATATTGGATTCAAAATTAACTCTGGCCATGCGTGTTATATTCTATGCACTATATCAGGGACACCATTATACTCATATCCTATTCTTGAATATACATGTGGATAACAATTTCCTTTTTAAATGGCATAGAATTATCATCCGGTGATATATGCTTCAACTTTAAGCTATTCTCAAGTTGGTGTTTTCCCATGTTATCATCATTCAGGTTTTAGGAAGCTTGAGAAAAGATCCAACGTCTTTGATGTTATATTCTGTGTCAATGAATCTCCAAAAGCTTGGCTACATTCTCACAGTAAGTGACTTCAAAACATTCACCACTCCTTGGCTAACTGTTCCTGTTACTGTTTTTTTGTTGAACACATGTCCTTTTGCACAAGATTTATTATGTGAAATGCTACATTTTAATACTTTCTTCATGTCTGTGTATTTGGACTTGAGTAAGATGATGATGTAGCATATACTATCCCTGTAAAATTTTAATAACATACGATAATCTATGACACTGTTCATGACTGTTACTGTTTCTCTTAATATTATCTATTCATTGTCACTTTCCCCTACATTAAATTATCAACATTCTCTGTTATTTTTTCCCTTGCAAGTTTCAAAAGTTTGGCAAAGCCTATATTCATCCCATGTTAAATGTGATGATCAAAATGCATGCTTTCCAGAAATACACATGTTGGTATTTAATTGCCTGGGCAGAAGAAGTTATGAGGTGTTTTATTTTGCGGTTGACTGTTTTAGTTAATAAAGTCTAGGACTAAGTTACATAAATATAAAAAATATGTACTTGTACCTACTGAGTTCCACTATACAGGTTTGTCATGAACTATCTGGTCAGTGATTTTTTTTAAAAATGAAGCTAGACTTTACAACTGTTTTTATCATTGAATCAGTCGTAGATTACTTTCTTTCTACTAGACATATTTAACACAGCAATTCTTGAATTTTTTTCTTTCATAGTTTTAGTTGGTTCTTATTTTTGAACAGATTTATGCTGTAGAGGATGGAGAAACACATTCTTTATGGGAACATATAGGCTGTCAAGTATTCATTTTAGGTGGTCAGGGTACTCACAACATTGACTGGTCCTTGTAAGTTGTCTAGATGCTCAAAATTTTATATTTACTCTCTTTTCTGATTACTGTCACACTTTGGACATAATGGGTCTCATATTGTTGTAAATTGGCTATTTGTGAAATTTACATACGTCAGTCATACAATACTAGAACTTATGGTATTTCCTTAATTAACCAGTAATACAATATTTCTTATTGGAAACCACAATTAAAAAAGAACTATGTAATACATTTGGAAATCATTCTCAATTTAATAATTGATACACGATTTCTTTACCCTACAGCTTCCAAGGTGTTATTTCAAGCTCCCTGGAGGCCAAAGAATCGATATCAAGGTATGAACATATCCTCATATTTCTCAAAAATATTTTTGGCTTTTTTCACTTAGTGTGTTTCTAGTTCCAAATGATGATGCAAAATTCTATAGATGAAAATTTCCCTCCTAATTTTTTTTTAAGAAAGAAAATTTAAAAGGGCCAGTTTTGAGTAGACGATCTTCCCAATATTAGTGTCCCAGGATACATACTACTAGTCTACTACTCATTTGCAAAACCAGATATCTTTGGAACGTACTAGGAATATTGATCTTGCAGAAATAAATCCTCTTTTGTATGTTACATATTTCCTGTTACAAAATATATCAATAATCTTGAGATGTTGTTGGATTGAATTATTGAAGTTACCATATCTATCCGAAAGATTTCCTCTCTTTATACTCCTACTTTGCTGCAAAATATAAAGAGATCCACCATAATACAACTATACTAGCATCATGTTTTGTTTTGTTTTTTTGTTTTTTTTCATCAAATCTTCTATCTTGTTTTCAGATAACTTCTGATCCAATCTAAAGTAAAGTGCAGGCAATTTAAATTTTCTACTTCATTTCTTTGTGCTTGTGAGCAACTAAGAACCTTTTCTAATTTTACTCGTACCTTTTGGTGTTGTTTCAACCATCCAGTGTCAGATTGGTTAGAATGACCTTATTATTACAGAATATTCTTTTCCATATTTGAATTTTGTGCAGTCTTATGGAGGAGCCTTTTTGTTCTGTTCCACTGATATGGATTATCCATGAAGATACCCTTGGCAAGCGCCTTCCAATCTATGCAAGTAGGGGCTCTCAACAACTTATTAATGAGTGGAGAAAGGCTTTCAGTAGGGCTGATGTTGTGGTGTTTCCAGATTTCTCCCTTCCGGTAGAAATCTTGCCCTTCTCTTTATTATGAGGATAAATATAGCACTGTATTAAGAGTTTTGACAGCATTATCTTATCATGTTACCTATTTTCTGTTAGATGTTGTACAGCACACTTGATACTGGAAACTTCTTTGTCATTCCTGGAACTCCAGTGGACGTTTGGACAGCTGAAAGATATATGATGACCCACTCGAGACATATGTTACGTAAAATCAATGGATTTAGTGAAGATGATCTGATAGTTGTAATTATCGGGAATTCCTTTTCATACAATATGCCTCCACGGGAATATGAAACAGTGATGAATACCATAGGACCTTGGGCAATGGAGCACATGCAAACAGACCAACAAAGATTATTTAAATTTCTTTTCATCTGTGGAAATGCTGACCATGGTGCGGCCCTTCAGGTACAAATAAAATAATCATGATTTTCTCTTTCTTACATGAAATACAAGTGAAAGGGATACCTGTCTGTTGTCTGTACTCTGTGCGTGTTACCTTGTAGCCACATTGGAGTAGATAGTTTAAGAAAAAGACCATATCTATCAGCTTGTTTCATGATAATTTTTAGTGAAAACTCAATGGATTAAATATTATTATTGTTTTGAAAGTTGCATCAGTTGTTCTCTGGTTTTTTAACTCTGGTTCTTCCTGTTTTATAGTTATCCTTGTGTGTTTTTTGCAGTCATAGGCAATCATCGGATTTTGTAAAGTGATCTAGGGGCCACTACTTGAAGAAATAGTAAAGTTCTTGAGATAAATCAAGTTTTGATAGTGGCCATTTTATGCAAAAAAAAGAAGTCCCCATGCAGGCCTGCATAATTACATGTTTCTTAACTGCTGCCCAAAATAGAAATTTCTAATTTACAATAGAAATCCAATATCTAGGTGGATATCTAGGTGGCTAAAATTCTTTTGTTTGAGAAAGAGTTGCCAGCTTCTTACATACAATGTGACCACTTATTTCGGCCAAACTGAAGAACCTCAATTGAAAATTAACAACTGCTAATCACTGCCAGATTTCACATAGAACTTAATCCTAAAATTAAGTTTATGCATTTTTTTATTCCTTTGTACTCATTTATGGTGCTAAATAATTTATTGAAAGTTGTTGTTGCATTTTCCGAATTGTATCCTTCACTAAATGGGAAGTCAAGCTATCATAATGTACCCATTAGCCTATGCTTTCCAGCTTGTGGTTGTATTTTATGTTCTAAAAAGCGCTAGGCTCTAGTCGGGTGGTTGAGGAGGGACTATGGATTAATCGGCTAAATGGGGGATTAATCAATCACTTCTTAGAATATAAATACAACACACATGCACATACATATTATATAAATAATAATTTTAGATTACAAAATAATAACCAAGTAACATCAAAACAAAATTAATAATATAAACATAGCAAGGGTAGCATAAAAAAAAAAAAGAATAGTTATACAATATATAAAGTAACTTAATAGCTTATTAGTTTTTTTTGAATAAATTAATAGCTTATTAGTTAACTATGGATTAATCGGAAAATCAACTAGGTGCCAAGCATTGCGGATTGGGCCCGCCTAGGCCTAGGCGGGGGTATTAATTGGGGCCTAGAAGGGATTTTTAGAACATTGACTATTTTTCGGACCTGCTCACCCAAATAATGCATGGTCCTGAGAAATATAAAGTCTCATTCTAGTTGAATGCTCCAAGTCATGTTTTTCTTACACATTTCTGGTTGGATATTAGTTCTAGGTTAGTGCGTGTTTTTTTTATGGAAGATAGTTTCACCCATTATCATTAATGAAAAGGTAGACTACATGAAATGGGAACAAGAAAGACATGATAAAAAAACACTGGTTGGGATACAAGGCATATCCCCACTGGCCTCAAATAGAGTTAACCTAAAGCTAAAGCCCTTGTACTTTTATGTTTCACATTTAAGAATACAGAGACTTTCACATCTTCATGCTTAGATTTGCACATTATTGTTTTATTATCATTCTGCATTCTTGAGTTTTTCATTGTGATCAGATCTTTTCAATCTTCCATTACTTGCTCAGTTGCTCCACTGCCCTCCCACTTTTTTACAGCAGATTATAATTTCATCAAACTATTATTTCCAGAGCCTATTATTTTATCATGCTCTATACCCTTTTACATTAATGTTCAAGCCTGTGACTTGAGACTTCCTCTTCTTTCTTAATTCTTTATTAATTTGTTGTTGTTCACCAGTATCATTTGGCTACTTACTATTTAGATATCCTTACTCTTTAGAGGGTGATATCATTTATTGTATTTTCTGTACAGATAATGGCTTCACGTGTTGGACTTCCTAATGGTTCTGTATTCCATTACAGTTTCGATGATGATGTGAATAGCATCTTATTGATGGCAAACATTATCCTCTATGGTTCCTTCCAAGATGAACAAGGTTTTTCTCCGTTACTAGTTCGAGCAATGTGCTTTGAAATTCCAATTGTTGTTCCTGATCTGCCCACTATAAGGGAGCATGTGAGTTAGTTCCACTCTTTCTGATTTTTTATTTCTCCTGAATACTACGAAATTTATAACCCCTCCCCTTTCTGACAAACTTATAATGCCACAGGTTGTTGATAAAGTTCATGGCATGGTTTTCAAAGCAAAAGATCCTCACACAATGATTAGTGCTTTCTCACATCTTATATCAGGCAAGGAGCTGTCTTCAGATGCCAATTCTCTTGCGTCTTCGGGAGTTGATCTTGTCAGGAACATGTTTGCACCAGAGTGTATCACCAGCTATGCGAAGCTTCTAGAAAATATTCTCTATTTTCCATCAGTTACAATGCTTCCTAAGCCTTCTTCTCAGATCAAACCGACAATGTGGATGTGGAAAATTTTCAAGCAGGACGTTGCAGATCAACATATAAATGTGCTAGATGGCACTTCAACGAAAACATCAAGCATTGTTTATACTCTTGAGGAAGAACTGCAGAGCCAAAGGGACATTTCGGAGGATGAGATGGAGTATTCGAAGAGTGAAAACCTGACACCGTCAGATTGGGATGATTTAAGACAAATAGAAATTCTAGAGGAACTTGAGAGACGAGAACTGTGGGAGGTCTGCTTCATGTTTTTTTGTCATTATCACTTCTTATACAAACTATATTAATGACTTGCTCAAACAACTGTTTATGTTAATGTTAACCTAAGGTATCTGTCCTATGTAGCTCGGTGAAAGGATGGAGAGGTCTGTGGGTGTATTAGAAAATATACGCAGTCATGTTAAACGGGTTGAAAAATCAAAGTTTGAAGAAAATGAACGCGATGAGGGAGAGTTGGTAAGAACAGGACAGCCATTATGCATATATGAAATTTACAGAGGAACTGGTGCCTGGCCATTCTTACACAGTGGTGCTCTATATCGTGGGATAAGTCTTGTAAGTTTTGCATGACAACTATTTCTTGCCTTCCTCTGTGTAAATATAGTTTGGATACCGTGTGCAGCTTTGGTGGGGGGGGGGGGGGGGGGTTCTGTGTGGATCTTCCTTGGCATGCTCAGGGTCATGTCTTTCTTTTCCTCCCTTTTTTCCTTGCATCTCTCTTTTTACTTTGGAGATCCATTATCTTCGTTTTTGTTCAAGAGGCATCATTTAGTTTTGCTTCTGAAATCAATCTCATTGATATGAAAACTTGTTATTTGGCCTTATGAGTTTGCACGTGAACAGTCTGATCTGAGTCATCATCCAATAAACTCAATATCTAGTAAATTAAATGTCCCCTGTAGAATATCATACTAGATGCTCTGTCTTTGCATCTGCATGTTTTCTACTGATAATCCACTGCATGGTCTTCGATATACTTGTGCTTCTGGCATATATATATTATTCATTTAATCCCTCGAGGAATATACTATTCTTTTGCTATTGGTTTTGGCAATTGGACCAACAAGCTGCCCTTGCATTGATTATAATTCCCAACTCTCAAAGCTACTTTGAAGTTCTCTCTCCTTACTAGTACGAGATTGTTTAATCATATCTTTACATGATTATGTTCTATATTTTTGATGTTTCTGTTCTTGTTTTTGCAGTCTAAAATAGGTCAAAGACCAATTTCAGATGACATTGATGCAGTTGGCAGGCTCCCTATTTTGAATGAGACAGATTACAGTGATGTTCTTGGCGAGGTTGGCGGCATGTTCGCTGTTGCTGACAAGATTGACGCCCTTCATAAGCCACCTTGGATTGGATTTCAGTCATGGCGTGCTGCTGGCAAGAAGGTATGCAATAGTGTGGTCCTAAATGTCCTTCCATTTTTAAGAATTGAATTCTCACCATGGATCAAGAATCAACTGTAATAGTGTTAAAGAAAAGAGGTAAGTTAGGAACTTTAGCCATCCTTCACGAACAAGAATAAATGGAAATGGCCTCTTGTCAGACTTGGTACCAATAAAATATCCAGCTTGTTCTCTCACACCCGTACAAGTCTGGATAATGGTCTCATAAACCAGTTCTGTAACTTTCTCTGTAACTCTATTTGACCCACATTGTACACCCAACCCTCCTCAAACCCCTCTTGGAAAAGGGATTTTCTAGCATGGCCTTTTTATTTCATCTAGGTGAATAATGATTGACACTTATGCACATATGATGCATTTTATTGAAGGGATTTTTATTTTTAAGTCCATGTAAACATGCTTATTTAGGGATCGATCCCTCCATTCTTCATATTTCTTTTCAAGTCCCCATATTCAATCGCCTATTTAGTTTTAGTCCCTCCATCAAATGTCCGTCCATATACCGTTAATTTGTGAAATGTGATTTATTTTTAAGTATCTGTAAACTATGTTATTTAGTGATTAGTCTCTCATTTCTTTATATTTTACAGGGACTGATCACTAAATAACATAGATTACATGGATTTAACATTAAATAACATAGCTTAAAGGGATTAACGGTGTATGAACGGATGTTTGATGGAGGGACTAAAAACCAAATAAGTGGTTGAATATGGGGACTTAAAAAGAAATATGAAGAAGTGAGGGACCGATCTCTAAATAGACATGTTTATAGGGACTTAAAACTAAAAATCCCATTATTGAATTGGTAATCTAGCTATCGTGTTTTGTCTGTTAAAGAATGTCATTGGTAACTGTGAACTGAGCCTTGATTATCTGGTAAGCACCATCTACCTCCAAAAAGGATGTCAGAAATTCAAAGGTTCCACGAGAAAGATGCTTTTATATCTTGCATTGAAAATCCTCCTCCTTTATTGGAAGACATGTATAATGACGTGCTGTAGTTAAGGTTTACTTATATGTATGGTTACTTCTACCCCTTGGAGGTGGGTGTTTTCAGAAAAAGAAAAAGAAAAAGAAAAGGAAGTAACGACATGGCTGCTTTGTCTGACACGGTGAGAGGGTTCCATAGAGTGCAAAATATGCAGTAATGCAGATCATATTTTGAAGTAAACAATTAGCAGTGACAAGTTTCTAGTGTCTTCAATGTGCTTCTTGTAGACACACTCATGCAGGGACACATTTTTTGGGACAATTTTTTTTTCTATTGTTATGATGTAGTTAGTTTTGGTTGAAAATTTACGTGCTGTCTGGTTCTTCCTTTTAACTCAAGGAGGTTGTGATGGAAACATAATATTTGTCTAACAAATTAGAAGCTCTGTCCATCACATACAGATTTTGCCAATTCATCAATGACCTTTTCATCAGAATACATTACATGGATTAACATATCTCTTCATCATGTCTCCAAGTGTGGTATCCCGTTCAGTGGACTGAAGTTTTTAACTGATTCGCTGCAAATAAAAAACTTTTGTCTATTCCCCATCTCTTTTCTGGTTTACATTTGGCTTCTTTAAAATTAGTAATCTTAATTAGTTAACCTAGTTTAATGTGCATGCATTATGTTATCATTGTATAAAATTTACATGGATTTTGCCACATTCTCCTTTTAAATGGATTTTCCCATGTTGATCTTTTTTCCCCTCAATATGATAAATTCTTAAAATCCAATGAAACGATGGTTAGAAAACTTTTTGGTGAGCAAGTTGGGTAATTTCATGTCTTTCATATTTACTTAAGCAGGTTGCATTGTCAATTGAAGCTGAAAATGTACTAAGAGAGATTGTTGGGAATGAAACTAATGGTGATATCATCTACTACTGGGCAAGCATGGACCTGGGGAATACAACAGTAGATATTGATGTTCTTGATTTTTGGTCTGTCTGTGACAGCTTAAATGCTGGGAATTGCAGGTACAATGTTCAATTCTCTATATGAGGATGTGTTTGTTACAAATTTTTCTACTTCCTCTACTCCACTATATGAAATTCTTGTGGACGCTTAGTTCTCTCCCTCCCAACACTTTCCTATATGCAAGACCGCTTAGTCATCTTTTATGCTTAGTTTATGACCAAGGAAAGCATGTTGTTTTCTTTATTATCTCTATTATCTTACCTCCTGGAATTTGATCCTTAGAAATTACCAATTTAATTTATTGATGCAGGATTCTCTCTTGTGACCACAGCTTGTTATGCTTATTACGTCTATGTTTTATTATGTTTAATATCATAATTTCATGTTGTTTTCTTTATTATCTCTTATTATTTTCTCTACCTCCTGGAATTTGATCCTTCACTACTGAAATTACCAATTTAATTTATTGATGCAGGATTCTCTCTTGTGAGTTCCTACAGCTTGTTATGCTTATTACGTCTATGTTTTATTATGTTTAATATCATAATTTTCATTGTCTCTTCTTTCCAGTAGTAGCAGATAAGTTTTAGAAGCAATTCTAATAATTTAGTATATACCCAAAAGCTTACCGTATAGATCTGAGATGTGGAGCATTGGTTTGCTTCGTGGAGAAAATAAGATACTACCTGGAATCCTAGATTAAGTATTAGACAGATACTATAAGATATTAATGCAGTTGCATGTGTGTGGCTTGCTGCTAGTCATCTTAAGATGTCCCCTTGTGATCAAGATAAAACTCTCTCTGGTGCATAAACAGTAAGACATTCCTACTTGAAAAATGGTCCACATAACCAATAAGGTAGGTTTTCCACCCACCTATTGGTATCAAATATGATGGCAGGTGCCTATCCTGCTCCCCAATTGGCCTCCCAATAATTTGACACTAATCATATAGGGAGTCAATAATAGGTGGAGACCCTGTAATATGCTCATTTATAATCATGTTTAATCATATTTTAATTTCTAAATATGAACAGAAGTATGTGTGATATACTTGTTGATTCTAGTTCTGCTGTGTAAATGATGGACCTAGCAAGGTCAGCATAGGCTCTGGGAACTTTTTTAGTTTGGATTTAACATGATTGAGGTATTTCACGCTCATGCTTTTTAATGGCGAAATAAGATTTTTGTATCTAAGATTGGACCCATTTGCATTTTTACAAATCTTCCTCACCATGCAATTTCTTGCATTAAAACTATATTTTGTGATTGCTGTGTCACTGTTCACTCATATCTTCTTGTGAGCTACTTGATCCTCTCCAAACTGATCCATTTATTCCATCATTCCCTAATGGTTTCAGGACTGTATTTGAGGATTCCTTCCAACAGATGTATAATTTACCTAATGATATGCCAGCCCTTCCTTACATGCCTTCTGATGGCGATCTCTGGTCTATACTGAACAGCTGGGTGATGCCAACCCCATCATTTCTGGAATTCATGATGTTTTCGAGGTATATGCCAATATTAACGAAATGAACCACCCCCCGATCTGACACAATAATTAACAAAATCTTTCTACCTGATTACAGACTGTTTGTTGATTCACTCGATCTTGTGAATCGTGATAAAGACGACAACCATTTGTGTTTGTTAGGATCCACAAAGCTTGAGGTAAAGTTAGCCCACTCATCTCTCACTTCCCACATCAGGATCACATCCTATTTTACGTGAACTCTTTCTGTTCATCCTCGCAGAGGAAGCAATGTTACACCCGGGTGATGGAACTCCTGGTCAATGTCTGGGCATATCACAGTGCCAGAAAGATGGTTTACATGGACCCCAGCTCCGGGAAGCTCGAAGAACAATACCCCGTCGATCTGCGCAAGGGTTTGATGTGGGTGATGTACTTCAACACCACATTATTGAAACACATGGATGAGGATTTGGCGGAGGCGGCATTGGACAGATTGCCTCTTAGAAAGAAATGGCTTTGGCCGCATACAGGAGAAATTCATAATCAGGGGGTGTTTGA
This sequence comes from Acorus calamus, assembly GCA_030737845.1. NCBI lineage: Eukaryota > Viridiplantae > Streptophyta > Magnoliopsida > Acorales > Acoraceae > Acorus > Acorus calamus. The sequence continues at coordinate 31,115,166 of CM060866.1, forward strand.
TAAAGAAAGGGAGAACAAGTATAGGCGGAAGCAGGAGAAGAAGAGGAGAATTAAGGCCAAGCAATTAGAGAGGAAGACATATGGGTACAAGCAGAAAGCAATTGGAGGGGCATAGAATCCATGGATCCACCCTTCAACACTAACAGTTGCGCACATGCAGGTTTTAAGAGAAGCAATTCTCTACAACGTCAATCGATGCTTGAACTGAAACAGTTCTGCCTCCCCTGTGAATATGATTCTTTTCAACACCTACTTCCTTCTCTAATGAAGTGCACAAAGACGTGCCACCAGGCGTTGAAGAGTAAATTTTGCTCACTACCTATTCATATTCTTTTTTCCCCTATTGCAATACTCGCATCCAAAAAGGTAAATTTTCATTCACTGTATATTGACAAATCTGGTAAATGTCATTGAGATTTTGCTTCTAAGGTTTTGTACACGGAAAGAAAGAAATCATTAGTCTTCTTGTATTAGTTCTTTTTATATATGGTTAATACTTTCTTTGAATCTGGCACAGAAGCCATATGTAAGATGTCATTGATTTCCCTTAATTTGGGAATGACCTTTAAGGGTGCGTTTGGTTCCACGATTACAAAATTGATTCTGCAGGAATCTGGGTTTTAAAACTGCAGGAAGTTCACTTTCCCAGCTTTTGAAAACCGCAGCTTTTGGGCACGATTTACCTGAAATATGTGTGTAGGAAGCTGCTACAACACGATTGCAGAAGCAGCTTCCTGCAATCACAAACGCTGCGCAACCGCGCAACCAAACGCACTTTATTGATCTTGAAGAATCCAGCACTCTATAAGACTTCGTTTGGGTAGCTACATAAGCTAGTATGGGATAAATGATTATTTGAGCATCAATAGCTAAATTAGTAGAATTAGAATACTTCATTTTTTGTTTGGTTGCATTTTTGTTCTCCTTGAGAAATGTAATGACGAAGACTTTCATGTTTGGTTGAACATGAATAAGTTGTGAATAATCATGTGGGTCCCATTGATTTATAAGAGATAATGATAGTTGATCAACATGTAGACCCCTCTATTTTTTCTTTTGTTTTTTTTAAGATTGATTTTCTCTTAAATTTGTTGCTCTGACCTCCTTCAAATAGACAGGAGGTGCTAGCAGACTAACCAAAATTGGGTTTGTATGTGGGTTTTTCATTTACAAGAGGAATATAATGAGTGAAATAATACAATTTCAGAGGGACTTTGTATACTAATACGTGTTTATTTTCACATATTTTAGCATGATTATAGTCATTTATTTCTTATGAACAATTTTTGGGGGTTAATTCCCTCATGTTCTATCCTCCTTCACATTTATTATTGTACTCAAATCGGTGCTAAATGATAAGACTAGTCATTTCATATAAAATACCTTTAGCTGCTTATGAACATCCGAAGTTTGGCTTGAGCCAACTTCAAACATTTGTCAGCATTCAAAAAAATTGTTTTTCCCTCGTGCAAAATTTTCTATTCTCCAAAATCTAACATAATTGAATGGTTTAAAAAGAAGAATTCTATTTCTAGATTAGAGTTATTAAACTGACCTTACATCTAACTTCCTAAAGTTTGCATTCTTTAGACCAATGATAAAGGTATGGTGAAGAATTGGATAGGTATTTTATATATTATCTTAATTTTGAATTTTAGATTTTGAATAGATTTTTTTGTAAAATTAAGTTATCTATCTTAAGGAATTTTTTAAATGTTATATATACATATTATCTTAATTTTAAATTTTGAATCTTACAATTTAAATTTTAAAATGTATCCATGAATTTAAAATAGAATCTATCCATATATTTAAAATCTTTACCCCGTTTTCAATGTTATTCTGGAAAGATAACTTCAGTATAGAAAAAATCAAATCCATAAATTTTTTGTTTGAAGATCCATGAATTTTTTTTATTCTTATTATGAATAAAGGTTGAGTTGTTTGTTTTAAAGAATAACATCCATAAACGTAGAAAAAGTTGATTTTAATTTGATTAAGAGGTGTTGATAAGATGATGCGATGAGGTGTAAAAAGTTATTTGAAGTGACATGGAAATAGATAAATAGACTTTAGGGGTTTTTGAAAAATTGTTATATTTTTAATTTACTTTTAAACTGAGCTTAATTCTTACCAAATTATACCCTTCAAAAGCGATAAGTAACTATTTTTCTTGTCTATTCTTAATCAGCTTCCTGAAACTCTTTAATTAAAAGCAAAATCATCCCACAGTAATGTTACTAAACGAGTATTGAGACAAAAATACCTACATAATAGTGTACTAGCACTAGAAACATGATTGTTTCACATTTCTAATACTAAATTTTTTTTTATAACAAATGTTGTATGACCAGCCTGTCAAATATAACTCCACCAGCCTGTCAAAAATTAACTCCAGGAACAGCTTTTGACATGAAAAGGGCTAAAAATAAAAATTACCCTACCATTTTTGTTGGTGAAAACGAGGGAGGAGAGAGAAAGAGGGAGAGGGAGAGAGAGAGGGCTTAGGGGAGGGGGCGGCCGGGAGCGGCGGCGGGCCGAGACGCTCTCTCTCCCCCTCCCCACCACCCCAAAAAATAGGGTTAGTGGGGATAGCTGATTCTGATCCCAACCCTCACAGAGTGGCTTCTAAAGAAAAACCACCTAAAACAAAAACACGGATCGATCTCGGCATCGGTTATAAGGGATCCAACATCAAATCCAAATCCATCATCCTCCAATCACTTCCACGATGATATTCGTCTCGTCCGTCTCTCGATCTCGAACCATGTAAGTTTTAAAGCCTTCTTGTTTTTTTTGTTCGATGAAATGTCTCTTATATGTTCTCTCATGAATCCCGACTTCATCTAAACCTTAGTTATGCTTTGGAATTTCTAATTTACAGTTTTGTAGAACAAACAATGTTTTTAGTTTTAAGCGGCGAGAATTTCATCATTTCGGATACTTATGAGACTAGGAGCTGTTGTTTTCAAAGAAATTTTGTCTTGTGAAATTGTTAACATATAAATTCTTCTTGTGGTAATGTAAATGTATGACTCATGTTTTAAATATGCTGAGATGCACTGTAATTTTTTATTTTTTTCATTTTCATCACTAATATTGATGTTAATTCAATACTTCTAGGAAGCATATGATTTTTTTTACTTGAGTGATTGAATCATTCAGATTCTGAATTTTGAACCATGATGTTGATTCATGGTGGGAGTGTGGATTATTCCAAGTTTCTGTATTGTTACTATTGTATCATCATTAGATGTTGATTGTATATATGTTTCTAGATTTTAGTCAGCCAATCGAATCTGATCCATGCATGAAATGTCAGTGTTCATGTGGTTCCTTGTCTATATAATTTTCTAGAAGCAATTCTTTCTAGTTGATTCACTAATTAGTCAAAGAAAGAGTGAAGAATTTAAAAAAAGTTTTTTTTCCTTCTATGTAGCAGGAATTGTTGAGGACTAGAAACCACTCCAACGTATCTATTTTTCAGTAAAGTTATAGGGAGGATGGATAGATAAAGAGCCTCATGCACAAAATTGACAGACTGCTCAAAATATGGAAACCACTCCAGCGTATCACTCTCACAAGGTATCATCAACTCGACCCACTCCTCGGTTTCACTTGAGAAAATCTCGAGATGGATCCCTGAAATGATTCGGCTGAAGGAGAACCGGATGACTTTGAACTGATGGGAAACTTGAGGGTCGAACACGAGTTTAACTGCAAAAATTAAGCCCTGCACCACAAAGTCTCTTGCGAGATGCGGCATCGGCAGAGTAACCAGAGTCTCCAGAGTCTGCAAGATTGGATTGCAAACATAGTAAATCTCCCAAAATCGTTGCAACATGCCCACAAGGGAGAGAGTTACAATTGAAATAAGAGGATTTTGAAACCTGGTATTGTTTTCGGGCCTGTGTTTTTAAATCGATACACTGCTCGCAATGCATTGAATGTGTTTATTATTGCTGCATGATGTCTATTATAGCTCAATATTCATTTTAGCTCCTCCCTCTCAAAATATCATCCATGATACTGTTTGAGCTCTGCATCTCTGCTGTAGCAATATGATTTTCTGTTCACAGTCCGTTAAGCTCCTGATGATCAAGATTGATGTGTGTTATAGATTACAATTATTTGGGTGGTAACATATATTGCCTTTAACATTACTGAATGCTTGGCATATTATTCAATGTTGGGAAAGGATTAGCTTGTTGTGGTGGGCATGATAATAAATGACTGCTTTGTTATGACATTTCTCTCTTATGTGAAGAGGCTATTATTAGCTAAGAGGGCCTTTTTCCTGATTCATCATGATTTACTTTAAATATTTTGGTGGACTTTCTTTTTAAGTTGCTCCATTGATGCAGTAAAGTAGGAGGTACATGCATTCGGCACATCCCAACAATTTCCAAAGTTAACAGTAAAATCTATGCCCCAAATTTTCCAGTGCACGAGTTTCTCTCACCTCCTAAACTACGTGAATTGTTACACTCTCCGTCACATTGAGAATTCAATTCTAATTTATCTAACAATGTGCTGCATCCCAAGGGGACAGAAGTTTTCATTCATTGAGATGGAGCCCTGTTATTGGTTGTTAAACATCCGTTGTTGATGCCAATAACTATATGCACATGAAAGAACATATAGTCATATGGATAGAGGAATTAATTCATGAATATCATTGATCATATATGTGCTGTGTATCTCATTAACCGGGAGGTGTAAGACATTTTTGTTTGAGCCAAATCCCTGTTCTGAAACAGTTTTTCTTCCTTCTCAAGTTCTTCCAGATCATGTCCTTTTCTGATTCTCATATCTACAGATGCTAATAAACATCAACTTCCTTAAATGAGTTTTATCTCTTAAATGTCTGTTTAACTGACTTCCTGTATTGTTATTACAATAAAATATAAAATAGATTTAACTTAGATGTATCAGAAGAATACTTAAATCAAATAATCTGATATATAATATTAATTATATAGTGGAAGGTTTACAAGGTTCCAATTATAGGAAAACACAAAGTACCACATTCGACATCATGTTGGATATATACAAGCATATACACATATTTGCATCTTGATATCCCATAGAGATACTGGTGATACATATGTGTTTTCAAAATATGGTTTGTTCTGATCGTAAAGCAGTAGTTTCATGTTGATACTCATTTCCTTGTTATCAATATATTTTTGGGTTTTAAATTGGCTTTGGGGAAGTAATTTAGTATGGGTTTGTGTTTGAACCAGTCAAGTCAAGTTTACAGGCTAGAAAATTTGAGCCAAACTAAACTCTGACAAAATATCAAAATTAATTTTCAATAAGAATTAAAAAGACAAAACTCAAATTTGACGTGCACAATTCAAATTGTACGACTTTTTGTAAGCCGTCGCTCTAGACGGCTGCAATTTCTTGATGACCTTTCCAAAAATGGCATACATTGTACCTCGTTATCCATGAATGACTCGTATACATTGTACTTCGTTATCCAAAAAAAGGCATACATAAGAAACTCCGTCTTAACTTCTAATTTAATATTGAAATCAATTTTTTTTAAAGCTAACCTTTTTAGATTTCGCTTTACTCATTTGATAAATACCTCATTCTCTCTTTCTCTTATTCCATCTCTTTCAGGGAAAAGACCCTAAGGGCTCAAGTTTCAGTGGCTGGTCGACTGATCCTGAGGGTATATTTCTGACTTTCTTTTTAAATCCTCCCTCTCAAAATTTGCAGATCTAGTTTTATATTCATTTTCCTTTCATCTATTATTTTTCATCTTTTGTTGCCTGGTAATATCAAGATTTCAGAGTTGAAGATTGTACATTGTTTCCCTAGTTTCATTTGGAAAATGAATGGCTTTTTTTCTCATTTATTATAATTTTTCAATTTGCAATTCATGCACTATGTTTTATTTAGCAAAAGAAACAGAAGTAGTTTTATTTTATTCATAATAGCATTGTCAGAATCTTTTGCAACTTCATAGATTTTATGTCACCATCATAATATGCGATTTTTTTCCGTTTCCTTTAATTCAATAAATAATTTTAATATGTTATTAACTTTGGAAATATAAAAATAGTGCATAATTTAGTTCATCCATCTGGTTTTATTGATATACTTATCTTAGAGACAAACATGGTTTTCTAGGTTAGTATATAAATGCTTCAAGAAATGATTGAGGTCAATGAGGAATTCGAAATAAATTTAAGACCACAATTTTATTCTTACCTCGAGTATCAGTAGATTTCTCTTCTACTAGGGACTCTTAGGTGGGTGTTTTCTTCTTTTTTGTGTTGTTTGTATCCTTTGGGCATTCTCTTTCTTTGGAATATAATTAAGGCTGAATGCCTACCTTTAATTTCAAAAAAAAGAAGAAAGAGAAAAACCACAATTTCAGACTCACTACTGTCAAACATGTCCTTATGTGTTTACAGGATCGGACAATTTTCTTCTAATAGGGGCTAACTGATCAAGCTATTTATAATGTATATCTTCTAATTTAAAAAGGCACTAATAACACAAAATTAACAAAGAAAAACTGATTATTACTCATTTTATTGAAATCTTAAGCAAATTTAGCATGAAAACAAACATTCTGTACATGATGTAAGGCTTATAGTCATTACAAATTAATGTTTTTTTAATTAGAATCCTATAACAACTTCACCAAACCATAGAATCAAATGGATAATTTAGAAGGGTTGATTTTTAGAATGTATGATGCCAAATCTTAAATTTTTATGTGATATGTCGAAATATAATATATGACCACCTTAATGAACTTATAAATGATTACCTTATTTGTTTGCTGAAAACTTGTCAAAGTTTGAATGCAAATAAGAAGAATCAGTTTTGGGAATAATGATATTGATTAAATGATTCTTTAAATTTGTCTATTTTAAGTCTTTAAAGAGAATGAATATGGTGCGATGATTTTGTGTGTGATGAAGTCGGAAAGTGAAGGTGGATTCCCCTTCCACCTCTGCCAGTCCATGTTTGGCTTGAACAAGAAAACTGAGTCTATTGTGTACCATCATTCAGTGTTTTTCAATGAATTGATATAGCACCATGGCTTTTGAAGTTCTGAATTTTCTTTTATAAAACCATTAGCTTTAGTTTTCTTGTGAATATATTTGACTTAGCTTTGTTCAAGTAATTGTTAACAATTTAATTGCTATGATTATTGAGTAGTGTATCTTTCTTCTCTTAAGCCAGAGATGATCATATAACCCAATATATTCATTCATTTATAAAAATTGTCCATTACAATCATATGAGCCTGACCTGCACTTCACATGTATTAAAGGCCAAACCTTACATATGACCAGTGATAGATGTCTTACAAATTGCAAATTGAGCATAGATACAGTCCAATCATTAACAAGCCTCTTCCATTCTGCACTTAAATCTTTTTCAACTCAGTGTCTCAAAAGTTTCTTTTAGGTGCTCTACAGCTTCCTGACACTTCGTTTCTTTGTCCTTTTTTCCCCCATTTTGTTAGATAAGTCTCTTCTGGATCAGAATTCTCAAGTCTCAGCTGTTGAACAGCGAGAAGCATGGCTAATCTTTGTGATGACATGTTGGAAGATATTGTCAGTCGATCATCTGTGAAGACAATCCTCAGGTTCAAAGTTATATCAAAGAGATGGCTGTCTGACATACTTGTTCTGCCTCGCCTGAAAACAGCGCCTACAATGTCTGGCTTCTTCTACAACATCACTCGTCAACCAGCCTCTATTTTGCCTCTTGAGATAGACTACAAGTCTGTGATGTTTCCACCACACAGAATCGTCCTTCCATTGTTAGACCACCTCCTTGTATTGTATCAGGATTCTTGACACTTGCAATGGGTTGGTCCTTTACATGGAACGATTTTGGGAGATCTATTATGTGTGCAATCCAATCATGCAGACTCTACTTACTTTGTCGAAGCCGCCTCTCGCAGGAGACTTTGTGGTGCAGGTCTTAATATTTGCTGTTAAGCTCGTGTTCGACCCACAAGTTTCCCATGAGTTCAAAGTCATCCGGTTTTCCTTCAGCCGAATCATTTTAGGTATCCATCTGGAGATTTTTTCAAGTGAAACTGAGAAGTGGGTCGAGTTGATAATTCCTTGTGACAGTGATACATTGGAGTGGTTTACATATTTTGAGCAATCTATCAATTATGTGCATGGGGCTCTGTATCTATCCATCCTCCCTGTAACCTTATTGAAAATAGATGTGGAGGGATGGTATTGTTGGTTGGATAAGTTTCCATCAGATTCGTTTTTTTTCTGAACAACCATGCTTGGGAAAGATTGGGGAGGGCTTCTACTTAGCGTGCTTGGATGGGACCTATGGGCTTCATGTCCAAGTTTTTATTTTGGTCAATGATATTTGTGCTCCGGCGATCTGGTACCAGAAGTACAGAATTGATGCTGAAGCGGTCTACTTGCAGCCTAGCATTCCTACTAGAATCCATCTGAAGGCCTTCCATCTTAATGCTGATGTTATTTACTTGGTGATGGGGAATAAAGTGTATGCCTATCATCTGGAAATCAAGTGGTTGGAGGATCTCGAGATTGAATTGCAAGGAGGTGACATAGATGTGTATCCATTTTCACCTTGTGCCTTGAATGCACCGAGGCTCACAATCTACCGTGGCTAGCAGTGATGTGTAGGCATCTCGAAAATAATTCGGTGAGGCAAAATGTTTATTTTTGTAATTAACTTTTTCCATATTTAACGAAATTTGTGTTTATTTCATTGGAAACTTTATGATGGTCTGGTACTTTTTTTATTTGTGATTATGGATAGATCTGTCTTCCATAAAGCACATTTGTTGGGTTATAATGCCGAAAATATGATTCTGAATTTGAATTTTTAGGGATATAACAAATAGACATGCATATCGTCAAATTTTGAGATATACACATGCATTAGCCTCTACATTCCTTCTTTCTGATAGACACGTACAAGGGCGTACTCCCCAAGGAACACAATGAGACACCAGCTTTGCATGCACATCTGGAATAGTCTGGAGAAAAGGACTATCTATCTAATTCCCCTATCAGGCACAAGATTTTTCAGGCATAGTCAGTTTTTTAATTTAATTTCCAGCTTGCTATTTTATGAAATGTGGAAGGCCTAAAACTACAAGTGATTGATAACACCAAAATCAATTTCACGGTTGCTAAAACAGAATATGGCATTGACCTAATAACTGTGTCACAGGGAACATGCGAACACACATTTTGGTTTGTTTTCTTGTTTTCTGATATTGTTCATTTCCTATATTAGGCTCATGATGCAATAGCTTGTTTGATTAAGTAGTTCAATAAGAATAAGAAGGATTCTCTGCTTCAGTTTTTTAAGAGGAATGCAATTCACATATCGTCTCAACTGGAAAATGGAAGAATGAGAAATCGATTGTTTATTCTAGGTCAAGTCTTAATTCATTTTTCATCTACACAGGCTGTAGTTATTTTACACGTCTATGCTATTAGTATTATTGTGTACTTTTTCTCTGTAATTCACTTTATCGTGACTTGCAGTCTGCATTCAGTCACTGCATATGCACAAATAAGGCTAATGGTTTGCTGCAAAACACACACAGTAGTCATTTGGAACCATTTTATAGAACTAGATTTGATCGCTTAACAGAAGATGGATTCTCCTGAATTTCCCAGATTATCTATTTCAACGTATTATCATTGGTTTCTTAAAATGACGCTTCACTTTTTGGAGGAAGAAAACTACATCCTGAGCACTGCTGTTTCAAGACTCAATGTTCTCTTGGATTTCACTAGTTTTCTAATAAGAATGTTTACCAGATTAATTCACATCTTAACACCACTCAGCTGATAAAAGAAACACAGCAATTTTCTAGTTTACATCATATGAGGATCAGTTTCTCGATTGAACAACTTCATTATTGGTCAAAATCCAAAGTTCACATCTAGCAAAGAATAAATCAAGTGATGGTTAATTGTGGGAGTTGAATCAAACCTGCTGGTTGCATATGTATCTGTGTATCGTTGCCAATACATTCTTTTTGCCAATAATTTGATTAGTATTGTCTAAGTTCGTGTCATCTTCTCATTTATATTCATAAGAAGAGCATAGCCTTGCCCATCTTTCCATCTTTTAGAAGTAGCCTGTACTAATCAGATTTTATGTTTATGTTCCTTCTGTATCAGGAAGTCCTTGAGTGGACCGCGATCAAAGATTGGAGGAACCTGATACATCTTCAACCGTCACTCAAAGCATTTTCTGAGAACAGTGTCCTTTCTTTCTTTCCCATTCTCTTAGTATGCTTCTTTGAGTTACCAACCATATTCACCTGATCTGTTGAGTAATGCTCCTTTGTTGAACCTTATAATAAAATAAGAGACGTTTGTTATTTTGTGGATACCAATATGCAAAATAAATTGCCATGGTTCTATATGATGCTCTTATGGTTTGTTCCCTGTGAGATATGATGCATGATATGTTTTGGTTATATTATATGTTTACCTCTTAAGAAAGTAATCATTAGTCTTCTTGTATCAGTTCTTTTTGTTATATGGTTATAATGTTTGAATCCTCCACAAAAGCCATATGTAAGATGTGGTTGATTTCCCTTAATTTGGAAATGGCCTTTATTGATGCTGAAGAATCATGAGTCCCTTGTTTGGTTGTGTTTTCTTTTTCTTCTTGTTGAAAAATGTAATAATGAAGTCTTTGTTGTTTGATTGAATGTAGATAAGTTGTGAATAATAATTTATAAAATATGAAAAAAAAATTAACATGTGGATTCCAATGATGTATAAAAGGTGCTAACAGTTGATTGACGTGTGAGCTCTCCTTATAACAATAGAATGGATTAGATGGGATAACACAATACTGGGAAGACTTTGGAATGTCAATATCTGGTTATTTCCACATTATTTGACATGGTTATATTTTTTCATTTCTTATAAACAATTATGTTTTTGGGTTTATTTACTCATATTCTATTCTATTCTATTCCACAATTATACTTCTATTCTAATCGGGGCTAAACGATAAACTAGTCATTTCATATAGAATCCCATTTCATATAGAATCCCTTTAGCTGCTTATGAACATCCCAAGTTTGGCTTGTTAAAATGCTCGAGAAAAGTTCAAACATGGTAAGTAGAATATGAAATCTAAACCTTAACTGGGTGGGGATGATCAAGTCAACACATGAAATTAAGTTATTTTAGGTTATTCAATTTAAAAGAATATGTGGGTCCATTGTCAAATCAACTGTCATCATTTTTTTACATTTTATAAATATTTATCCATACCTTGTTCACATTTTATCTAATCAGCAAAAAATTTAATATTATGTTTCCTAACGAGAATAATTCAAAATCCAACTAAACAAAAAATCATTATATCCATATTTATACTAGAATAATTATAAACATCAAATAACTTAATTCTCTATCCAAACGGGGCTTAGGATTTAGGAAAATTTTATTTAAAATCTTTTATTTATGCACTTTTTTTTTGATATCGGAGGGATCTCATGTGGCTGAAAATTCTTTCGAATAATCGCCAACAAACAAATGGGTAAATCAGCGCTAAGACTCAACCCACGATCTATCGGTAACATCGCTAATCCCTGAACCGTTGTGCTAATAATCACTGAGGACATGTACAAAATTTTTCATTTTTCAGAATCTGATAAAGTTGAATTCTTTAAAAGGATGAATTATTCTTTTTGACCAAAGTTATCAAACCGACCCTTAATCTAACGTTACAAAGTTTCCATTCTTTGGACCAATTGTAAGGGTCTCTCCCATCCACGAAGAATTGAATATGTATTCTATTAATATTTTAAATTTGAAATTTAAATTTTGAATGGATTTGTATATAATTAAGTTATTTATCTTATGAATAAATTTTAAATTTTATATATTATCTTAATTTTAAATTTTAAACAGTTCTGCTACATAGGCCCCAGAATATAAGCCTCACTCATAAGCCCCATGATGTGTCAACTTTCATTGGATGTCTGATTTAATTTTACAAAAGGGTAAAAAAGTAAAGGACTGAAGTACCCCTATTTATAAACCACACATTCTCACGTGATTTCCTCATATTTTTATGTTTTTGTGCTTCATCTTCCCAAACCACTTGGAGAGCTAAAACCAGATTTCAAAATCTAGGGTTTCCTAAAATGAAAATGTCATTCAAAATCGCTCCATCAATCTGTTTCCCTTTTGTCTAATTTTTTTTCAAAACCCTAAATCTCGATTGCTCACCAACAAACTCTTAGGGTACGTTTGGATGCAGTGATTATTTTCACGTGTTTTTGTGCACATGCAAATTTTACATTGCACGTGCAGGGAAACTTTGTACATTGTTTCCCTGCACGTGCAATGTAAAAAATGATTCTCTCTCCAAGTGCAGGGAAACTTTGTACATTATAAATAGATAATCATTTGATAATCATTTGAAAAAAATATTTTATCTATTTTACGTGCAATAATAGATAAATATTTTTTTCAAATGATTATCAAATATATTATTTTCTTAAAACCCAAAAAAAATATGAAAAATATATTATATATAAAAATTTTAAATTTAAATATTGCGTATATTAGTTTTTTTAATTTATATATAAGTCAATGTGGTTAAAAAAAAGTTCTAATATAATATAATATAAATAAAAATTAATCTGATTTCAACTAACAAATAATCCTACAATATTTTTTTTATATTTTATAAACAACAATTTTGTTGGATAATATCTATGATGGTTAGTTAAGATTTCTTGATATATTTTAATATAATAACATTTATATTTTTATACCACATTAATATTTATAATCCACACAATTATATTATTGTAAGTTATATAAATTTATAAAATATAATTATCTATTTTAATTCTTAAGATAAGATTAGGAGATGAAATATTTGTTTTGGCTAATATGGATTTTAATAAATTTGTTAGAGGGTAAAAAATGTAAAATTGCTTTACATACATTTTAGAGGTGTGAAAATAAAATCCGTTACAAATGAAAACACATGGGTTAGTTGGGATTTTGTTTGCCCCATTTAATAGGGCAAATGAAAACCCTGGATTTCATTTGTTTCACTTTAAATATCATAACCAAACAATATATTATGTTTGACCATGTGCAATTGAAAATTCACCCCCATTTGCACAGTATTCAAACATGCCCTTAATCTTCCATTTTTTCATCAAAATCACTCCACCAATTTGTTTCTCTTCCGTCTAAAAAAATTTCAAAACCATAAATCTCGACTGCCGGATCACAAACAAATTGTTAATCGTCAAATTTTCATCAAGTGGATTTAAATCCTGGCGAAAATGGGTACACATTTTTTTTTTGTTTATTGCCTCTTTTTTAAAATAAATCCGTTGTGTATTTCATCGTTCTTCCGAGAAAAAAATTAAAAAATTGAAGAACTGTTGACAGACATTCATGTGTTGTATTTCAGTTACATATGTGAATCGTAAAATGTATGAGTAATACATTAAAAAAAGATTGATTAATGTAACTAACAATTATATTTATTTTCTTGGAATGTGTATGTATGTCCTGATGTAAATGGAATAGTGTTGTCAGGATTCCTTGTCAATCAGCAGAAAATGTGACTTACTTATTGTGTATGATTTGGACAGTAGCTTAAAGGCATAATGCAACTATGTTTGTGTGTCATATAAGTTCCTAAAAAATGTTGTGCAATTGTAAGTTTGTGACAATGTAACTAACTAATTGGTTAATATGATTAAGACATATTCTAATATACACAATGTAACTATCTTTGTGTGAGCTTTCATATTCCCTATTAAGTTTTGCTATTGTATTTCATTAAAAGTTAGTTACCTTCAGATTTATCAATAAGGTTTTTGCATAGCCTTATAACATTTCAGATATAATTATAAATGTAACCAACTAATTAAAAAACACATTATAACAGAAAAAGGGAATATAACTCAAACAAAAATGTGAAAAATGTAACTGATAATAAAATATTAAACAACAACATGTCATATTCATCCTACAACATAAAAAACATTAAAAATACAAAATTCACAATTGTCAGATTATGAAACTGTCAAAATTGACATCCAAAACAAAATTTTGAAAAAGAAAAAAAATTGCATATACAAACAACATCAATCGGCACACCTGAATCAACCTCCATCGATGAAGAAAACCACAATGTTCAGTTTGTTTCTTTTTTCGATCAGATTAATTGATGCGAAAATCCTCCTGATGTGAATTCGGTTTCAATATTAGATCAAATATAAATTCTGATTGGTTTCACAATGTTCTTCAGAAAAAAAATTTCCTCGTGAAAAAAATTTCGACGTGATAAATGAGTTTCAAGGTCGGCTGATTCAAAATGGAAAAAATCCGAAATAAATGCTAATAATAATTTGTTAATCCTAACCGCCCATTGATTACGGTGGAGATTACTTAAAATCAAAACAAGGGTATTAAGGGTAATGTCACCAATGCCACCTCATGGGGCTTACATGGGGCCTCTGAATCATTTTCCAATTTTAAATTATATCTTAATTTTGAATCTTACATTTAAAATTTTAAAATTTTTTGATAGATTTGATGGATAAAATCTATCCATAAAATTTAAAATAGAATCTCTACCCATAGATTTAAAATCTTACCATTAAAAGAGTTCAAAAAATCTATCCATAAATCTAATATCCATGAAATTTAATATGAAAATTTTATATCCTCCATAAAAAGTAGAAACGTGATTGATAATCAAATTTAAAGGAATCGTGATTAATAATTATGCCTCCATCTTAAAAACAAAAATACCTACATAATACTGTATGGTATAGTGGTGGAATAACACAAGAAACGTGATTATTTATCACATTTCTAATACTAAATTATTATTTTTTATATAAAAAAGACATTAACACTGATATGGTGTGACCAGCCTATCAAAAATAACTCAGTACCAGTTTTGACATTAAAAAAACGAGGGTAAAATAAATTTGACCTTTGAAGTTTTTGAAACCTACAAAAACACATTTTAAAGTTTAAAAACATACATTTACACCTCTCTACCGTTTCAATTAAGATAGACAAAAATATAATACAATTATTATTTTACCCTTTAATTGATTTAGTAAATATCCAAAAAATAGTAATGAATTAACTTTGGATATGTTTTATGAATATTAATTAACACAATAATCAACTCTTCAAATAAATTTTGATGCATTTTTGTGAGAATTAACTCACACAACAATTAATTAAAAGATAAAAACATGATGATGATTTAATGAAAAAGATAAAATCATATTTTTGTTCAATTTTAACGAAAAATTTAATAACATGGGGTTGTAAATGTATGTTTTGAAACCTCAAAGAGTGTTTTATGAAGGTTTTAAAAATTTTAGGGTCTAAACTCATTCTACCATTAAAAAAATAATAGCACTAAAATAAAAACTTACCCTATCATTTTTTTTTTTTTTGGGAAAAAGATACACACCCTTGCAGCCCAATTACAATCCATTTCGTTTTTTTTAAAAATCATGCACTCACCTTTTGAAATGTATGCTGTTATATGAAATGAAGTATATACTGAAATATATTAATATATATTTTTTATAATAAAAAAAATTAGGTCATATTCTGACAGTACTCAGATATTATGATAATGCTATATATATTACGTTTATCATAACGTATGAGACTGCAATAGGATGCAAAAAGACTACGCTCTTCTTTTTTTTTTGTTAGTGGGAACAACGAGATAGGACAGATGGTTAAAGGAGAGGGGGAGGGCCCAGAGGGCTCAGGGGAGGGGGGAGACTCCTTTCCCCACCCACAATAGGGTTAGTGGGGATAGCTGATTCTGATCCCAACCTTCACAGAGTGGCTTCTGAACACAAAAACACGGTCCAATCACTTCCACGATGATATTCGTCTTCGTCCGTCTCTCGATCTCACAATGGCAAGTGTTTCCATGTCCAGTCGATCTCGAACCATGTAAGTTTTAAAGCCTTCTTGTTTTTCTTTTCGATGAAATGTCTATTATATGTTCTCTCATGAATCCCGACTTCATCTAAACCTTAGTAATGTTTTGGAAGTTCTGATTTACAGTTTTGTAGAACAAACAATGTTTTTATGAGAATAGGAGCTGTTGTTTTCTCGCCAACAATGCATAGAAATGTTTTGTAAAATTGTTAATATAACTTGTTGTGGTCATGCAAATGTATGATTCATGGTTTAAATATGCTGAAATGCCATTGCCCTGTAAGTTTTTTTTTTCTTTTCATTTTCATCACTAATGTTAATGTCAATTCAATACTTCTTGGAAGCCTATGATTTAAAAAAAAACTGAAGTGATTGAATCAATCTGATTTGAATTTTGGTTGATTCATGGTGGGAGTGTGGTTTATTCCAAGTTTCTGTATTGTTACTATTGTATCATCATTAGATGTTGATTGTATATATGTTTCTAGATTTTAGTCAGCCAATCGAATCTGATCCATGCATGAAATGTCAGTGTTCATGCAGTTCTTTATGTCTACATAATTTTCTACCAGCAATTCTTTCTAGTCAATTCACTAATTGGTTAAAGGATTGTGAATAATTAATTTTTTTTTTTTTCTATGTAGAAGGAATGGAAGAGGATTAGAAACCACTCCAACGTATCTATTTTTCAATAAGGTTATAGGGAGGATGGATAGATGAAGAGCCTCATGCACAAAATTGACAGACTGCTCAAAATATGAAAATCACTCCAGCGTGTCACTCTCACAAGGTATCATTAACACGACCCACTCCCTGGTTTCACTTGAGAAAATCTCGAGATGGATCCCTGAAATGATTCGGCTGAAGGAGAACCGGATGACTTTGAACTGATGGGAAACTTGAGGGTCGAACACGAGCTTAACTGCAAAAATTAAGCCCTGCACCACAAAGTCTCTTGCGAGATGCGGCATCGGCAGAGTCTCCAGAGTCTGCAAGATTGGATTGCAAACATAGTAAATCTCCCAAAATCGTTGCAACATGCCCACAATGGAGAGAGTTACAATTGAAATAAGAGGATTTTGAAACCTGGTATTGTTTTCGGGCCTGTGTTTTTAAATCGATACACTGCTCGCAATGCATTGAATGTGTTTATTATTGCTGCATGATGTCTATTATAGCTCAATATTCATTTTAGCTCCTCCCTCTCAAAATATCATCCATGATACTGTTTGAGCTCTGCATCTCTGCTGTAGCAATATGATTTTCTGTTCACAGTCCGTTAAGCTCCTGATGATCAAGATTGATGTGTGTTATAGATTACAATTATTTGGGTGGTAACATATATTGCCTTTAACATTACTGATGCTTGGCATATTATTCAATGTTGGGAAAAGATTAGCTTGTTGTGGTGGGCATGCTAATAAATGACTGCTTTGTTATGACATTTCTCTCTTATGTGAAGAGGCTATTATTAGGTAAGAGGGCCTTTTTCTTGATTCATCATGATTTACTTTAATATTTTGGTGGACTTTCTTTTTTAAGTTGCTCCATTGATGCAGTAAAGTAGGAGGTACATGCATTCGGCACATATCAACAATTTCCAAAGTTAACAGTAAAATCTATGCCCCAAATTTTCCAGAGCACGAGTTTCCCTCATCTCCCAAACTACGTGAATCTTTACACTCTCCGTCACATTGAGAATTCAATTCTAATTATCTAACAATGTGCTGCATCCCAAGGGGACAGAAGTTTTCATTCATTGAGATGGAGCCCTGTTATTGGTTGTTAAACATCGTTGTTATCCCGGTAGTGTTGTTATCTAGCGTTGTTGATCCCGGCAGCGGCTTGGGCGATGGAGGTCGAGGAACGACGTCATCTCAAGGGTTCCACTTTCCCGAAAACTTGTGGGGGACAGAAGCATCAGGGACTGGGGCACGGGCATTCATTGCAAGCATCCACATAGCAGATAAGCATTTATCATGGAGCATTGGCCGTGGGAGGGAGAGGGGTAGAAGCCTTTTTACCCGAACCCTTGTGGGTGGTTGACATCTTCTATTATCTTTTCCCTTATATTTACATTATTTTTTAATCTTCTCATCATTCGTTGTTCTTTACCTTTGGAAATAGAATATGACTACAACTTTCTCAAAAAAAAAAACATCCGTTGTTGATGTCAATAACTATATGCACATGAAAGAGCATATAGTCATATGGATAGAGGAATTAATTCATGAATATCATTGATCATATATGTGCTGTGTATCTCAGTAACCAGGAGGTGTAAGACATTTTTGTTTGAGCCAAATCCCTGTTCTGAAACAGTTTTTCTTCCCTCTCAAGTTCTTCCAGATCATGTCCTTTTCTGATTCTCATATCTACAGATGCTAATAAACATCAACTTCCTTACATGAATTTTATCTCATAAATGTCTGTTTAACCTACTTCTTGTATTGTTATTTCAATGAAATGCAAAATAGATTTAACTTAGATGTATCAGAAGAATACTTAAGTAAATAATCTGATATATAATATTAATTATATAATGGAACATTTACAAGGTTACAATTATAGGAAAACACAAAGTACCGTATTTGACATCATTTTAGATATATACAAGCATATACACATATTTGCATCTTGATATCTCGTAGAGATACTGGCGATACATATGTGTTTTCAAAATATGGTTTGTTTTGATTGTAAAACAGTAGTTTCATGTTGATACCCATATCTTTGTTATCATATATCTTTGGGTTTTAAATTGGCTTTGGGGAAGTAATATAGTATGGGTTTGTGTTTGAACCTGTCAAGTCAAATTTATAGGCTAGAAGATTTGAGTTAAACTATACTCTGACAAAATATCATTTTTTTTTATCGGAGGAACATTTTTTTTTATATCAAAATATTAGAATTAATTTTCAATAAAAAGACAACTCAAATTTGACGTGCACAATTCAAATTGTACGACTTTTTGTAAGCCGTCGCTCTGGACGGCTGCAATTTCTTGATGAACTTTCCAAAAATGGCATACATTGTACCTCGATATCCATGAATGAATGGTATACATTGTAACTCGTTATCCAAAAAACGGCATACATATGAAACTCTGTCTTAACTTCTCATTTAATATTGAAATGAAATATTTTAAAAGCTATCCTTTTTAGATTTCGCTTTACTCATTCAATAAATACCTCATTCTCTCATTCTCTTATTCCACCTCTCTCAGTGAAAAGACCCTAAGGCTCAAGCTTCAACGGCTGGTCGATGGATCGTGAGGGTAAATTTCTGGGTTCCTTTTAACTCCTCCCTCTCAATTTGCATATCTAGTTTTATATTCATTTTCCTTTCATCTATTATTTTTCATCTTTCGTTCATTTTCTTGGGCACCCAAATGCTGGGTAATATCAAGATTTCAAAGTTGAAGATTGTACATTGTTTCCCTAGTTTCATTTGGAAAAGGAATGGCTTATCATTTTTCAATTTGCAATTCGTACACCAAGTTTTATTAAGCAAAAGAAACAGAAGTTTTTATTCACAATAGTATTGTCAGAATCATTTGCAACTTCATAGATTTTATGTCACTATCATAATTGCGATTTTTATTTTCCCATTGGTCTTTATTTTGAGGAATTATCTTAGAGACAAACGTGGTTTTCCAGGCTAGTATATATATGCTTCAAGAAATGATTGAGGTCAATGAGGAATTCGAAATAAATTCAAGACCACAATTTCATTCTTACCTAGAGTCTCAGTAGATTTCTCTTCAACTAGGGACTCTTAGGTGGGTGTTTCCTTTTTTTTTTTTTTTTGTATCCTTTGGGCATTCTCTTTCTTTGAATATAATTAAGGCTGAATGCCTACCTTTAATTTCAAAAAAAAAAAGACCACAATTTCAGACCCACTACTGTCAAACTTGTCCTTTTGTGTTTACAGGATTGGGACAATTTTCTTCTCATAGGGGCCAACTGATTAAGCTATTTATCATGCATATCTTCTCATTTAAAAAGGGAACTAATAACACAAAATTAACAAAAAAAAAACTGATTATTACTCATTTTATTGAAATCTAAAGCAAATTTAGCATGAAAACAAACATTCTATATACATGATGTAAAGCTTATCATCATTACAAATTAATGTTTTTTAATTAGAATCCTATAACAGCCTCACCAAACAGTAGAATCAAATGGATAATTTTGAGGGGTTGATTTTTAGAATGTATGATGTTAAATCTTAAATTTTTAATGTGTTGAAATATAATATATGACCACCTTAATGAACTTATAAATGATTACCCTTTTTGTGTGCTGAAAACTTGTCAAAGTTTGAATGCAAATAAGAAGAATCAGTTTTGGGATTAATGATATTGATTAAATGATTCTTTAAATTTGTCTATTTTAAGTCTTTTAAAAGAATCATATGGAGCGATGATTTTCTCTGTGTGATGAGGTCGGAAAGTTATGGTGTGTTCCAAAGTTAAGGTGTGTTCCCCTTCCACCTCTGCCAATCCGTGTTTGGCTTGAACAAGAAAACTGAGTTTACTGTGTACCATCATTCAGTTTTTTTCAATGCATTGATATTGCACCTTCGCTTTTGAAGTTCTAGAAAATTTCTTTTTATAAAACCATTGGCTTTAGTTTTGAATATATTTGACTTAGTTTTTCAGTCCATGTTTGGCTTGAACAAGAAAACTGAGTTTCTTTGTTTTCAGTCCATGTTTGGCTTGAACAAGAAAACTGAGTTTACTGTGTACCATCATTCGGTTTTTTTTTCAATGCATTGATATAGTACCTTGGCTTTTGAAGTTCTAGAAATTTTCTTTTATAAAACCATTAGCTTTAGTTTTCTTGTGAATATATTTGACTTGGTTTCAAAAAAATTTGTTCAAGACATTGTTAAAAATTTAATTGCTATGATTACTGAGTAGTGTAGCTTTCTTCTCTTAAGCCAGAGATGATCATTATAACCCAATATATTCATTCATTTATAAAAATTGTCTATTACATATGAGACTGACCTGCACTTCACATGTATTAAAGGCCAAACCTTACATATGACCAGAGATAGATGCCTAACAAATTGCAAATTGAGCATAAATACAGTCTAATCATCAACAAGCCTCTTCCATTCTGCACTTGAATCTTTTTCGACTCAGTGTCCCAAAAGTTAATCTTGTATGTGCTCTACAGCTTCCTAACACTTCGTTTCTTTGTCCCTTTTTCCCCCATTTTGTTAGATAAGTCTCTTCTGGATCAGAATTCTCAAGTCTCAGCAGTTGAGCAGTGAGAAGCATGGCTAATCTTTGTGATGACATGTTGGAAGAGATTGTCAATCGATCATCTGCAAAGACAATCCTCAGGTTCAAAGCTGTATCAAAGAGATGGCTGTCTGACATACTTGTTCTGCCTCGCCTGAAATCAGCCCCTACAATGTCTGGCTTCTTCTACAGCATCACTCGTCAACCAGCCTCTATTATGCCTGTTGAGATAGACTACAAGTCTGTGATGTTTCCACCAGACAGAATCACCCTACCCTCGCTATACCTCCCCTTGGATTGTATCAGGATTCTTGACACTTGCAATGGGTTGGTGCTTTACATGCAACAATTTTGGGAGATCTATTATGTTTGCAATCCAATCACACAGGCTCTTGTTATGCTTCCGAAGCCGCCTCTCGCGGGAGACTTTGTGGTGCAGGGCTTAATTTTTGCTGTTAAGCTTGTGTTCGACCCTCGAGTTTCCCATGAGTTCAAAGTCATCCGGTTCTCCTTCAGCCGAATCATTTCAGGGATCCATCTGGAGATTTTTTCAAGTGAAACCGAGAAGTGGGTCGAGTTGATGATTCCTTGTGACAGTGATACGCTAGAATGGTTTCCATATTTTGAGCAGTCTGTGAATTTTGTGCAAGGGGCTCTTTATCTATCCATTCTCCCTGTAACCTTACTGAAAATAGATGTGGAGGGGTGCTATTCTTGGTTGGTTAAGTTTCCGTCTGATTCTTTTTTTCTGAACAGCCATGCTTGGGAAAGGTGGGGGAGGACTTCTACTTAGCGTGCTTGGATAGGACCCATGGGCTCCATATCCAAGTTTTTGTTTTGGTTGATGATATTTGTGATCCGGCAATCTGGTACCAGATGTACAGAATTGATGCTGAAGCAGTCTACTTGCAGCCCAGCATTCCTACTAGAATCCATCTGAAGGCCTTCCATCTTGATGCTGATGTTATTTACTTGGTGATGGAGAATAAAGTGTATGCCTATCATCTGGAAAACAAGTGGTTGGAGGATCTCGAGATTGAATTGCAAGGAGGCGACATAGATGTGTATCCATTTTCACCTTGTGCCTTGAATGCACCGAGGCTGACAGTCTCTACCGTGGCTAGCAATGATGCGTAGGCATTTTGAAAATAATCCGGTGAGGCAAAATGTTTATTTTTGTAATGAGTTTTTTTTCCATATTTTAACGAAAATTGTGTTTATTTCATTGGAAACTTTATGATGGTCTGGAATTGCATTACTTTTTTTAATTGTGATTTTGGATAGATCCGTTTTCCATACATTTCATTTGTTAGGTTATAATGCCAAAAATGTGTTCCTGAATTTGAATTTTAGGGAAATAACAAATGAACATACATATTATCATTGAGATGCACACATGCATTAGCCTCTGCGTTCCTACTTTCTGATAGACACGTACAAGGACAGACTCCCCAAGGAACACAATGAGACACCAGCTTTGTATGTACATATAAAAGGAACACAATGAGACACCAGTCTTCTTTCATTTTTCATCTACATTGGCTGTAGTTATTTTACACGTCTATGCTATTAGTATTGTGTACTGTTTCTCTGTAATTCACTTTATTGGGACTTGCAGTCTGCATTCAATCATTGCATATGCACAAATAAGGCTAATGGTTTGTTGCAAAACACACATAGGAGTCATTTGCAATCGATATTCTGTTCTATAGAATATGATTTGATCGCTTAACAGAAGACGGACTCTCCTGAATTTCCCAGATTATTTATTTTAACATATTGTCATTGATTTCTTAAAACGATGCTTCACTTTTATGGAGGAGGAAAAAAACTACATCTTGAGCACTGCTATTTTAAGACTCAATGATCTCATGGATTTCACTAGTTTTCTAATAGGAATGCGTATCAGATTTATTCACATCTTAATGCAACTCAGCTGATAAAAGAAACGCAGTAACTTTCTACTTTACATTAGTGTGAGGTTCAGTTGAGTTTCTTGATTGAACAACAATAAATCCAAAGTCCATATCCATCCAAGAATAAATCATACAAAGAAAGTGAAGTTTAAATTGTGGGAGTTGAGTCAAACCTGCTGGTTGCATATGGTTATGTTTTGCTCCAGGGTATCTGTGTATCTTTGCCAATACATTCTATTTGCCAATAATTTGATTAGTATTTCTGGTATTGTCTAAGTTCGTGTCATCTTCTCATTTATATTCATATGAAGAGCATAGCCTTGCCCGCCTTTCCATCTTT
Organism: Acorus calamus; assembly: GCA_030737845.1. Classification (NCBI taxonomy): domain Eukaryota; kingdom Viridiplantae; phylum Streptophyta; class Magnoliopsida; order Acorales; family Acoraceae; genus Acorus; species Acorus calamus. The sequence goes on from CM060866.1 coordinate 31,138,659, forward strand.
TAGAAGTAGCCTGTACTAATCAGATTTTATGTTTATTTTCCTTCTGTAGCATAATGTTGTTGAGAGGGCCGTGATCAAAGATTGGAGGAACCTGAAACATCGAGTTCAACAGCTACTCAAAGCATTTCCCGAGACAAGTGTCCTTTCTTTCCGCTGCTCTTAATATTCTTTTTGGATTTACCAACTATATTTACCTGATCCGTTGAATAATGCTCCTTCGCTGAACCTTATAATAAAAAAGAGACGTTTGTTATTTTGTGGGTACCAGTACGCAAAATAAATTGCCATGGTTTCTATATGATGCTTTTATGTTCTGCTCCCTGTGAGATCCTGTTATGATGCATGATATGTTTTGGTATAAACAGCATTTATAGTTGTTTGCCACTTATTATCACGTGTTGAACAACTGGTTTTGTTTCTCCATCTTTTTTTATTTCGTCACTAGTGCATTTCATCATATGGCATTATCGTTCTTTACATGTTGATATGATATGATATGATGATGCCCCATTGGTTGAATGGAGCTTATCATGTGCCTTTCCAGATGATTGGATTGCCTGGAAGAAGCTCCTAACATTTATGTTTAGGTAGAAGTCATAGTTGTCTCAGCGGCAAGGCGAGTGTAGGTGGTGGCTATGCGCCTCAGTGCATAGCCACCTAGTCGTGCCCAGGTGATGTTTAATTTGACATATGTGTTTGAAGATGATAATTTTATTAATGATAATTATATAAATATTTATACGTCTCTTTTTCTAGAAGTGAAACTGAAATGAGAATAGCATATTTATAAAAAGTATAAGGTTAGAATACAAAATGGATTGGGGGTAGGGGAACAAACCTACCATCGATTTTTGCATGATGTTACTATGTGTCCATTTGTTGTAGCTTGTACTTGTTGGATAATTAAAAAAGAAAAGAAATCAATATCTATTTAGAATATATTAATTAGTCAGAGTTAATATTTCTTTTAATATTAAAAAAAAAAAATTAAAATTGACTGATCGATGTATTCTAAATAGATATTTTGATTTTCTTTGTCACGAGTCAATGAATGAGTTTTTTTTATTTGTTTTGTTTGTTGGAAGTTTGGATTCTTTTGCTTCGCTAGTTTTGTTTAATATAATTAGGAATGACAGTGGAATGGATTTGATTAATCTCAATCCTAAATTTTTAATAAAATCATGTTCCAAACCTATCCCGATAAGTTTTCAAATACCCAAACCCATCCCATCTAGAAAGAAATGAAATTAAGAATCTTAATTTTTTAAATATTCAGAAGAAGCAATGACGCGATCTCACTTGTAAACCGGTCTAGCACGCCCCTTCCACTCATCATTAGTGATAAGGGATGCGACGGTGCTGTGTAGGGCTGGCAAATAAACCAAGCCACTTAGGCTTGACTCGATTTAAGTTCGTTCAGGCTCGTTCAATTAGATAAATGAGCGAGCTTGAACAATTTTAAAAGCTCGGTTAGGCTCGGGACCTTGATCGAAATTCATTTTTTGTTCAAACTTGACTCATTTGTGTTATAAAAAATTTAGTTGAAGTTTGATTAATCTTATTTATAAAATCAGAACATTAAATCAATACAAAATTATGCAGGTTTAAACTTATGAACTTGGCTCATATAGGCTAATTTCAGCATCTGAAAATCCTAAAATGAAGAAAAACGCTAGGCTCGTTAAAACTCATGAGTTCGATTCGACTCGATTTATTTATATACGAGTTGAGCTTGAACATATGAAATCGTTTACCGACCAATATTGGATTGACAGCAAGTCAGTTAGCCAAGGCTATGTAGTTATTATATCTGATAACTTCACTCGCGTAGATTGATCGATCCTATCGTTTGTACGGCTCTTTCACTGTCAAACAGACTCCGGAATCCATCTCAAACTTCTGAACAGTCCTCCCAAAAGAACTGAATGCGAGGGTTCGACAGACTTAAAAAAAAAAATCTCACAAAGAGCTCAATCGATCTCAAATCGCGGCAGGTACTCTCATCAATGGAGCAGCGAATCCAGATTTATGATTTCCGGCTCCGAGAGATGCGGGCGCCCCCCGACCGTCCATTCAATCCACGGCGTCCGTCCGTTTGAAGATTTGGAAATCCCATAGGCGTTGCTTTATCCATCGTTCCTGTACATCCGAAGCGGAGGAGATAGAATCTCCTCGGCTCTCGCTCGGGCTCCTGACCTCCGCATCGTCGTCTGGCCGTCCCGATGTGAGAATGTGAAATCATTAGCCTTTTTTTTTGAATTTGTTGTGTTGAATGGATTATGTTACTTACCGCTCCATTTTCAGCCTCAATTCCAGTCTACATGTGTTTTGAATTTCTTATAATCAGTATATTTCATCTAATGAAGTACATGCTTTTATAAAAAATAAAGTATATGCTACAAGGAATTGCATGTATGCATTTATAAAAAATATAAAAAGTATTTCGAAGCATATACCTTGTTAACATGAGCATATACTTCGTTAATTTTCTATCGACACGTATAGGACTGGAATTGGGGCTGAAACGGATCTGGGTGTAATAGCACTCGTGTTGAACCATGCGAGTTTGAGAGGATGATCTGCTGGAGTATAATTTGAGTTACTTCTCACCACTATCTGTATAACGTGTGAACTATCTATCCAATTCGATTGTTCCTTTATAGGTGTTTAGTAGTTCGAAGAAAGTGATGGGTGGTGAATCATACTGAGTAGGGATTTTTTTTGATATTGTGAATCTCATCATGAACTCAGCTAGTGCCATGAAAGAAATGCTGAATTTTTTTGTTAGGTTTTGGTTTTCTGTGTTGTGTCATTATGATTATAGAGCAAGGTTTCTGATGCATTATAGGCATTGGGAACAATGATGATGGTATGATAATGTCTTATTCACTGAAAATTAGACAACATGCTCAACATTTTGGTTGTAGAGTCAAGAGTGCAATCTAGACGGCTTGTAACTTGTGCGTTTTTATTTGAATTATAAGTGAATAGGGCTGTCTTTGTAATTAGAGATCTACACTGGAGGCAACTTCGTGCTCTCGGTTAGAGTCTTGTGGACTGTAGCCCAAGCGTCTGCCCCCCATGCTTTTTATCCAGTTGATGGGATGATCTTTTTTTCTTTTTTCTGTTTTGTGTACCTCAAATAACTGGGAAAATTTGTCATGCACAGCAATAAATTCATTCAAAGTGGGCATGATTGCTAATAGCCTTCTTGCCTTCAATTTCAAGAGTGCTGGTCAGTGATTATGCATCTTGGGGAAAAGCCACATCGAATGACCAGTCCATCTTATCTGACATTCTGACTGCACTGGCATTAGACAAATCCATTAACCAATACATACTAACGATAATCTGTAGAGTCTCTCTTTGTGTGACTTTTTGGCATTCCATGGCTTTAATGTCCGTCTATTATCATTTATCACTTGTACGTTTTATATGATAGGAGGACGAGATGGGTACTTGACAATGTGCAGAGAAATATAAGTAGTGAGTGATTGGGTTTCTAATATTTAATAATCGCAAGGAATGATTAAGTTTGGACAGGGGAGTGCAATGTGTGAAAAGGGAAGTACGGGTCCCGTCAGAATGGAACTTTTAGAGTTGAATCGCTCCAAGTTGATTTTAATATTTTATCATTCAGGCACATGAAAACATGAAGTTTGAGGACTTGATGTTCACTGTGATGGTTCTATTGAAGCTCTGATTCCCAGAAGAGAATTGTCAATGCTGAGCTAACTCCAAAAATATCTTATGATTGCTGTTTTCTCTTTCTCTTTTGGAAGTTGATTGAAGTTTCCTAAACAAAATTTTAAAGGTTGGGAGCTAAATTCTTCAGTTATTAAATTTTTTTTGGTGTGATACTGTGGGTATATGTAATTTTGTTATGTTCCATTTCACTATCTAACAGCTTCATGCAACATTTCTTACTTAGGAGCTTTGTATAACATCCCACTGAAATATAGCTGATCAATAAATAAGTTTTGCTGGAACACATATGTCACATTCTTCTTTTGAGTCACAAGATTCTTAGACTCATCACCTGTTATTACCTGGAAGCTTGTTGTCTTCGCCATTGAAGAAAAGCATTTAGAAGAAGTAATCACGATCTTTTTTTTGAGGTATTGTATTCAAATAGATCAAAGTACAATGACTGATTAATACTGTATCCACTGCCATAATACTTAACTCCACAACTATTTTTCCCAAAAGATAAAATTGGCATAGATATGGTGACTTGCTGCCATTTACAACCCTATTTGTGAAAGTTAGCCTTAAACAATACTATTGATAGGACACCTGTCAGATAATTATCATAAAGTACAAACTTTGTCATATGTTTTCTTTGTAGGCACACTTCAATAGTATGCAACGTATCAAGTGTTATTTAATGAACTGCAGTATGACATTTTGTCTCCTCTAATCATCAAAAAAAAAATCTTGTGATTTATGGAAGGATCCATGAAGGATTCATGAGTCGCTGTATGTGGTCTGGTTTCTTAGTTTGATGACATTGAGCTCGTTTTCATGCAAATTGTATCCTTGCGGATTATTCCTCTTTCTAAATTAATAGGTCAATATTGGTCATACACAATACACAAATGAGTTTCATTGGTGCTTGGAGTTGCTAGTTTGTTCATGATCTTGAACTGTCTAATTTTGTCCATGTTATATATCAGGATTGAAAAAAATAAAATATAATAATCATAATCAATTTCCTTGGACAGGTTCAAAACCTCTTATTAGAAAACGGGGTTGAAAATATTGCACACTTACAGAGGATTTATCTTGAATTAAGATATGCACTGATGAAGGACGAGCTCTTTTATCGCTGGACCTTCCGGTTTCTTCATTCTTTATACCATGCTCGTGTCATTTTTGGTATTCCAGGCACAATATTACAACTGCAAAAGTCAATTGCCCCCTTCTGCAGCTTCTAATTAAAGGATAGCAACACTTTTGTCTCCATAAATGTGAAACCAAAGCATTAAGTTGTTAAAAAACTTATCTAGATAAGCAGCATAGCCACATGATTTTGAAATAGACCTGATCAATTCATGATATTGTTGCTCATACACAACATGAAAAATGGGCAGCTTACCATGTTTGGATGCCATTGAAGACAGTTCTATATGACATGATGATAAGGTGGGAAGCTCATTTAGACGCCCATGCATGACTGATTGATGTTACGGAAAATATAGGTCATTGATGTAGTTTTACATTCAATGACAAATAAAGATGTCGACATCAGATTATACTCAGTATTGATGATATGGTGATTATGATTTTTATAAAAATAGGACTATTGTCTGCCCCAGAACAACCACAAAGATGATTGTTCCAATGTCCTCAAACTAGATCCTTTCTAGGAAGATGTTAAGTCATTTTCTTGATCCTCCAGTTTTGTGAAAATTTACATTTTTTTTCTCTTTTTTTGTTTTGTTTTGTTTTTAAATGAAAGATTGGCCATTTACTAGTTATAAAATGAGAAGTTATAACCACAAAGCACAATGGGAATGCAAGAAATGGAAAAAAAAATGGTAAAGAGAAGCCAAAGAATACGAGTTGTTGACAAGAAGCTTCCCCTAACCCTGCGAGCAAAGCAAAAGGATCACTCTTCAAAAACAAACTTTCCCCACTCAAAACGAATGGAAGAGGCCCCACACACAAAATCAACCCTGATCCGAAATGAATCTTTCCACTGAATCCCTAACTTTTTCAAAGCCAAAGGAGCCTCCTTGGAATACCACTTGATTCCTTGCAAGACATAACACCTAAGCCACCACCGGAATGAGAAGTTGTGAGACTAGCTTTTTTTTACTATGATCCCCTTTCTTCTTGAGGCATTTACCCACCATCCACATTTACCCATCCTTTTCTTTCTTTTCTTTTTTTGTTAGATAGCTATTGGTATTGGTCAATAAAATTATTAGAACATGAAGTCCGGCATTCAGTAAGCCAGTAAGATTGGATGTGTCTGCCAGTAAGGTTGGACGTGTGGCAGTATAATCTGCTGATTCTCGATTAGTTTCTATGTTCTTTTTCCCCTCTCTTGGAGAAGGCTTATCTCCACTTTGAATTTTTTTTTCTTGGAGGTTTGGCATTTATGTCACCCTCTATGCTCGGTGTTCGTCATCACTGGTTAATAAAATTATAGGTCATGTGCTCCAGTTGGAGATCTTCCAATCATGGAGATCCATCAAACCTCAGACGATACCTCATTATATTTTATATTATTTTATTCTTCATTAAAACTTGGTGATGGTTTATTATTACAAAGAATGAATTGTCCTGTCATTAAATGGGCACCTAATTACTGTCTTTATTCCCTGATGCTAGGCCTACTATCTTCCTGAAACAGAGTACATCCACTGGGCACATTCTCATCAGTAAGTTTGACTTATCAAAAATACAGTTTTGTCTATTTTCTGTTTTCATCTCCGGCATGTGATTGAATAGGCTGTTGGCTCTGAATGAATACAGCAAAAGTCAGATCATGGGGCTGATCAACTTGATTGCTACCATGAAAAGTTCGAAGCAACAAATCAGATTAAAGTTGTGGAAGAATTGAATTAGGCAGTTAGCACACTCTGGGTGTGATTTTACATGATTGCTCATGCTAGCACATGCTAGGCATTGTATGGACGCTATTGAATGTAACCCTTAGCATCTAGGGCTGATATATGTATCAAGTTGTACTGAAAAGGGGGGAATAGTATCTTGTGCCAAGCATATCTTTATCTTCAAAATCAGAAAAGAAAAATTGTTGTCCAAATAATACTCATCATGTCAAATTAAAAGCATATCTGACATGGGTCCCTAACTCGGGGGAAAGAAAGGCAGAAAAAGGTAGATGGACAACATTGGCTTGCCCCTAACTTTTAAAATCTTGTTTTCTCTGTTTCTTTCTCTGTTATTTGTCCAACTGTATGCAGAACTGCTGCACAAAAAAAGGAAGGGAACTTTATGAATAAGCCTTAATCCATCAGGCATTTATTTCTTGACATCAATGTGTATTTGCTTTTGTTGCTCTTCTTTCTGAAGTTCCTTTTTTGTTTTTCTCCACATTTAGAGGGAAGCAGCAGCTGGTGATTGGGTGATCTCACCAACCATCTTCAATGCAATGCAAGGCTGGTCCACAGGTACCTGTTATTTGGAAAAACATTCAAAAGCTTTCAATGTGTTGTATCATTTCATATCACATGTTCTCCTACATGGACAATATAAATGCCTGTCTTTTCTCATGGAATTTCTGTGTACATGCCTAACACCATTGTGATGATTCTTGTTTCTGTATTCATGTCTATAAAATAAGTTGAAAAAAAAAGACAGGGTCCCAAACACCTTGAAATTTATGGATTATAAATTTGGAAGCTAGTCACAGGGTTGCTTTGCTTTCTGGAGATAAGATTAGATGGTTTTTGGAATTTGAATTGGTGGGGTTAGCAAAACAAAGCTCCAAAATAGAGAGACCAAGAAAACCATTTTCATTGCCACTTTTTCCCAAGAAGAAGAAAAAAATATCATTCTTGCTTTTCTCAAGTTATCACCTTCCATTCCGTCAAAAACAATTTGTCTTTGCAACTTTTTGGACAATAATAGATAAATGGCAATGTTTGTGGGCCTTGGCATATTTCAATTGCATTATTCAATGATACCATACCTGTCTATATAAACAAATGACTTTTCTAATTGTCACATCCCACCTTACTTTATCAACTTCACATGCTTTCTTAGTTTGTTTAGGATTATACAGTTGATTAGACAATGACAATGTAAATGATAGAGGAGTTTTACTTACAAAATGGCCAGCACCTAAGATCCAATAGAAGTGAAAATTTTGATATGATCTTGTGAAGCCTTTTGTGTCGTCACCGCCACAGTAGAGAGGGGTTCTTTCTAGGTTTGTGAAATTTTTCAGCCCTTCCCACCTGGAGATTAAAAAAAAACAGAGGTGTTGATATACCAAAACAAAGAGGATGTATTGATGTTTTTGGGAAAGATTAAACACAGTGTATGTGGGAGAAAATGAGTCCAGTTTTTTTTAGTTACTTGAGCTTTTGGACCCATGCTTCTGTGCCCTTGGTTGAACAGATCACATCTACCTGAAATTGAAACACAGCATGTCATATTATCAGATATAACTAGCAGCCATATAAATTTATACTGTATGACACATAATATGGTTGAGAGAATAAAGAAATTTTGACATTTAGATGTATTAGAGTCCATTTTTTCAGTGTTCCTGCTTCTCCTGGCATGGATTCTTGTTTTTGAGGGAACGGTAGATTATATGACTTTGAAATAAGATGTTACAGTAATCTAAATCTTGCCTCAAAACAAGAGGGAGAAAGAGCTAGAGAAGGGAAACAGTGCTCGCACAAAACACTTCTTCCCAACTAAAAGAGAAGACGAAAATGAAGGCTATGCCAAATAACGCTCGCCAGAAAGAAAATGGGCCCGTTTGGATAGAGGCATAAGCTATTATGAGGTTTATACCTATTCCAGGAATTGTTGATTTTATCAATGGAATAAGAGATTTTGTGTTTGGTTGTGTTTTCTGTTATTCTCATTGGAAAACGTAATAATAAAGGTTGGAGTGTTTAGTTGATGAAGAATAAGAAGTGAATAAGGTGTAAAAAGTTGATTTGACATGTGGGCCCCAATGATGTATAAGAGGTGATGATAGATGATCTGATGTGATGATATGTGATTTGATAGGTGAGTTTCCTTATTCCAGTGGAGGAATAACACAATTCCATGGATGGACTTGGAATACAAATACCAGCTTATTCTCTCCTTATTCCGCATAGCTATACCCCCTTATTCCGTCTACCCAAACACCTATTTTACCTATTCCTCCCCTATTCCACCCCTATTCCACCCTAATTCCACTACTCAAATGGCCCCAATAAGAACAGTCACCATCCCACCCCACTTGACTGCTGATCTAGCCTGGGTGATGTACTGATAACTTTTCTTTCAGAAAACTGTGCAAAATGCAATCAATAAAGAATAGATAGATAACAAAAAAAAAGGTGTAGTTAGGTTAGTTCTTATTTGAAAATTTTGCCAAAAAATGGGCCAACTCTCCGAGGATACGCATGTGAAAATTTGGGTGGACATAAATACAACCTCATAAAGATATGATCGGATGAAAGCAAAGATTTTAATGTACTTGACATCCATAAATTAGAACAAACATTAAAAATCATTCATGGGATGCGCATGTATGCGTCTAAAATGCTAGGAAAATTTGTAATTTTCACCCTTCCATCCAAATTAAATTTGATAAATAATAATAAATGATTGGATTTAAAAATCTCACGAAACCATCATAAAAAATGCAGCCTGACCCGGGCAATAATCCAACAGTTGGACGACTAGAGTCTAGTATGATACAAATAATAAATATGAACATTATATATAATTTGTTACATATATGATTTTAAATTTTTTATGAATAAATTTCATTAGATAAAATATATTTTAAAAATGTATGAATTATAAACAATTATTTATATATATAAAATAACGTCATGTCGGCAGAGTTCCCCAAAATATTCAAAGTGAAGAACCTTAAATTTCCCTCTCTTTTTTTTAGCTGTGACAGACTTCAGTGAAGAGTAGGGTATAATCAGAGTTTCTAGTGGTCCCCCATCACCTATATCAGTCCATTTGGTGGTCCCTTGTCATTTTTGGACCGTCCGATTAGATGAGATTTTTTCCGAATGAGTCGGGTCAAACTGGGTTGTCCTTGCTAGACTTTATGAACTGCACGTGTGGCTTCTCATCGGAGCCTCTGCTTTTTATTTATTTATTATTATTATATATTTTTCAAGGGCTCCAGTTGTGTGATGCATTAAAAAAGAATGAAAAAGCAGTGGAAGCCATACCTGTCCATTGTAGACTGTCACATTAACCCCCTTTGATATTAATTCATCCACCTATATTATATAGAAAGAGATGAACCAATGTGTTAATAATCATCGGGCATATAAAATAAAAGCTGTTTTATTTATACCATCCAAATAACCTATCCAGTTTTTCTAGGAATAAAATAATTATATTGGGATAAAGATAATTAGATAACTTTCTGTATGGTTGTCATCCTTTTTTTTAAAATGATTTTTAGTGTATTATGTTTGTCTCACTAGTAAATGGTTGTAATTTTGAATGGACATATAGGAACACTATATCAAGAGCTAAGCATATTTTTTTTTATATGTAGTATGATCTTCTCTTGTGCACATTTTATTCACAATTGTTCAGTTTAATAGTAATTATTATACACTTCTAAAAACTCTAGCTGCTTATTTTACAAGGCAATTGTTGAACAATCATATGAGTTGCATATTTTGGTAGACAGGTGCTTCTCTTAAAAAGGGATCATTTTGTAATGATGCACATATGTACCATATTTGTTGACCACGTGTTTGTCTAGTTTTTTTCCCATGTTGGTACATCATTGACAACTCAACCCTGTTATATGAGTTGTTGTGGGGTGTATAAATAATTAAGATCTTTAGCAGGAGACAGGTGCAAAATAATTCCAAACAAAAAAAAAAATGGAAAAGAAAAAGAATTGAAGTTGAACCTCATTGATCCTAGGTTTCATGAAATCTCCCATCAGAGCATTGAAAACCAAGTTTGACTGTGCTCCCCAACTGACAATAATCAAACACATGCAGAGTTAGCTTTAATCAATGTCAATTTCTATATCCATCTTGACTAATATGAATGATGTTTTCAGTCCAACAAGCAACTCCACGTGCACTTTACACATCCTTCAATTTTTTTCCAAGGTATACTTCACCTAATGCAACATATACCTTGACATAGCACATACCTCATCAATGAAATGTGACTGCATGCGGGGCTAAATTGTGCGATATCATCCCAATTAATAAAAAATACAGTCATACTTGCAATCACTTTTATGTACCCAACATGATGAATTATTTTGAAGTATATACTTATTGTACATACTCGAATGAATGTAATGCATATTTTTTACATTTTGTTAATAGAATATATACTATGTGAGTATTTATATTCTACTAACAACCGAATGTATCAACACTCATATTTGAGTGCAGGGAGAGTAAAGGAAAAAAAAGGGTGAGGTGGTACCTAACATCTTTAGGAATGATCTTAAGCTTCTCCTTGATGACACCATTCATGAGACTTCCAAGGCCACCACCACCACTTGAGGAGGCCTTTGAGCTCAGATACATGGAATACCTCTTCATCGTGATTCCCTCCGAAAGCTGATCCGTCCCCGTTATTGATAACGGGTCGCTCCCATCATCCAGCAAGAAATTGTAGAAGTCCTGATTAACATCCATTCGCGATAATTAGCTTACAATCTTGAAGCCCCCACTCGTAGTTTTAATTATAATTATGATAGCTTACTACGCCATTGCTGTTCGCAATGATCACATTCTCAAGCTGGTTCCATGAGTTCGTCGCATCGATGTATTCGCCCTTCTGGATTTGTTGTTTGATCTCCTCTGCTATGCTGTTAGATTGAATCATAATTCAATTGGTTTGAATTCATAATTCTTATGTTTTATCAATGAATGGGACTTCAGACCTGTTTGACTTGTCGGCGCCATTGCTGTCCAGCCTTGAAACATCTCTTAGAAGAGGACCCCATGAGAACTGCATTTCAAAGATTTTTTTTTAATCATTCAATATAAAATTAAAATATAAGAAGAGGACCCCTCGATGTAACGTGCCTTTTCTTGTTATGTTTTTCGGTTTTCTTTCTTTTCAATATCCTCTCATCCCCAATTTAGACATTGTCTATTTTAACTGACTATTGAAATAGAAATGCCTACAATTCATATAAAAAAAATGTTACACAAGTTGTTAAGAGAAGAAAGACACACCACAAAGTCTTCTGGAGATATCCAACTATCACCCAAAGCCACTCCTGCAGTCAAAACAGTTGAGCATAACTTTCAAAAAGACTACTAATTTCAATTGAATCAGTCACGCTTTTACCTCCCAATTTGAGCTTCAATTCACCCTTTTGTACTGCATCGACGATCGATAGTCCCAGAGTGACTGCATATTTACCCCCATAAGACTCCGCGATCAAGTAGAGAGGGCTCTTTTGAAGGTTGGCATTACCATTGAAGAGAGCCTTCAAAAGGGTGGTCAGATCTGTCGCCGCCTCTTCATCGGTCTTCACGCATAGCTTCTCATCCTCCACAAAACTGTAGCCTGTCCCAACTGGGTTATCCTGTATTGCATCAAAAACACAAACCTTGTTATATAAAGCACCACACAAAACATATGAATTGAAGCAAAAGAAAAATGAAAGGTTTTGGCTTACAACAAAGAGAAGATCTGCCTTTTGAAGCCATGTTGAGTTGCGAGGCTTCAGATCTATGTCCAATGGTCCCACCTCTTGGAAGTTTCCGATACCGATGCCGGAGGCGCCCTTTAAAAAAAATCAAAAGCTTCAAATCCAATAACAATAGAAGGTTAAATTTGGTGTTTCTACAAAAAGAAAATTTCACTTACTGGGCCTCCCTGTAACCATAGTATAATTGGCCAGGGACTAGAAGCATTATCTACTCTCTGAGGACTTCGATATAGCCACCAAAACATATGTGCTTCTGTGATTCATCAAACACAATGAATGAATTCAGTTTCTGCTAAAAACATATTCAACAGAGAAGGGAAACCAAATTTGGGTTTACTTGGTCTGACTTGAACGTAACCCCACTCTTCAGATCCATCAGGAGTCCCAATAGCATCAACTGGTCTTTCACTGATGTTGAAAGAGAGAACAAGGAGGAGAGGAAGAACAAGAGATGAGAGTCTCTTTTTATCCATTAGAAGAGAAGAGAAGAGAAGAGGAGTCCAAACAAACAACTTTGAGAGGGTGAAATGAATATATATAGACAATCAATGAATAACCAAATGGAGAGATTGCATGGAAACCTCCTCTCTGTTTATGACAACAAATAAGGTCAAGCAAACAAAAGATCCATAAGAGAACAAAAGAATTATGAAGATGAAACCAAAGATGGGAAAACAATTAACAATTGGAATTTTTAAAATGGATCTTTAGGAAACAGCGGAAGGAACCAAAATAGATAGGACTCGTATACTATTATTATGTGTATAGTTGGATGAATATGATATGTTTGCTATCAAAATTGGGTTTATTTTATTTTATTTTATTATGTTGAAACATTTATGTTTGCCAATTTGTGGATATAATAAATAAGTGATATTTTGTTGAGGATCTTGTGGAGGCGGAGAGGAAGCAAAATCCGGACCTAACTATCCATGAAAGGCTGTCTCCGAAACTTTTTTAATTGCTGTAAATTTGGTGTTTTTGAAATCTTCTTTAACTCTTCCACTTTTTTGGTAATACAAAAAGTCATGATTGAGTGACCCAAGATTTGATGATTCAATGTTGGACATAAATTTTTATTAGACCGTTGTAATGTTTGAAGTATATGGTTGTTCATGTCTCTCCCCCCCCCAACCTATTTATGTCTCATTTAAAAGTTGGATGATTATTCAAATCTTAATTTTCATATTCAAATTTGAATATTGCATGGACAGATTCATATGTTGGGTTATTAATTCCAAAATTACATGACTCACATGCATATTATATATATTTATATAAAAAAATTAATTTATTGTTATATATAGAAGTGTGTGTGTGTATATATATATTAATGTATACAACGCTCCCATATGGATAATCATCGGGTTTTAATAGAATAGCATAAGAATGTAGACATTAAGGATTGCTGTATATAATGTAACATAGTTGAAAATTTTCAATTTATAATGTATTTGTCTTATATTTTAAATATTTTCTTATGCTACTAAAATGTTATATTAATTCTCAATAGAACTTGGAGGGGGGGGGGGGGGTCCGAATTAAGTCCTCTAATTATTTTAAATTGAATCTACACTTTCAAAATGTATATAATAATTTAATGAATTAAATGTACAAGAGTATATACTGGTTAATAAAAAAATCCATTTGGGACTGAATACAAAGGACAACAGGTAATTAATGATGGATATATGGTTAGATAATGCTATTGAAATTTGATTGATGAATGTGAATTGGACACCGCCTTATAAGGACGAAATAAAAACTAAATCACATGCATCTGTGATAATTAAATTCATTATTGGTTGAACATGACATGACATATGACATTATGGTTGTGATTGTGGCGTCGACCATGTTAAGGCTGTTAGTGTGTTCATATGGCACACATTTATTGTTTTTCTTAAAAGGAAAGTTCAGTGAAGTTGTGGCCCAACCCAACCACTTTGGCCGAAGCAGCATCATGTGTCTCACAGTGAATGATGTTTCAAATTTGGTTCACACTAATTTATTGGTTTTGGATTGTAACTGTAGTTTCTTCCATTCTGAACAGGCAATACAAATTTTTATCTTGAAAAAAATTCAATAACAAAAAAAACTAATAAAAAATTTGACCCAAATCAAAAATAAAAAAATAACCATTCATCCATTGTCAAGTGATAACACACATAAAGTAATATGATATTATGTTATCTTCTTATTCGTTTAAAATGGGATCAATACTCTTTTTTATTTAAATATTTTGGTCGTATACCATCCTCCTTTTACTTCTATTTTTCGTCCTAAAATAGTTACACAAACACGATCGAGAATGTCTTGCACATTGCTTCTACTCTTGGAAACATGCATAGAACATGCATGCCAACTATATGTCACATTGGAAACACGTTCAAATTAAGTCTCCATGTTCATATTTATAGTTAGTAAAATGATATGTCTAATCCTAACAATAGCCTCAATTGCGGTTTATACTAGTTTTTTTAAAAAAATCACTCTTTTATTAAAATACATACAGTTATATAAAATGAAATATGTACTAATATATACTAGAGTAAAAAAATTTTGCGTTGAAAAAATAACATTTTTTTCCATCATATACTAGAACCTCTCATACATTATGATAAACTGAGTTATCATAACATAATATATATATTATGTTATCATAATGTATGAGGCTACAAAATAAACTACACAACAAACTGAGTGTATGTTTGGAAATAATGTTTGAAAATCAGCTTTTAGCTTTTGCAGCTTTATGCACACCTTTTGAGAGTGAATGATGATGTTTTGAGGGTGTAATGATGATGATTTGAAAGTGTAATGATGATGATTGCTTTATGAAACACAGATTTTGAGGCACAGTTTTAGAGATAAAATTTAGTAATGATGATGTATTTAAGTTGACCTGTTTGGTAACAGCTTTTAGCTTTTAAAAGATTAAGTATTTGACTTGATGCGACTGCAAAAGCTAAAAGTTGATTTTAACTTTTGCAGCCAAACAAACACTCAGTGTATCAACACTCAAGATACATGATATATGCATGTATCTAAAAGTTAAAGCACACATGAATGGCAAACAAGATTTTATTAAAAAAAAAAAAATCTAAACAGAGTGAATGAAAACCAGGATTACCACATGGTCTATCTCTAAAATTTTCCAACAAGATTATCTTTATATATATATATATATATATATATATATATATATATATATATTAGGTGCGGCGAACGGCAGATGCGGCAGCGACTACGGGCCGTCGATCACGGGTCCATCGCATCGGACGGTCGGGTGTGATTCACGTCGACCGTTGGATGCGATGGACCTGCGATCGAACGGCCCACGTCACAGCCGCACCTGCCGTTCGCCGCACGCAATAATTTATATATATATATATATATATATATATATATATATATATATATATATATATATATATATATAGACGTGATTAGATGCGGTCGTGCGGTCTGTGCGGCCGCGATCACGGGTCCATCGCATCCGATGGTCGGGTGCGATTCACGTCGGCCGTTGGATGCGATGAACCCGCGATCGCGACTGCACGACCGCACCTAATCGTTTATATATATATATATATATATATATATATATATATATATATATATATATATATATATATATATATATATATAGAGGGCCGATTAGGTGCGGCGTCGATCGTTGGCCGTCGATCACGGGTGCATCGCATCGGACGGTCGGGTGCGATTCACGTCGATCGTTGGATTTGATGGACCCGCGATCGAACGGCCCACGTCGCGGCCGCACCTGCCGTTCGCCGCATCTAATCGCCCCCGTATATATATATAGGGAAGTGATTTGGTGCGGGAATGCGGTCGTGCGGGAAGCGATCACGGGCCGTCGATCACGGGTCCATCGCATCGAACGGTCGGGGGCGATTCATCTCGACCGTTGGATGCGATGGACCCGCGATCGAACGATCGACGTCGTTTCCCGCATTCCCGCACTGAATCACTCGACTATATATATATATATATATATATATATATATATATATATATATATATATATATATATATATATATAGTCGAGTGATAGCGTGCGGTCGTCCGCACGGTGCGGATTCGACGTGCGTCGTCCGATCGCGGGTCCATCGCATCCAACGGTCGACGTGAATCGCACCCGACCGTCCGATGCGATGGACCCGCGATCGGACGACGCACGTCGAATCCGCACCGACCGGACGACCGCACGTAATCACGAGTCTATATATATATATATATATATATATATATATATATATATATATATATATATATATATATATATATATATATATATACACGCGACCGATGAGGTGCAGTCGCGATCGTGGGCCGTCCGATCGGGGGTCCATTGCATCGGACGGTCGAGTGTCGACCGTCCGATGCAATGGACCCGTGATCGCGGCCGCACCGACCGCATGTAATCGGCTTATATATATATATATATATAGCGATTCAGTGCGGGAATGCGGGAAACGACGTCGATCGTTCGATCGCGGGTCCATCGCATCCAATGGTCGAGATGAATCGCCCCCGACCGTCCGATGCGATGGACCCGTATCGCTTCCCGCACGACCGCATTCCCGCACCGAATCACTTCCCTATATATATATATATATATATATATATATATAGTCGACCGATTAGGTGTGGCGAACGGCAGGTGCGGCCGCGACGTGGGCCGTTCGATCGCGGGTCCATCACATCCAACAGTCGACGTGAATCGCATCCGACCGTCCGATGCGATGGACCCGTGATCGACGGCCCGTGATCGCTGCCGCACCCGCCGTTCGCCGCACCTAATCGGTTATATATATATATATATATATATATATATATATATATATATATATATAAGTGATTCAGTGCGGGAATGCAGGAATGCGGGAAGCGATCACGGGCCGTCGATCACGGGACCATCGCATCGGACGGTTGGGTGCGATTCACATCGACTGTTGGATGCAATGGACCCGCGATCGAACGACCGACGTCGTTTCCCGCATTCCCGCACTGAATCACTCGACTATATATATATATATAGAGTCGTGATATTATACGGTCGTGCGGTCGTACGGTCGCGATTCATGGGCCGTCGATTACGGGTCTATCGCATCGGACGGTCGGGTGCGATTCACGTCGACCGTTGGATGCGATGGACCCGCGATCGGACGACGCACGTCGAATCCGCACGACCGCACCGACCGCATATTATCGGAAATATATATATATATAGGGAAGTGATTCGGTGCGGGAATGCGGTCGTGCGGGAAGCGATCACGGGCCGTCGATCACGGTCCATCGCATCGGACGGTCGGGGGCGATTCATCTCGACCGTTGGATGCGATGGACCCGCGATCGAACGATCGACGTCGTTTCCCGCACGACCGCATTCCCGTACGGAATCATTCGAAATATATATATATATATATATATATATATATATATATATATATATATATATATATATATAGTCGTGATATTATACGGTCGTGCGGTCGTGCGGTCGCGATTCACGGGCCGTCGATCACGGGTCCATCGCATCGGACGGTCGGGTGCGATTCACGTCGACCGTTGGATGCGATGGACCCGCGATCGGACGACGCACGTCGAATCCGCACGACCGCACCGACCGCATATTATCGAATATATATATATATATATATATATATATATATATATATATATATATATATATATATATATATCAGTTTACCTTAGTGATAGAAATTTTTTGTGCTAAGAGACAAAAATCATACTTTGTAGGTCAATCAGAAATATGACGTAAATGATAAAATTTTAAGTTGTGTATACGGGTTTTTCGTAAATTATTCTTTCATGAAAAGTTGTAGTCAATACTAAAAAAAAAAAAACTATATTTAACCAAGAAAAAAAAACTATATTTACCAAAACAATGTACTTTTATTTCAATATTTTCTGATGTAAGGATAATGTTAAGAACATTCTGGAAGCCAACCGGCCCATGGGCCGGTCGGGCCGGCCCGACAACTTTGATGTGTCGGGTCTGTCTGGCCCGACTAGCTGCCCATGGGCCTAGTGGCCCAACCTGTATTTTTTTAAATATATATTTTTTAATTTAAACTTTATTTTCTTAATATTATATACACAAATAATATATAAATGGATTACATATATACACACCAAATATTATATATATTTGATAAAACAATGAAATAATACACTTGTTCAACATATTATATGTCTGTGAATTGTTTTGCTGTGTCGGAACATGTCATAAGATTGATATGACAACCTATATACCTTAACATGTCGTGTCATGTTGTGTCAATAACGTGTCGCGTTGTGTCAGTTTCTTAACGTGTCATGCCTCATGTCATGCCGGTTATGCAGTGTCGATCTGATCCATTTTACACCTTTATATCCATATGCAACTCCACGTACAATAAACACATGTTTGATTTTTAAAAAAAATATACATTTTTATTTAAAATAAAATATATTCCAAATCCCACTTTCACAAATAAAAAAAGTAACGTGAAAGGAAAAATGTACACCAAACCATAAATGAGGACTCAGCACCTCATATCTTTTAGATTTGAATTTTCCTGAACATTCAAAAACATCAACAATTATTAACTTTTGTCTATCATTGATCATTTTGTAAAAGTTACTAGAATTACCTCATATGAATTGAGTATAACATTTTCATATAATAAAATACTGAGTTACTCTTATAAATATCAATGTTAAACAATTTAGATAGCAAATTAAATTGCTTGTTAGCATATATAAACCATTAAAAATCTATTTAATTTAAAATAAATTAATACATTAATAAAATAAGTTGGTAGGGGTAGCAGTGTTTGAGTGGGCCAGGGGGGCAGGCCCATGGTGGCTCCGCCCATTCCTATCAGTTTGGGTGGAGTTTAAAATCACAAATTGTTATTTTATTGACTTGGTCAAATTATGAGTATTTGGGGTTGCCAAATCATTTCCTTTATCTAAATATACAAAAAGGCAACTGTGGTCATGCTGAGGACTAGGCCTGTCAATGGGTCGGGTCGGGTCGACCCATTAACAAAAGTAGGTTAAATAAAGAGATATTGATAAACTTCTTAAAGACCTACAATGGCTTCATTTTTATTTCTTTTTAATAGAGTATAATATATTATAAATAGTTTTTCACTATTTTGATTTTTTAATGTTTAATAAGATGACATTTGGAATACGGTTTAGATTATTACGTTTTTACGTGAAGTCAAAAGATTGTAAAAACATTTCAAATGCTTAAAATTTTAAATGAGTATTCAATATTTAGTTATAAATGTTTCGTTGGATCATAAATGTTGGATTGGATCATAAATAAAAAAAATCATAAAGTATTTGGGTTGGGTCAATCGGATCCATCGGGTCTATAGGATCGGATATTTGGGTTGAGACCCGTTTTTATTGTCGGGTCCTTCGGGTCGGATATTTATGCCTTCTATCGGGTCAGGTCCGGGTCGACCCGCGACCCATTGACAGGCCTACTGATGACCCAATGATTCCATCTGACGACCCAATGATTCCATCAACAGCCAGTGGTTTGTTTTTAGAAGCCATAAATGGTGAGTTATCATTACTTGAAAAAACAAAAAAAAAAGGTTTCATTAATTGTAGGTAAGCCTGTCAACGGACCGGATACGGAGCGGATATGGTCATATCCGTATCCGTATCTGAAATTTTTTTTTATATCCGTATCCGTATCCGACGGATATTTAAAAAGCGTATCCGTGTCCGATTCGTATCCGTATCCGACGGATTCGGATAATTATCCGAAATATCCGAAATAAATAAATAAATAATTAAATATAACAAATTTTTATTTAAAGTTTAAAAATTGACTTAAAATTAAAAATTCACAAACACAGGTCCTAACTTTACAACTATTAGAAAGAATAAATAAATAATTAAACATAACAAATTTTCATTTAAAGTTCAAAAATTGACTTAAAATTAAAAATTCACAAACACAAGTCCTAATTTTACAACTATTAGAAAGAATGTGAGCCACTTGATCAAAATCCAATGGTAGATATTAAATACTAATATTAATATTTTTTTAATGCCATCGGATACGGATATTTTTCGGATCGGATAGGGGTATATCCGTATCCGATCCGAAAATTTTCGGATACGGATTATTTTTTCGGATACGGATACGGATTTTTCGGATATCGGATATTTTCTGTATTTTCGGATACGGATTCGGATCGGATGCGGATATTTTTTCGGATAATTGACAGGCTTAATTGTAGGGTAAGTTAACAAAAATAGCATTGAAGGCTGAATATATCAAAAACTAGTAATGATCCGCGCTGAATTTATTTGTTAACATTGAAAGTGCCTTTGTTTTTTTCAAAATAAAAGGAGACGCCACCACTTCAATTATTTTTATTACCTATTTGAAATAATTTTACGTAACTATTTACACATGCACTTGCACACCAACCTACCAAATGAATATTTAGGTCATCCAACATCAATGGCTCAATGCATCACTTCCAAATCATTGGGTGAGAGTTTTACATGCTATATATGATTTTTAATTCTCTTAGCCCCCGTTTAGAATGTGGATAGATTTTATTCTTAGATATATATTTATCCGAGCATAAATGAGTATAAATAAGGATAAAGTGATTTTGTGTTTGGTTATGATTTGAATTATTATTGTTGGTAAACGTAAGAATAAATATTTCGTTATTTGGGTAAAATATGAATAAAGTATGGATAATGATTTAAAAAGGTAAAAAATAATGATAGTTGATTTGACAGATGATTTATAAGAGGTGATGGAGGGGCAAAATTTCGGCTTATCGGGTTCGGGTAAGCGGATTCGATCTCTCCTGTTCTCCTCCGCCCGGATGATCTTCGTTCCACCGACCAGCAACCTCCGAGCGTCTTCAACACCGAGAGGTGGGGGTCCTGCAGAAGACCCTCCGACGCTCAAGTCAGTAAAACGATCAAATAAGAATGATGTTTTGCCAAAAGAAAATTGTGCATACCTCTTAGTCTGCCACTGCCTCCTATTTATAGTGGGGAATGAGATTAGGGTTCCTGATTGTCTTTATTGCATCAGACGGCTGAGATTTCATTAGCCATCAATGAGGGAACAATGATATACTCCCAAGATTTGGTTAATTATAAGTTGATATATTCACCATATTTGATGGGGATTTGGCGGACAAAGTCAATAATGACCTGATATTGTGAATCATTTGGTGTTGATGGAGATTAAATGATGGTAATGACCATTTAGTGCCATAGATTTATATAAATCAGTACAATTATTGATTGGATCAGATACTGACTTGGCCGGTCGCGGGTTTTCGGGTCGGACTTGTTTGTGTCTGGGCCGGTTGGGACGTTGTTTTGTCAGGGTCGAACCTTAATGGCGGGTTTGTTGAGTCGGGCTTGGGCCTGATGGATTGTTGTTCGGTCGATTTGGGTTTGATGGGCTTGGTGACCCTGCCCACTACGTGCAATTAAAAATTTGACGCCCACAGGTGATGACAGTTGATTTGACAGTGGATCCACATATTCTTTGGGTGGATAACTTAGGATAACTTTAATTGTAGGGATTGCTTGGAATCCATATACTACTTTATACTAGTTTATTATTATCCAGGGTTATCAAGGGGCTTATACCCAAAACAAACAGAGGCTTATTGATGTCGTTAATTTTTTCTTTTTTTTTTTTCAAAAAAATTGTTACTCGCAGTCTTGCATACAATTATATAATGTGTATAAGTTGTTAAATAAAATAATTTCATTTTTATTTTTTATTTGTTTATGTTTTTGCGTAAAGTATTTACATTACAAAAACACACACTTCAATACTTTAAAAAATAAAAAAAAAGTTCAAGGATAAAAAAACAATTCTACTGTAGGTGAAAGGGTATTTGAGCAATTCACTCATTAAAAAAAAAAAAAGACATTTGTTTTTCATTTAAATGACATCACGTGAGTTTGATCACCTTATCACATCATCCGGCAACCACTTTTCCTGGTGGGGGAATAAAGTCAAGTAGTTAGGAGTGGATCGATGGACAATTCAAATGATAAGACTACGGCCCATTCTATAAATTGGACCACCCCATTTAAATTGGTCATGGGCAGCCAGGCCCACAAATTGAGTAATTGTCATGGTCAGGATCTCAACCTCTGTCTGTGTTTTCCAAAAGTCTTCATTGTCCAATCTCTGCCTCTTTAATGGCTTCCAAAAACAGTACAACCAAATCTCTCCACATTGAACCCCCACTTCTTTCTTTCTTTTATATGAATTTTATTAGAAGATTTTTAGGGACAATTATTCTTGTAGCTTTTTTTATTGACTCCAACGTGTTTTTTATTTTTTAAGTATATTTGTCTACTGAATAATATACATTATATAAAATAAAATATATATTCCAATGAATTAAATGCATACAATTTTACAATTTTCATTGAATGTATATATTAGTCTAACCTAGTATATATACTACATTAGGGAAAACGAAAGAAAGACACTGTGTATCAGCGGCCTTTTTGTATCAGCGGCCGTTTGAAAGACACTGTCTATAACAAATCTCTATGTGACAAAATGGCTAACTTCTTCAAGGCCGTCGAGTCTCTGATTTTTGTTTTCACAATGTATTGATTTGTAATGTTTTGCCATTTTTCTATACTTCAAAATCCTAAGTTTAATGTGTTGTAAATTGCAACATGAACTCACTTCTGCATTTGTTCAATTCCCATCTCTCAAGGCTTCAAGACATTTTTTAATGTGTTTCATTTCATCATTTTAGCTTCTTCACAATTAATCCATGATGAATATTGAACCATTTTTTAACAAGTTGATAGAGGCATTGTTCCCTTTTTATGTAAAAGTACTCTTACCCGGGAGAAGAGCTATTTAGAAAAAATTTAAAAACAAAAATTAACCTCGAAACAGAAAAATGATGAATCAAGATGACTCATTATTTCTTCTACATATAGTTTCAAATGTTTGATATCCTCTTTTATAATCTTGATAATTTCGATGTAGAAATCTCTTATACAGAGTGATCTGTGTGGGTTGATTGTCGTTCTATGCTCTATTTTCTTTTTCTTCGTTTGCATCCTTTTTTGCTCCTTGTAATTCAGACTCTTAAAGCTTCGATTAATATATGATTAAGGTAGAAATTGTCTACCGTCTTCTAAAAAAAAAAAAAAGTCTTGATATATAGCCAATAAGAATCAGAAGTGAAACAAAATGGCCAAGTTGTTTGGAGATGAGCACAGATGCAATATTATACCTTGTAAAAAAAAAGAAAGTGAAGCAGATGATTTTTGCAGGCTTTAATTTTATGTTTCCAACATGTGGTTCGGAAAGGTTACTTACCACTGTATCTAAACTGCCTAAGGTGTTAGGTTCAACCATCAACATGGACATATTATATATATTACAATATATAGTAGGTCTTCATGTGTATGGAATGCCCTCCAATATGTTGACATTCAAATCTAAATTGGTATTCCTAACTATATATTGGTGTAAAAAGATATATTGATTTTTCCTTTCATATCTAAACTATAACAATTTCTTAATCAATACATGAACTAGTACTAGTAAAAAGAAAGATATATCATGCATGGATAAAAATGAAATGGGAATACTTTAACTATTAACAAGATTTTGGATGTGATAAATTCCAAATTTAAACACTGATACATAGAGTCATAAAGAGTTGATAATCAAAAGAGATCGATGTCAATGGCGATAACATCAACTCCTTTTCGAATGGACAGCGATGAAATATCAACGAGGGGACGACGTATGTGGCTTCGATGAGTGCAAGAAGGCGCATCATCCGCAGAAAAGAAAAAACCCGATTCGAATAATCCAGCTTTTTCAAGCAATGAAGAGTTTCAATATCGTTAAAGGAACACCTCCAAGTGGTCCTTCAATAACAATCAAAGTGGTCCTAATTGTGATAACATATATAGCATTAAAAAGGTCTCCCTCTCTCTATCTTTAATTCTTTCCATCTCTATAGATGAGCAGGATTCACGGAAAAGGAAAAACAAAGGAAGGCACAATACGTATATGTGGGAGTTCCCTATCTGGATTCAAATTCACTAATCATATAAAGGGTTGGCAAAGTTGATTCAATAAACAAATGTAAAGGCACTATGATCTTACCTTACAAAAGAAAATAAAAAAAAGGGACCATGCATGTGGTAGGGGATATATGGCCCTACTTTCAGAAAAAAATAAAACTATTTAAACGGACTTGATACACTTGCACATTATTGCTTCCTTCCACCATTATTGAACCCTTCCATTCATTCATACATTGATATAATCGATATACAATTAGTTGTATGTGTATGCATGTGTGATAATAGAGAAATAGAGAGGAGGTTTTGTATAAACCAAACTTTTCATATGTTCATCATGACCACAAGGGAGCTCTATGAGGGATTCCCTTTCGCCTCCTTGAATTGCTTGAAGTGTGGGGAGGCGTGGATGGATAGATGTCTTGCCCAATGCCTTCACGCAATCCCTCTCTCTCCCTTGATACTTCCCCTCCATCTTCTCCATCCACCTTTGTATCCAACACAAAACAAGCATCTCCATTTCTCTTTATCCCTACAAGCTATTCAAAAACAACCCACATAAAAAATAAAAATAAAATCAACAACAATTGATAATCACATATAATTCATAACACCCACAACAAGAAAACATTGAAGCTAGCTAAGCGTTAATAGTTTGGTGAGCAATGCGTGTGTGATGTGGAGATGACAACAACCAAACCAAACCTTGCAACCAAGAGAGCAGAATCGAAATGTGTCCAACAAGCTCCTTGCGCAGATCTCGCAAACGCGCGACACGCCTTTGCTCGTCCTCGGCTGCGGCCTCTCGTTCAAGAACATAACCCTAGCACTGTTGATCACATACGTCTGCACTTCACTTATGTCCAGCTCCTTCTGCACCTCCGACACCCTCACCACATCATGGTATGAAGACCTCCTTATCTACATAACCCCCACATCGATATGTATCAACTCAATCACAACCTAGCGAATTCAAATCCCTTCAACCCACCAACCTGAATCACGCGATGATCGGCGTGCCTCGAAGAGCGGCAGTAGTAGCAGAAGGGGTCGCCGGCGCAGTCTAAGCAGTACATGTTGCATTCGCTTCGCGTCGAGTCGCCGTGGACGCGACAGATGGTGAAGAACGTCGATGACAACAGTGGCTCTAGCCATGGCGGCACCAACATTGTCTCCTCCTGTACAAAACAAGCCCCATATGTGTATATCTATATCAATATAGACATTGCTTTAAAATGGAAGTGCAATGAATGGGCATTACCATTATCAGCAATGGAGGTGGATCGGAGGCCGTCGGATGAAGAGAATGGACGGATGGGAGGGAAGAGACATGGAAGAGAAATGGAGGAGATGCTTTAACCGAAATGCCACTTAGAATTCAACCAAACCACAACGCCTTCTACAAGGGGTTGGGCGGATACATACATAACAAACCAAACCATCTGCATCGACGGTTGAGATTTATCCGGGTCGCTATGATGGATATTTCACCGTTTGATTGGTTTGGATGTTCTTTGCGTCCGTTCGTGGTCTCGGCAAGAACGCAAGGGACGCATCCCACGTGGATAACACGTGATGTTGCTGACACGTGGCATGGCGTGGACGGTCCGATCGATGGTGGTGCCGTCTGATGACGGGGCTTCTTTGGAGGTGCGTGGTTTGTTTCGCCCGACTGGGAGATCTGGACCGTCCAACGAAGAGAGAGAGCAAAAAAGAAAAGATGATGTCACTCGGATTAGAGATAAACCAGCATCCAAACAGGGCGGGGTGTATAGAATAGAATAGAATAATAATGTGATTGTATATATATATATAGGTGAAGTGTCATGATCAACCACATGCATGTGACGGAGGGGGAGTCTCTCTCATGATTAGGGAAATGTAAATCCCCATCTTTAGGTTTCTCTAAAGAGGAAACTCTTGCTCGTGTCACATGCACTTACATTAATGGATTATTATATTATATTAAAAAAACACAAAGGGGAGAACCCATGCGGAATTCGAGTTGTTTCTTTCAAAACTTTTTCTCATTAGAATATGCAGGGGGGAGATCTGCTCTACGCTGGCACGCACTCCGTAGAAAAGTACGCCTCATTAAACACTTAAATATACTTGTATAAATAATAGAACGTTGTTATACGCAGTCCACACTAACAGTATCACATACCATTCATATGCTTCTATTTTTATTTTTTACATTTTAAAAATCTATTCTTTTATTATGTCAACTTATGTAATCAAAACTACAGTTATTACATTATTACGTTATGCTCGTAAATATCTCTTGCGTTAAGAAATGTTATATTATTTACTATCATGGCATATAGGCGATCAACGGTTAGGACACACATTTGGAGGGTCCAAAATCCTAAATAAATAATGAATTGTTTCTTATATTTTACTGGGATTTCATTTCTTGTTTTGAGTTTTTATTTTATTTATAGAAACTTATCCTTTTTTTTCTTAGTTTATTTCTTCTCTTGTTATTTTATTGGAATTTTTTTAATGCATTGTTTAATTTACAAAGAAGTTGATCTTAATGTATGTTTTCAATGTATGTCTTATTTTTATTGCCTTTAATTTTAATTTTATTTTTTGTTTCAATTTTATTGGAACTTATTTTTATGAAAATCAGTTTTTTTTTTAAATTATTTTCTTTAGTTATTTTTATGAAATTAAAAAAATTATGTGACAGTGATCACAAAAACAAAATTTTCGAACAATGAGCCCCATTTTATAATTTCGCTTAGGACCCCATTGAAACCGGTCACATTTCAGGGCTGACCCTATTTATTTGGCCCATAAAACCATGGGCCAGTTTTGGGGGAGTATGATAATCCAATTGTATAATAGTATTTTAATAGGTATACGTGAAAGGGGAATCCATTGAAATCAAAATCGAGAGATATTCACTGCAAATAAAGCATAAAACGAATGTAACAAATCAAGCACCACAACATATAATCTACACATCCACTTCAAAAACAACCAAATCAGTATTAAAAAAAGGTCCAAATGTTGGGCTTATGTCACTAGCTTATACCAGTTGTTGGATTTAAAGAAGAATTAGTCCAAATGTTGGGCTTATATCACTAGCTTATACCAGTTGTTGGATTTAAAGAAGAATTACATCAAACCCCTGGTCAAAATTTTGTATGAACGAAGAGTCAGGTCCGACCTCAATGCACAGAGTTTGTCATCCATAAAATTAATGAAAAATAGTCAACTCCTTAAATTTTCTATCGAGTGATTGCATGTGTGATTCGTAATTTCTGTGTGGACCAATTAGAAAATGTTATGTAAAACAGTACAGAACTATATAAGTTGTACAAAAATGATTTTTACATGAGTATCAGTTAAGCCACATACAATTTCATTGAATGTTATCTTTGGTTACTGTTTATATGTTTTTGTATTGGTCAAAGATGGGATTCGATCCTCTGTGATCTGCTATAGGAATATCATGTTATAATTATTAATTAGAAGGCGTCACATATGAGAGAAAAAGTTAACAAATATATTTGAATAGACTCTTACCACTAAGAGTCATTTTATTTTAGATTTCACAATGCATTCGGCTTGTTAGAATCAGAATAAGAGAAAGAACTAAGATCTCATTAGGGTTTACACCCAATAGATAAAGTACAAAAGATAATAAATAAAATGACTAATCTACCTTAATGACAAGAAATACAAAAATACCCATAATACATATTAATATATTTAACACGGCTTACGTGTCGCCTCCTCATCGATTGCTACAAAATAATTCCCTGTAGCAGACCATAGAGGATATGAATATGTTAAGGATCCTTGTAAGTTGGAGGATAAATGATATAATGGGCCGGCCCTGCACTTGGTCAAAATTCAGCTTGTGCTTGGGCCTAATAAAGTCAAGATGTTCACTCATGCCCATCTCAACCCAGCTCAACTTCAACTCATTTAGATCAAATATAAGCTGTATTTGAATTGATAAAATTAGATCTAACCTTGTTTTGTAGTCTGTTTATAGTCGGTGCATATTTGATTCTTTCAAATAACAAATATACTCTTGATGAATTATATAATTTTTATAAAAAAAAATCCTCTCATGTATTGAAATCAAATTAACAAAGTCTTCCCTTTTCAAAAAAATAAAAAATATCATATATTTGGAGGAATTGAATGCACCCCTTTTATAAAAAAGTATATGTCATCCAACAAAGTAACATATATGCATACGTGACAAACATAAGACTACATATAAGAAGTGCCTGCAGGTAACAGCACCCATTATGAATTTACTTGAAATATATTCTAAACATGACTATAACCCCTACTAAAATCCATTCATTAAAAAAAATTCCCATTACAATCCAAACAGTGGCCTTCTTATTTTCTCAACATCTAAAAAGGACTTTATATTAAGCCCAGAAGAAATTCCGCACTAATCACATCTAAAAAGGATCATTTATTTTACAACGTAACTTATATGGATGCATAAATAGTCCTTCCATGCATGTGCACTAAATTAATTATGTATTTACTTATGTGTATGTGCATGATTATATAGACGAAAATTGTGGTTACGCCTGTGTCTTGCTCTATTTTTTAAATATACTGAAAATATTGTTCCACACCCTACATGAACATAGAGACATGGTTAATCTAAATTAAGTAGATAATCACAAATATATATGAATACGAGGCATTTGTTAAGTTAGTGGGCTGGATGCATTCAATACTTGAAAAATATTATGTACAACCCCTTTTTAGCTTACAATTCCAGTTGACAAATGCTTTAATTTTTTTAAAAATCATATATTTCATTTAATAAATTATATTTTTTTATAAAAAAATGAAATACATATATCTCAATAAATTATATAAATCTATTTGTAAAAAATATATCAAATCTTTAATGAAATATATATCTCGTTTGATGAATATTATATTAGATTTGAGATCGAAAAAAAAATCGACTGTGGGTAACATTCCCATCATATTGAAATATCTGAAACTTTATTTTTATAAAAAAAAAATTCGCAAATGAATTCCAAGTATCACCCACCCTTAATTATAAAAATAATAAAAATAACTTGAAATGCAGTGATTAGGATAATTAAATACACAGCCCTGATTGGATCCAAAAGAGAATTTACAAAACAGTAGACCTGTCCTCTCAGGCTCTCACAGGCATTAAAGGAAATCCCTTTCAAGTTTCTCTTTTGTCCGTGAACATTGGAAACAGTGAAAAAATCACCAATGCAAAATCCAATCACATACCCACTCACATGCAAAGATGCTCCGAATCCAAATCATGTCAATGTCAAGTTTCCATTATAATCTTTCATGGGTCTCTAGCATCCTATGTTGGTTTCCACGTCAAATCATATGACGGTTTAACCTTCCCAACTAAAAGAAAAAAAAAAGTGAAGAAAGTCAAGTTAGATCACAAAAATAGAAGAATCCTAGATGTGGCTGATAAAGTAGGTGAAACCGTGAAAGAGACAAATAATAGGTGAAACCACCACAATATGTACCCCTATCTTTCTCTATACCTTCTCACACACGCCTCTCAAACCATGTATGTACCCCACCATATAAATAATACTAGACAACATAATATTCTTTGTTACACCTCAATTTGCCTTTCTCTTCTTCTTCTTTTTAGTTTCATGTCTCAATTGGTCCTTGAATTGCCTGAGCTTGTGCTCCGGCGAGCACCGACCGATGGTGGAGGCGGCGATGGAGAGGATGGGTGTCGGACGCCGACTTCGGTGGAGCACAAAATCCCCGAAGTGAGGAGCTGCCCGAAGGCGCCTTGGAAACGGAGGAGGGTGGCTCCATCATGCAAGAGGAGATTGACTGAGCTTGAGTTCTTCCGGGTCGAGCCAGGCGAGATCGAATCGTTGTTCTTGAATTTGGGGGAGAGCGAGAAGAAGCGCAAGGTTGTCGAGGTTGAATTGAAAGATTGATTGTTCATAAATTCATGTGTGTTCCACCTTGAAACTATTACATTGATATGTTTTTTTACATGAATTATATTATATAATTGTATTGTTTGTTTTGTTGTTTGCGTGATGAGATCTTTTGTGTTGAAGACCCATTGGTTCTTTGTGTGAATCTATGGTGATGTGATAGTATTGTTTTGGGTGGGTATGTGTGGTTTTATTATGTAAATATTAATTAAAGTGATAACATTTTTATTAAAAATAATAATGAGTCGTGTGACATTTCTTCATTGTTCATGGCAGTTTTCATTATTTTTATTTTTTTTCTGAGATTTGATTTATAAGTTTTAGAGATGTTAATTGAGTGAGCTAGACACTTAAAGGTTCTCTATATGAATCAACGGTGATATGATAAATTTGTTGTGGGTGAATATGTATGATTTATATCATATAAATATCAATTAAAGTGAAAACATTTTTACTAAATACGTGACATTTCTTCATTGGTCAAGGCAGTTTCCATGAATTGCTTTGATATTTTATTTTTTATTTTATTTGATTTATAAGGTTTTGGAGATGATAATTGAATGTGATGGTTTGGGGTAGATGAGAAGTAGCTATCCATGAATAATGTTTTGTTTGTTTGGCTGAGTTGTACCTTTGCATAAGTGTGGTTTGACATTTATTAGGTCGGTTGGCTGGATCTTCTGTGGAGTCGCTCATACGTAGTTTTCATACCAGAAACATTTTGTGAACATTTTTGAGAGAACATTTTTAAGCTTGTAATATTGCAACTGTTACATATTGATATAATGATATTTATTTATAATTTATGTTTTCCCATGATTTTTTATGATATTTAATTTACCGTAACCTTGGTGTTCCCAATTGGATTTTATTTACATGGACTCATAATTATGGAATCATGTGGTTGTATATATATAAAGAGCTTTGTTACACAGACCCCAGTTTATAAGTCTCTTCCATAAGCCCCATGATGTGTCAAAATATTATTGGTTACCTGGTTAACTTTTATAAAAAGACAAAAAAATAAAATACAAATTTACTCCTAATTAAAACACACTCACTCCATTTCCCTATTTTTGTGGTGTTTTTTCCAATTTTATCTTTCCATCCCCTTTCAAAAATTGGGACATGCACATTTATTGATGCTACATAATAGATTGATCATGAAATTTTTATCAAAAGCCATCCACCGAGAAGTTTTAGAAAGTGAGGGGACCTCTTCTGATCTCCCTTTTTTTCCTATGAATGTCTAATATTCCTTTTATGTGTGTTCAATTTAAAAAAGACTACCCTGTAAAGCAACCTTATTATTTTAGTGGTAAAAAGTAAGAAAACAAACCATACTACCATTTTCAACAATAATTCAAACGGTCATTTAATAGTTGTAGTTTACAATGTGATATTACAGTACACTTTTTTAAAAATATGTGAAATTTTTTTTTCTTTTTTTTAAGAAAAAATAACACATTTTTATTTTCAGTTAGTTTAAAATTGTAAAATGTAACTAACTATCTTTGAAATGTAACTAACTTCATGTATGCATGACTGTTGTATGTGTGAATTCTATTATGCATGTGGAGTCATACTTTAAGAGTATGTATGTTCACATGTGTATGACATGTAATATCAATTACTGCTGGTCAAAAAAATATAGAAAAATCAAAAGATAAGAACCACACAATATTAACCGTGTTTCAGAAAATGTAACTAACTATTAGAGGAATGTAAACAACTTTAAGGAATATGTATATTCAGTTTGGTTAATGTTAATGTTATGATGAATGTAACTAAGTTATCTTTAAAATGTCATTCCAATATTTAGCACGATTGCTTCTGCACATTGTTGCTCAACTTCAACAATGAAATCCTTTTTCGGATTGCCTTCCAAGGAAAATGTAATTAACTATATAAATGTAATTGACTTTTTACAAATGTAACTGAATTCTTTTGAAATGTAACTCACTTTAAAAAAAATTAAAAAAACAATGTATGAGTGTTACTACACATTTAAAAATAAATTTTAAATAAAAAAAAATTTAAACGAATTTAGAAGATTTGTGTTAAATCATCTAAAATGAAAGAATATGCCAACAAAAATAATTTACTATCAAAGACCAGATTCAACAAATATAAATTTGTAAAATCAAGTAATTACAAACAACTGCATAACATAAATCATTTCTGATATGATGTTAGGTGTTTTTAAAAACAATAATGGTGTTTTAAAAAGGAAATGAACTATTGATTATTTATGTATAAATAATTCAAAATTCAAAAACAAAACAAGAAATATGAATTATAAATGGAAATGATTTATTGTTAATGTCATTAATTCTATATAAATGGAAGAGGGTAATTATTATTGTCTCCTTAATTATGGAAACAATTATCGAATAAAGAAAAAACCACTAAAAAAGTAAAACAGATATTATACATATGGGGCTTACTTGAAGCCTATGAAGATGGGGCTGTCAAACATTTTCCATATATAAATTGCATAGAATTTGCGCTAAACCACTTGAGTTGGAAATTCTTACATGTTTCATGTGATGCAAGCATGTGGAGTGACAGCACTTAAAATTATTACATTCTTTTTTATTATATAAAACTCCAGCATTAATTATTTGAAAAAAAAATCTTAATAACCATGTGCATCAGATATGTTCAAGAGATTTGAACTTGAAACCTATAAAGATCAAATTTGATCACGTTCATAACTAAAAAAAATCAACACTAAGACGAAAAATATTTATATTCACCCTGTAGAGGATTATTCTCACAGAACTCAAAGAAGATAAATTTTGTCATTATCTACACTTTATTCACATTTTACCAAAACAAGAAAAAATTATTATTACGTTTTCCAACCAGAATAATTCAAAACACAACCAAACACAAAATCACTTTATCCTTATTTATATTCACTTATATATGTCAGAATAATTATATATTTTAAGAATAAGTCATATTCTGTATCCAAACGATGGCAAAAGTTCTAGCTAAATATGCATATGCCCACGGAGAATAGCAGAAAACAATTCACTATATTAAGTAATCAGAGTACAACATCTCTCTCCTCTACAACATCCATTTCTCTCAAAGAGGAAACTCTAAACGGCTGTCTCTCACATAAAAGTCTCTCATATACAACTTTAACTAGGTATAGACTAAAAAACAAATGTGGTACGAATAAATAAAATTACAAAACCACCCCTATAAAAATTTGGCCCAACATAAGGCCTTCTCGACCAGGTCTTTCATTAAGAGCATCTCCAATGGATATGCTAACTAAACAAGATGTTAAAGTGCCATGTCAGCACTTTAACCATCCACTAGACACTCACTTACTACTCTCTCATTTAGTTGGTTGTTGTTGCTCCAATGGACTAGCTAAATAGCTAGATAAGATAATAGTAGGCCCACCTCTCCACTCACTCAAATCTCTCCACTCACCCAAACTAATATTTTTTAAAATATTTTAAATGGTGGAGCCCAATTTGGCTGGCTAAAGCACTAGCTAAAGTTAACATGAAGATAACATATACAGGTGGGGCCCACATTTAAATTCCCTTAAACTTCCATTGGAGCACTATTTTTACACTTTTGTAAAAATGACCTAAAGGTGTGTTTGTGCATGATGGAAAGTGAAGGAAAGTGAGGGAAAGTAAAGATTTTCCCTTTGACCATCAAAAAGCTAGCATTTTGCCAAACAAGGAAAAGAAAAAAATTTCCATCACTTTCCCTCTCCTATTTTGTCTTATTAGAAAAAGTGGGAAAAACTTTTCCTTTCCCCATATGTGAGAAAATGAGAGAAAGTGATGGAAATTTTTTCCATCACATGCACAAACACCTTGAAAGTTGGTCAAAGGGAAAAAATTTTACTTTCCACCACTTTCCCTTTGACCCAAATTCTCTCACTTTCTTTCATTTTTCCTTCAACTTTGTGCACAAACACACACTAATGGGTTAACATATACATTGGAGATGCTCTTAGAATTCAAGACATCTTACAACAACATAAATTATTGCAATTTTGCTCATCCTATCTCACAGAACTCAAAGAAGATAAGCCCGGCCACATAAGGAGTTGATCCAATGCCAAACCAAGCTTTTCTTGTGGTCCAACACAACTTTTAAACTCTTCCCCAAACTCAAAAAGCTTTAACTAAATAAACACCTCGGCCCCAAAGCATTAATAAAAAAATTAATGTGGGAGCCTGGGAATCTTTTGAAGAGAATAATATAATATATATGTTGTCTGTTTAGGGTTTTTGAAGGGAATAAAGTGACCTCTTTATTCAATAGCATGCATGAGATGTTCAGATAATTAAGTTGATGAAGAATAACATTTAAAGCGGTCTGCGGTGGTTGAAAAGGGCTAACAGTCACAAGCTTTGATGAGTTAATTTTGAGACCAAAAGAAGGCATTAATTGTTTTTGCTACTTTTGTGGGTCGTTTTCCCTAGTATGTAACCGGTGGAAGTATGTGTACCTAATTAAAGCAACTCATCTTCTCTGTGTAACCAAAAGAGTATTGGAAAAGAGAGATATAGATGTCCTGCAAAAGTGGAGATAGATCTGTTATCTTTTCAACCACCATTGTTTGTGTTTCTTGTTGAGTCTTTCTTAGGGTGGGGGCAACTCATTATTTTGTCATATTTCATTATTTCTCACTCTAGATTCTAGAACCATATATTTTTTAAGGTATATTCATTTAGGGAGAAATGATGCTGAAATTAGAGTTGTTTAATATATTAGAATATATATTGTACTTTGTGTTCTCACACTCTCTCTCTCTCATATATCTCGTTGAATTACAAACTTTTAAGTATCTTTCATGTTTAGTAAAAATATATCACTTTATTATTGTTGATTAGGAAAAAATATAAAACCTGTATTTAATTAGTACAATGTAATTAAATGTTGTTTAGTTTAATTTATTGTTAAAGAATAAAATTCATTTCACTTCCATCGTCTTTAATTTGACTGATAGGGTTATTTCAATTTGATTAATGAATGATCCAATTGAGTTGCACAGTTCAATATATAAATTGTTTTTTAAGCCATCCAAAAACTTATTTAATTAGAATTTCAAACTTAACAAGAATTCAGCAAAATTCAGTTTTTTTTTTCAAATTCCAATTTGTCCAACCAAAAAAATACTTCAATAACTTATTTTAGGGCGCTGTTACATAGTCCAAAATTCAATCTTATATGAATCGTTAAAAATCCAGTAAAGCATATGTATCGTCAAACGAGGTATATAAATCGGTAAATTTTTTTTACATTTACTAAAAGGGAAAAATTCATACAACCCCCTTTAAACTGAATAAAATTCATATAACCCCCTGCATTTTCTTAAAATCCAAATAGCCCCTTAAAAACATCTAGTAAATCCAAATACCCCCCGAATGAAATTTCTGTTGACAGATGGTGAATATTTTGTGAACATTATGTTAGGTTAACTTTGGCTAAAAATACAATATATTAAAAAACCTCTACAATGTATTAAAAATTTAAAACAATCTATGAAAAAGATGATTTTTACCCCCTTTGAATTGATTATAAACTCCATCTGAAAGAGTAAATCGTCAATTACAGATGATTTTTTTGTATTTTAAGACATTGTATGTTTTTTTGTATATTGTGTTTTTATCCAGAGTTAATCAAATAAAATATTTATAAAATATTCATCAACTGTCATCATAAATTTTATTCAAGAGGTTATTTGGATTTACTAAATGTTTTCAGGGGGTTATTTGGATTTTAAGAAAATGTAGGGGGTTATATGGATTTTAGTCAGTTTAAAGGGGGGTTTTATGAAGTTTTCCCTTTCTAAAAATAAGTTCATTAAATTTGAAATGGGGCAGTATAAGATTTTTATCAAACCATATACATCGTTCGTTGGATAATGTTTAATATTAAAAAAAATTTAAAAAAAATGTGATACATTAGTGTAAAAAAAAAGATGGAGTCTAACATTTTCCCTTATTTAGTATTGGAGATCAAGTGGGCCACGGCCGACCGTGTTAATGGAGGCCCATTTTTAATCATCGCGGTCCTTGGTCTGTATTTAAGGCAACAAAAATTCCGTTGCCCTTCGAAAAATCCCCAACTACTAAATCTTAGCAAGAATAATTTCATTATTCAATTGATTTGATTTTGTAAAATCTATAGAACTAATAAATTGGAATATATACATTCAAAAGCTATCCTTCAATGAATTAAATATATTCTTTTATTGAAAAAAAATAAGACTATAATTACGATGGTGTACAAAAACCATGTTCAATATAAGGCGTTGGTCTACTCAATCCTTTTAATGATAATTTTTACAGACATCACAACACTAACATAATATTTTATATGTTTTTTATAATTTTTTAGAATGTATAATGCATTAAGCAATTTTTACATTTATTTCATACGATTAGGTATTTCATTTTCTATAAACAAAATACTTCATTAGCTGAAGATGTACATGGTATGTCAAATGGACTGTAAAAAAAATTAAATATATAATTTTCTTCACATAAATATGGAGAGACCGTACAAAAAAGTGTGTATAATCAAGCGGGCCGTTTAAAATCCCAATATTGGGCCGGTCTTACACCGGGTCCATGGGCCTTTGGCCCTGCTCCAATTCCGACCCAAGATAGTCTATAAACCACTACAGGAACTGTAAAAGCAGATGAAGGAAAATATCCTTTATACATCTTTAATTGCAATCCACACCGATTTTATTTTTCTTTTTTAATTATACACTCTCATATTAAAATTCATGTTGTTATATGAATAGAAGTATATACTGAAATATAAAAGTGTATTTTTTTCACGTTAAAGAAATTATAAAATATTTTGTGTCATGATAGAGCATCATACATTATGATAACGTAGTATATACTATGCTATCATAGTTATGAAACTGTCAAACGGACTGAATGTATCAGCACTCCTCGGATGAAACATGAACTCTCAAATGCGTGTGATTGACATTGCTTAGGAAAACAAATAACCATTTGGACATATGATAGTTTCATTATTACCTACATGATGCGAAGTTAATTATATATGAAATTGGTCAATATACTTGGCCTAAACTCCTAGGTGCCTACATCAAGGCACATGCTGCCTATCAAGATCCAAAAAAGTAAAACAGTAAAACTCACTACATTGAGTTAACAACATCCCTGCTTAGGCTTTGTGGTAGAGACACTCGCCTCTCTAGGACCCGGGTTAAACCAATGCTGATAGATTGGTCCCTCTCCGACACAATCGGTAGAATTAGGAAAATGATATGTTCAGCTCGTTGTGCTTGTGTAGTTCACACTGTGTTTCATTATTTAAAAAATTACACTTTTTTTTATTAAAATGAAATATATGCTTAAATATTGCGTTATCATTCTCTATGAGGTTCCAAAATGAGCACGAAGAGAATTCTAATCATTTCTCTGTATACATAACTGCTAAAGTTATATATCAATTGTGGTGGGAAGTATGGACAAAACCAATGTTGGTTTTAACTGCACCCATTAAAAATATAACCACATTGTCATTTTCCTTTTTTTCTGTGCTTAATTAGTAAGTCAAATGATGCATTGATATAAAATTAATGACGGATCAAGAGAAAAAAAAATAACTACCTGTTGTTTTTTAATTAAATAGAGTACCGAGAAGACTGACACTTCTTGATTAAACTAATGATGAAATCAAAGAGGTTTTCCCAGCCACAAAGAGCTGGGAAAGGTCAACTATTTAATGAAACAATAATATTTTAAAAAAATATTCCTTTTACGTGGATCTTTAATACCCACATAATCTCCTCTTCTTTGAATTAATTAATTAATAAAGTTGCTTTCAGCTATTAAAATAGACTAATCTTTTATTAAATGTATTCTCAAACCAGTTAAATAAACAAAGGGTATACCTATTATTAAATTCTATAAATAAATATATAAAATACCGGTTGCAGTATTAAATCATGAGATGAGATCCAGTCCCGCATTGTAGATTGGGGAAACCTTTGAAATCCAGTTCTAATTAAATACATCCTATTTATTAAATTATCCAAAGCTGAGTTAAAATTAATCTCGCTAGGCCAATATTCAGGGTTGTCCATGATGTAAAAAGCCAAATGGAGATTTAGTGCATGTTTGGCTACAAAAGTCAAAAGCAGCTTTTAGTTTTGGGGTCACATCAATTCAATTACATCATCATTTAAAAGCTAAAAGCTAAAAGCTGTTACCAAACATATCAACTTAAATACATCATTATTACTAGATTTTATCTATAAAATTGTGCCTAGAAATCTGTGTTTCATAAAGCAGTTATCATCATTACACTCTCAAATCATCCTCATTACACCCTCAAAACATCATCATTCACCCTCAAAAGGTGTGCATAAAGCTGCAAAAGCTAAAAGCTGATTTTCAAACCGTGTTTCCAAACGCAGCCGAGCAAAAATATTCACACAAAATAAAATTGGATATAAATATATATATATATATATATAATTTTTAATTTTTTTTTTAGGGTATATGGCCTAGTGGCTGCCTGGTTTGACTAGGGGCAAGGTTGACCATGTGTCTTCATACTTTATACTTGGAAACAACAAATGTCATTATAAATAAATTGAAAGATCACCTAATCTGAGTTTCAATAGTTTGTTAAACCCCCACATTTTTTATTGGTTTTGCGGGGAATTGTGGATTAGTTTTTCAGTCACTCCTTCCTAATTATCTTTATCGATCTAGTAATTGTTTGTGATTATCCAACCAATGCACATTTTTTATTATTATAAGCAATGATTAACCAAATTCTTTAAAAATTCTAGGTATCCCATTCGAGGAAGTCAATAACATTTAAACTAATTGCTTGACATGCCTATCTAATCTGATCAGTAAATAGAAGAACCAATATCATTATCAATATTTGGCATGCAATAGAAGAAATCATACACTAAAATACACTTCATGACATCTTTCATTCCACATTTTTTAGACTTCTATAACTCCCTATCATTCCCCTCCGACGACTTGTCACATATAACATATATTTTTTCTTGGCAATACAGTTGAGCATCAATGTTTGGTTTCCTCGGTGAAGCTCAGCTTCCTGGAATCCAAAAAGCTCTTGCACTTGGTATCCCTCAACGACATGTAGTCAAGGAAGGCAGCGAAATCAG
The DNA here is from genome assembly GCA_030737845.1 of Acorus calamus. NCBI lineage: Eukaryota > Viridiplantae > Streptophyta > Magnoliopsida > Acorales > Acoraceae > Acorus > Acorus calamus. The sequence goes on from CM060866.1 coordinate 31,178,299, forward strand.
TGTCTTCATAGAGCCTCGGATTATTCTCGTCTACGAGCTTAGGCGAAGGCCTGACCACGTAGTCGAATGGGAGGCTATGTAGCGAGGCAATTGAAATACGTAACTTTGACGAGTTCACGAGCACCCGATGAAGAACGCTCTTGTACCTCCCATTGCTGAATATCTACATGCACAAAAAAAAATGTACTGGTCATGCATGGACATTGTCACAGTCTCACATGATACGCATTATGACTGTCAAATATCAATTTTTATAAGAGATTGACCAGAATCGATGGGATCATAGAGAAACCAGAATAGATGGTTTATGTGATAAAGTGGTTCCATATGGTCCCCCTCAATTTCCATTGATCAGAGTCTGTCTGTTTGGGGGAAATTTAAAAGGGTAGCAGTGTGGGACATGTCATTGACCAGACTCTGATTCGAGATCTATGGATGGGTCACATTATATATAGACTACAATATAATATAATATAATATAATATAATATAATCCAAGTACTAATTTGCATAAACTCGATTCAAGAGCATTTGTTTGATTCACTTGGACTCTTTTAAATGTTCATCGTATATATATCACCTAACAAAATTGTGTCAATTATAAATTTAAATAATTGGATTCAAATATTAAAATAAAAGACTGACGAGATCTGATAAAATCTAGTCAATCTCATCACTCACTCACCTCAAGATGATCGCCGATGTTAACGACAAGGGAGTCCAATATAGGCTCTACTGTAACCCACTCCCCTTTGTTTTGTATCTGGAGGCCTACGACGCCGTCTTGGAGGACAAATGTGAGGAACCCATAATCGGAATGCGGCGGCATCCCTAGCGTCAGGTCGGGTTCCGGGCACGAAGGGAAACAATTGAGGACCATCAGATGAGTACCCTCCTGGAACTCTTTCACCTCTTGAACATCATTCAATCCCAAGGTCTCTAAAATGGCCTCCATTAGTACTACAAACAAAGATTTGGTCTGCTGGGCATATAACATGGATGCTTGCCTGTCATGAATTCATAAAAAGAAGAAACCACATGAGTTGATTGACAGCACTGATTATGCAATAGAAAAAATAAAAACAAGCTCACATGTTTTTGTTTTTTTTAACTAAGACATCACTTTTAGCTATACTGTGAATGTCTTGGATTCTAGTAAGAGTGACTCTATTCCTAAAGGAATTTCCTTGTTAGAGATATGAGTGATGAATTTTTTGTTTTAATATTAGAGGTGACTAGACATGATTGTTGTTGTGTGAAAATGATGGTGCTGAAGAGATAGGTTGAGAGATTTTGTATTTTGATTACTAACTTTAATTGACACAATTAATCAACATAGGTTGTTGATCCATGTATAATTTGTGCGGTTGTATAGATTGTTTTTTGTTCTTTTAGTTGTTTTCATGTGCTTAGATTGAACCCTAGATAGCATCACTGTATCAATTAAAGAAGGAGAGTTAAAAAAACGTGTGTGAATTGGCATACAATTGTAGTACACTTTTCTTTTTCTTTGTACTGGATGCTGTGGTCTGGTCAGGTCCCACTGGTTAATTTTCTTTAGGGTATCCATTTATGGAAGGGGCCATGCTAGGTTGTTTTTTATCAGGTGATATGGACAATCATGCACCAGGTTTTTGTCCTATAAAACAAAAGAACTACAAATGCATTCACCAAGTGAGATGTGTGTGATTAACAATTAATGAACAAAAACAACATGTGTTGTTTAAAATTAAATCCCCTCCCCCCCCCCCCCCCCCCAACTAACCTCAGGTCCAAAGGAGAGGAAGGCCAGTGTTGAAGGAGGCTCTCCAAAGGCTGGCAATTAAGCTTCAAGAAATCTCTCCAACAGAACACTCGGTCGACGTTCTGATTGAAGCTCGTCCCATACCTCACCGGAGCCCGGATATCCGAAGACATGTATCTCGCTCTCTCCTCGAATGGAAGCTCGAAAAAACGCCGCCCCGCGTCAATCATCCCCTTCACAACCTCCTTAGAAATGCCATGGTTTATCACCTATGCATGATGAAGAGAGACTCATTTGTTATATGTGTTACAGAGATATTGTATATATGTTGTAGTACTTTTAGTCTTCACTTATCTTTGAGATAATTTAGTCATTTACTTTTTTTCTTTCATTGTGCTATATATTTATTTCAGTCTAAGTCTACATTGAGATTTGTTCATTCTCTCATATTGTAAATCTAACAACATGTACATGTAAAGATGAAACTATCAACAAGAAAAAGAGAAGAGAATAGACGACCCTTAGAATTACTCATTCATATGGTCATTCTTGACTCCCCACATAAAATGTCGAAATCCTAAACATTGGATTTCTGAGAAAGCATACCAAAGTCACCAAACTGACTCTTAGTATTTTGTTCACGGTAACTTATATATTGTGGTACCTGGAAGAACCCATGATCTTCACAAGCTTTCGCGAGGGATCGTAGAGTCGGGGCTCTCCGGTGTGGGTTCCGGAGGTGGGAGAGATCGATGACGGGCAACTCGAGGTTTGGCTTCGATGACAGGCTTCTCTTGAGGACTAGATTCGTGTCGGGCCGGTCGGGGAGGGGGAAAACGTACTCCTTGGGAATACTTGTGATGCCGGACTCACAGAGGTGTCTAACACCCTTCATGCATGGACTACTCTCCTCTCCGTGCTCCATTGCCATGCAGAGAGCTATAGAGAGGGGAGAGGGTGTGATAGCTATATAAAGGTTTGAGTGAACAACAGTGACAAGAGCTTTTGTAACTATGGTTTCCTAGAAAGGAAGGATTGGTTTCCTGGTTGGTGATTTGGGACTCTTGCTTTAGATCAGACCACATGGAGAGAGACTTTTATAGATAGAAAAATTCAGCTATGTTTAGGTGGGGACCTCACTTGGGGTTTAGGTTCCTGCTGTATAGTTTGTTGGCGTGGACCAAAAAACTTCAATTTAGGCTTCAAATATGTGGGTACTTGAAATATGATGAGTTCCTCTAAGATTCCTATTATGCATGTGAAAAATGAGGAGGAATGTTTTTTTCTTTTTTTAGGAAATATAGTCCTTTGTAACTTTAGAAAAGAAGTTATAAATGCTTGAAGGCCCCAAAACATAGCAATGAGGAGAAATGTTTTGTGAGTATGATTGGTTGAGAGAGAGGAAGCTAAGAATAGGATTGGAAGTTTAGAATCCATACATTTGTTCATTCGATCATGTCATGCCATTCCTTGTTATGAGACAATATATAATATTCACTTCTCTCAAAAGATCATGAGATTCTTTTTCTTCTCACACTTTATATTTGATTAACTGTTATTAAGATATAATATTGTTTTGTCTATTGAAGTATATGATTTGTTACATGAAACATGTGAATATTTTTATTTTTTTGTATGTAATATGATATATACAATTATTGAGATTCTTTTTCTTCTCACACTTTATATTTGATTAACTGTTATTAAGATATAATATTGTTTTGTCTATTGAAGTATATGATTTGTTACATGAAACATGTGAATATTTTTATTTTTTTGTATGTAATATGATATATACAATTATTGCAGTAAATGTTTCATATATAATTTTTATAAACATGCATGTTCCATTGTAATGTTATACGTATTTTCTAAAAAAAATCATAACACATGATACCTGCAAAAGGGCACGCAGCATTATATTATGAATTAGATGTTTGGATCTTAGCTGCCACGAATTCTTTTCCACCGTGAGGATTTTTAATTACAATATATTTTTTACAAAATGAAATGGGAAGAGCTAATCATCACAAGGGATATTTTGTTCACCAATGCCATCAAAGATTACATTTCACACCATTAACACAAACACACTAAACGGTTCAAGGCTTACCTATAAAAAAAAAAAGGTATGTCTTGATATCGAGTCCTAACTCGGACATACCCTCCAGCATGTTAAAAAATTTGAAAAATTTTCTGTAGGATTGAAGCACACAGACAGAGATAACTTATTTAGCTCAGCTGAAAGGTCAGCTACAGTCAATTTGATATAAAAAAACAAAAACAAAAAAAAATGAAGAAACTTGAAATTATAAGCCACCTAAACATGATAAATTGCATGCAAGACATGTATAGATGAATATTTTTTCAGAAGGATTCCCACCGCTTGTGATTGTTTTATTAGAGGCAGGCAGTACATAGCTTCAGCACCTATTGAAAATCGACAGCCCAGATATTTTTTGTTTGTATCCCCATTGTCTTATTATTAGCTTATACTATATACATACATACATATTTATATGCATGCATCATTCCACCTCTTTTTTAATAAGGGTGCGTTTGGTTGCGCGATTGCGCTGCGATTGCGATTACAGGAAGCTGCGTTTGCAATCGCGCAACCAAACAGTTTTGTAATCGCAGTTTTAAACCCAGCGATTGCAGGCAAATAGTGCTCAAAAGCTGCGATTTCAAAAAGCTGAGAAAGTGAGCTTCCTGCAGAATCAGGTTTGCAATCGCAGATTCCTGCAGAATCAATTTTGCAATCGCGCAACCAAACGCACCCTAATACAATGAACTTATATGCAGTTATAGTAATTGATTAAGATATTCGAAAGTTTCACATCCACATGACAATCACACTTTTTCATGTCTTGTTCCTCAACTATTTGTCTGCATATTGCCACCAAAAAAATAAAATATTTGTCTATACATGGTAGTCAGGGGTTATTTACTTATTTTATTTTTCCATTAAAGCGTCTCAAAAAGGATAAACACTAACACATAATAAGAGAAAACATCTTCATTAGCTTGCCAAGAGGTGGCTCAATAATGTTTATATTTGTTGGTATAATGAAGGAAAGCATCAACTAATTACATGTTCCCTCAATGTTTTAGAAACTAATTTTTGTGAAGCACTCTTGTATAATCAACCTTTTGAATTATATAACTTCAAATCAAATAACAAAAGTTCAAAATTCCCTTGGCTAATATATAAGGTAACCACATATCGAAGCCTTGCTAACCATCCAAACAAAGTCCTGAAAATCATATTCATATGATCCCCCCCCCCCCCCCCCCCCCCCCGCTTCCCTGGTTCAATGTCGCTGACTCTGCTGCAACCCCTCCGTTTATTATTTTTTTGTTTTCGTTTCCTCTTCATTCCTATTTTACCATGATCAGATCAAACGTAACCATCAGTTTTCTAGTTATAAAAGATCTACATTCCCTCTTCATCGAGGGCACCAGGAAATAAATAAATAAAAAATCTACAATTGATTTTATATATATATATATATATAGAGGGCCGATTACGTGCGGCGAACGGTAGGTGCGGCGTCGATCGTGGGCCGTCGATCACGGGTCCATCGCATCGGACAGTCGGGTGCGATTCACGTCGACCGTTGGATGCGATGGACCCGCGATCGAACAACCCACGTCGCGGCCGCACCTGCCGTTCGCCGCATCTAATTGCTCGCCTATATATATATATATATAAATATAAATCGATTAGGTGCGGCGAACGGTGGGTGCGGCAGCAATCACGGGCCGTCGATCACAAGTCCATCGCATCGGATGATCGGGTGCGATTCAGACAGTCGAGTGCGATTCAGATCGACCGTCGAATACGATGGATCCGTGATCGAACGACTCACGTCGTGATCGTATTCACCGCACTTAATCACGAACATTTATATATATATATATATATATATATATATATATATAGTCGTGATATTATACGGTCGAGCGGTCGTGCGGTCGCGATTCACGGACTGTCGATCACGGGTCTATCGCATCGAACGGTCGGGTGCGATTCACGTCGACCGTTGGATGCGATGGACCCGCGATCGGACGATGCACGTCGAATCCGCATGACCGCACCGACCGCATATTATCAGAAATATATATATATATATTGCCTGTACATTTATTTATTGCCTGAAGAACCTGATATGATGATTACAGTGTCAATAGATCATGACAAATAATACATTGCTGTTTGGGCATGAGTGACCTCAGAATACCTGGAGTCAGAGTTCCTGTAAAAAAAAAAAAAAACAGAGAGAAAATGAGTGAGGGTTGGGTTGTCGTAGTTATCCTCCGTATGATGCCACTTTGTCCTTTGTTCTGCATTCATTGGAGGGCTGTTGAATCCACGTCAGCCTCCAAATAATGTAATCTCTATCCAAAAACACGTGTCTTCGGACGTGAAGTGGGTATGTGACATGAACACAACACAAGGTTATTTTTATTTTATATATATATATATAATAATAGTTGTACATTTTTACCAAAAAAAAAAAAAAAATGTACATGCCTGATGTAAATACAAAAGCTATTCGGATAACTATTCCATTGTAGTTAATTATATTAGTAAAATAAATTATTTTATATTTAATTATTCTTGTATTGAAAAAATATAATGATTTTTTTATTGTTTGATTGTGCATTAATAAATTATGGATAAAGTGTGAATAAGATGTTAAGAAATATTTTTAAAAAGATAAAAAAAGATCTAACATGTGAACATATAAAAAATAATTTAACATGTAACTGTTTATACTGATGAAATAGATTGAATGAAATAATAAAATTATATTGGGACCTAGAACACTAATATCAGCTTATTCATACACATTCTAATAGTGAGTTTTTTTTTTTTTTGGTTGAATGAACAAACATGTTTTGAGAGTTCATTCAACCATAATCCACTCTATCCAAACAAAGGCTTAGGCTTACAATGCCATTATGCAAATAGAAATATCATTCAACTATAACTTCACACTATCATCACCATGGCCCAACATTCTTTAATGGAACACAACATTTAATTCTGTAACATTAAAGAGAATGTACACTAACATATACAAACAAACACGTAAAACTATGAAGAGATCAACTTATCACTTTCACTAGTTGGTGTAGAATTGTAGAAAACATGAACACTTTGAATCAACATAGAATATCACCAAATGAAGCTTATGGAGCTGCTGCTCTCTTTTTTTTCACTTCTTGACTGTTCTGTACAAAAAGCCCTCGACCCCTCTTTTTCTTCTTCTACGTAAAAACCTGCACCCGTAATGTTGATCTTTCCTTCTTTTTTTCTTCTTTTGTTTCTTACTATCCTTAAATGTCCTTAAAGATACCTATAGACTCATCACTATTCTACTAACTTTTCTCTATACTAAAAGACTACAACAGAACACTACATAGAACAAGAGCATATACAACAACAGCAACAAAAGGGAAAGATTCACAAAAAAATCACTCCAACATAGAATAATTCATTGAAAAAATATGGGAATACAAGAATTCAAATGTCATGTGACCTCTGTAATTAGGTACAGAGATTCAATAATATCTTAATACGGGGGGCTCTTCACCCCCAAAAAAAATTATATCGAAGTACGGGCATATGAATATATGATGATGTGTTACAAGAAAGTCCCCGGTCCGTGAATGCAGTGGATAGACAAGTGAGATTAACACAAAAAACAGGCTGTTCATATTGACAACTGATCAGGCAGTGGTTAGACATGATTCAAGTGTTTATCTGATTGTAACAATTTAATCAAGTACAAATGAACAAAAAAACACATTCAAAGATCCAATCCATACTTCAACATGAATGCTTAAATACAAATGGACAGCAGAAAAAGAAATTCAAATACCAATCATACTTAAATATGAATGTTTGACAACAGATGGATAGCAGAGAAGAAAAAAAAATCAAAGACCTAATCTATTCTTAACTATGAATACACTGTTCTGACATTGAACTTTTACTGTGTCTGACATGAACAGGGGATAAATAACATGCAGGAGTTTTATGAGAGCATAGATATAGGTACAGTGGGGTTCTATCACATGGGGCGATCTGTTTTGAATCATAATTCTAGTGTACTACAACATGGAAAAAAAAATTGACTGGGTGACACTATACTTTTGAAAATACCCTGCTAATAAGAACAAGGTATATGTTCAGATCCTAATTCATTCTATCCCCAAAATCAAACCCCAAAAGATGGTTTTAGAGACATCTTCCTTTTTTTTTTTGGGGGGGGGGGGGGTGTGGTGGGGTTGCAAAAATCAATTTGCTGAGAGAAACTATAAACAGCACCAATGCTAATTATCTATCGCCTACCAAAGGTATGAAAATGTGGGTGATATCTGGCATCACCATTGTACATGTATCCAGGGTCATGCTGGAATGGCAAGGAGAGCACTTGTTGGTTGGGATGAAGTGGACGATGTTCCATGCCATAATTTGATTGATAAAAAATGGTGGGAGCATGCCCAGTACGCTGGAATCTATCAATAGTATATGGGGCAAAAGGAGGCCGAGGATGATGTTGTACTCCTTGTACTACTTGTGGAGGAACATATGATGGTCGAGGGTAATGTGGCGATACAAAGCTCACCAAAGCCGGAGTGAGTTGTTGGTGCAATGCTGGCACATTATTTGGGAAAACATGTGGGCGATGCATGGGAACATGAGGATGAGGAAATGAGGGCATGACCAAGGGAAGATTATTAGCTGTTGTACCTGTCCATTTAGATTCAATGTGTCTTGTTCTCTTTGTCTCAATGGGAACAGGTGGTGCAGTAGCAGTAGAAGCAGAGGCAGTGATGGATGGAAATTTTCTCTTCACCTTGACCTTAGGTTTCTTGATAGGATGAGGAACTAATACGGCTACTCCAAATAGTAGTTCTTTCAACTTGTGAACTTCAACCTGGCCTTTCATGAAACGTGATATATGAGTAAGGGACCGCTTTATGCACCTGTAAATCTTTTTTGCCATGGGTCTCCTCACCGCTCTTGCGGTATTTTGGGACCCATCCAAGAAATCCTCCAGCTAGAACAACAGAAATAGCTTAGTATATATAACAATTCATATGTGAGTGCGCAATGTATTTAAGAGATGAAGTGAGTTTACATTTACACTGGCGAATCCAGTATTCCATTTTTTTAAGATCCAGGATCCTTTGCAAACACTAGCACAGAGGCCCTGTGCCCAGAAAGTCTCTGCTGATAACAGCTGCAGAAGATAGTGAATCTCAACAAGTAGAATTTTGTAGTAATTTAAACTCACACTTGGAAAATGGCAATCCAAATGCACAAAGAACACATGAATACTCAGCAAATGAACACAAAGGAGATTGCGTTTCTCACAAGTACTATTGGCTTGTATGACCATGAAAAATAGAGGGCAACAGAACAGCCCACCGTAGGCGTGCCACAAAATTAGTAAAAAAAAAGGAATAAATGGATGCCCTGTGTGTCAAAATCATGTTGGGAACAGGGTCACTTTTTTAAATTTCTTTGGCATTTTGATATCAGGTTCATTTATGAAACTGTCAAAAAAAAAAGGCGCAACAAATGTATATGATGCAACAATACGAATATATGGTGCAAGCCATCATCCCACAACATGAAAAGTTGGGCCAATCCAATCACAGAAGACCTGGAGGGGATTAGATCCTTGTTTTGTTGGTAACAGTTAAAAATTTTGTATGCACACTTAAAATGTTATGTACAATGCTTATTGTTAATCATTGTCTGTCTGTGTTTTGTATTCATATGAGCATGCAATTTTATATTGTCCTATTGTGGTTAAGAAAAATAAAAGAAAAGGAAATCTTCCTTCTATGGTTCAAAGAGTAAAAGCAAAAAGAAAAAAGAGGCCAACTAAAGCATAATGGTTTAGTGCCCCAGTAACATTTTCCATGATTGTCCGGGTTCTTTATGCTACAATTGTTCTTAAAACCCCCTCTGAAAAGATGAGAATAATTTCCATGATAATTGGCTATAATAAGCAGCTTAATTAACAAAACAAACAACTTTTTCACCAAAAAAATAGAGAATTTTTTTAATAAATAAATATATATATATATATAATATATATATATATATATATATATATATATATATATATATACAGGGAAATGATACGGTACGGGTCGTGCGGATGTGCGGCGTCGACCACGGAGCCGTCGATCACGGGTCCATCGCGGGTCCATCGCATCAGACGGTCGGGGGCGATTCATCTCGACCGTTGGATGCGATGGACCCGCGATCGGACGGCTCACGTCGGATCCGCACGACCGCACGACCCGCATATTATCACTCGCGTCTATATATATATATATATATATATATATATATATATATATATATATATATATATATATATATATATATATATACGCGAGCCGATAATAGGTGCGGTTTACGGTCGGTGCGGTGCGCGATCGCGGGCCGTCCGATCGCGGGTTCCATCGCATCCAACGGTCGGGTGCGTAATTCGCACGTCGACCGTTCCGATGCGATGGACCCGTGATCGACGGCCCGTCGATCGCACCGACCGCATCGACCGCACGACCGTATAATATCACGACCTTTTTATATATATATATATATATATATATATATATATATATTCAAGAGAATCTTATGAAAGTCAGCACTTGTTTATATTTTCAAGGAAATGAAATTCTGTTAAACGGATGAATCCATTTAATAAGGGGTTTCTATAGCGTTCATTCTCTTCTTTACACTTTACATTGAAAGAATCCATTAAGAAATCAAAGATTACCTTAGTTAATAGAGACACGAAGAGTTCCCCTATGGATTCTTTGTTCTGTTTCCCAAAGTGTTGGAAACTATTGACAGCTTTCTTCAAACTTGAGATATCGATTTCATCTGGTAAACATGGAAAGGCCCATTTATCTCAAGAACAGCCTTTTAAAATACAAAAAAAAAAACATAAAGCTTTCCAACAATATAGAGGAATTCAAAGTCTCCTACATCACAATATTCAGGCCTCTGTCACTCAATGATTCCTTCCTTTTAAATATCTCATGCCTCCATTAAGTTTTCACAACAGCAGCAAGAAATGTTTTTCATGATGCCCGACTTTAATATTTAGATGTAAAGTGCAAGAAATGGTTTTTATAATGCCTGACTTTGTCAAATGTTTACATGAAAAGCACATGATAATGTGGGATTCTTCTTTTTCTTTTCTTTTTTTTTCTTCTTTTGTCTTCATTGGTTCTTTGAAAGAAATTTACTTACAGTCCATGTGTTTTCTATGTTTGTCACTTCATGATACACAGGAAGCAAGGGCGGTTACCTTTCAAGAGAACAGAAAGAGGCGGCAATATAGGAGGATCTCGGGTCTGCATTAATAGAGAAAAAATTATATATTAGAAAAAAGGGACACTATATCCCTTATCTATGCAGAAGGACCGACAATTAATGTACAAGAGCTAGCATCAAGGTCAACAGACAGCATGCAAGAGGCGAAGGCCATCAGTTATAGCATTAAAGATTATGATGTAAATCAGCAGGTAAGATCATTAGAGTTAAATAAACATGATAAATCCTGATTGCAACAAAGTAAGTCCCAATCTGGCATGTGAACCAGTTGAAAGGGAAAATCAGAAGAAAAAAATAAGGCAAGCAAGTAACAATAACCATGCCACGTGATTTGTGGGTCCTTAGGATTTTCATTGAGGACAAGCTGCAGAAATGTAAGATGGATAGCTTAAGATATTGAACTGAGGTCTGCATACTTCAGCTGGAATTTCCTTCGTAGATCAAACTATTAAAAAAAAACTTCAAGACAAGAACCCTGTTAATATCTCCCAATGAGGTCCGCATGATTCTGATTTCCTCCTAGAGAGACTTACCCTGATTCTAGTTACCAGTGAAGTTGAGTTTCAATAGTCAGAACTGTATTTAGAAAAATTCCCTATTTTCACATTATTGCTTTTTAAGATGAAGATCCAATATAAAGACTCAACTCGAAACTCTAATTTACCAATTTTGTTTCACTTCTTCTTGCTACCAAGCCTACCATTCACTTCATTTAGTCAAAGTTTGGTGCAAAATGTCGCTACAGCTTGCAGATAATCTCTGCAATGAATTAGGCTATAACAAGGCATGCATAAAGTTTAACCTTTGTAGCTGACAAACGATTGATAATACTTTGGATCTCTTTCAGATGCTCAGCAACCGATTCACTTTCTATCTAAACTTTGCCTAAACTTTGTTGACTGCTACCCTTAGATTGTTTTTGGAGCATTAAAAGTTGGTAAACCTGAAGACTCCCATTGTTGTGCTTTATTCCAATGGGTTATGAGGTTTATGTTAATTTAGTTTTCACTTAACACCATCCCATAAATGGTTTTGAAATTCTGTCAAGACAATATTTTGGTTTCCCACCTTGGCGATATGCCTACACCATTACATTTCTTAAACAACAGAATAATCCAATATATGATGAAGACAACTTTAATCATATCATATATAGACAACTCATGACTATATACACAAACATTATAAAGGCATGCAGAGAATCTGGAACATAAGTATATGAAATAGAAGAATGTAAAAAATCATATACATGTACCTGCAGATGAAAAGCAACTATCAATATTATGGGTAGAGAATTTAAAGTATGATCTTTTGCACTGTTAATGTCATGTGCTTTTGCCCAAACCTTCATCTGCAAAGAAAATTAGATGAAATTTAAAAATACATATATATTATAAGTCAACATAATATTTGCTTAACTACCAGCAATGTGGGTAGATTTATAGGTAATTTCAGAATAATGACAAGGATCACTTTGAAGAATTCCGGGAGGGTTCTGTTGATAGGTAATGAAGAAAATAAGTCGGAATTTTCAATTAGCAAATAAATCAGAGAGTAAACAAATGAAAAATTATGCTGCACTTCTTACCAAACATCCCTTCAAAAACTACATGGCGAGGCAATGTCACTGGTAAATATGTTGCTAAAAATGAAGGACGATAGCTAACTGAAAGGAATCATGTACTGCTAAACACCACAATACTTGCAAAATTTTGTGGCATGTCATGAAGGGTGTTTACAAAGAGAACCATTGATCAGGGCCAAGAAAAAATGGATGATATGTTGACGAGTTGCACAAACCCAAGAAAAAGGACAAGCAATTACCAGAAAACTCAATTTCTGAAACCTGTCATCAATTGAAGAATTATTCCCAAAATCAAAGACCTCGTAATGCCATCCCTGTTCTTGACTGAAATATCACACTCAATTCCTGATGATGAATCAAAAGCTTTCACAATAGGCACTCTAGCTCCCAGAATTGGTTCAACACCATAAAATTGTCCTTTTCCTGAACAATAGGAGGCAGATAAGCTAAACAAATCACATGAGAAGGCCCCTAAAACTGTATTTTGTATACAATGGTGTATAGATCTAGTGAGTTGTTCATCTACAATTAACCAATCTTATGAATCAGTGCATAGTCATGAATTACGTTGAAGACCATACAGAACTTCTGCCAACTTCTCTAGAACTTCAATTTTTTTGTCTCGAGGGAAGTCAGTTGCATTGTTGCTAAAGTTGATTGACAAGTCTAGATCACTTTTAGCAGCAAACATGTCCATCACAAAAGATCCGAATGGTGCCACAACTGGAAATTCAGTGCCGAAACCTGAAAAGAAATACAAGCTAAAGAAAACAGAAAATTGCAAGATGAAAATAAAAACAAAATAACATTATTACATTTATTTTCCAAAGAGTTGATATGATAGCTAGGATTTTGAAGTTAAGGCCGTAGTTGACAACTAATATTTGGCCATGAAGAGGATCACAAGAATAATAATACCATTCCAGCCATTTTGTGAAGTTCATGAAATTGACATTTTCCTTAGAAAGTTATATGCAGACCCTTTCTTATCACCTAAATAATTCATTCTAATTTCCTCATCAAATCAAATCAAAGCAACTTCTTAAGAATTTAGTGCATGATTTCAGAGCTCAAATGCCATCCTCAATTTATTCAAGAGATTCATAATCCTCCACTCCATTTGACTCCACTGACAGCTGACCACATTGAGCTGATTGATTAGACTGAAGCATTAATGAATGAATTATAATGTTATTACTGATTTTCGCTCCGTACTTTAGATTTCTTTTTAGTTCATCCTATGTCTCATAAGCCCTCCACTGCAGTTCGCATAATTAGCTGCCTATGGTCTTAAACTGCTTTAGTTCCTATCCAAACAATTCACTAGTTAATTTGAAAGCATGAAGACTAATCAGAACCACTTACAAGATGTGCATAACGTTAGTGCATCTTCAGTAAATCATAATACTACTGAAAGATTGGATTCAAGTCAGATCTTAAGTTACCATAGGTCTCCTTAATCAGCATATCTAACTTCTGAACCAAATCTCTTCGATGCCGATAATCACTTGGTCTTGGAGACAAGAGTGAAAAGCAATCTAGGAGCGCTGCATCAATTGCAGATATGCAGAGAGCGCTGGGTTTAATCTTCTGTGATTGTTGAAGCTCAGACTCTTTCACTCTCTCAAGCAGCACTAAAGAAAAACACTAGTGAGATTAAATTATAATTCAGGGAATGAAGATGACAAAGTACCAAAAATCTCCAGAAGCCATCCTGGAATCAGCTGAGAGGTTTTGAATGTATGAAATTTGAATTCCAGATGACAAAGTACCAAAAAAATTCCAAGTGGAATAACTATGCTTAACAACAATATATTACAATTCCAAATCGTTAATGCCATTCAGCCTAATTATACTAATCGGTTAAGGCACCTTTTCAAAGAGATGGGAAAGGAGCTAAAAGTTACCCAGATACTAAGAGCTTAAAAAGTATTTCCAAAATAAACCAAGTTGACTCAACTGAAAGAAATGATAAACAGCATTATACCATGGAGACCTCAAATGTCTGATCATCAGATCATGCTGAACCCTTCCCTCGTTTTCAATAAATTCAGCCACCGGAAACTTAAGGGTTTGGATCATTTTAAATTATTCAAAGACATTGATGGACCTTTCAGAACATTTACAAGTCTAAGCACCGCTTTCTTGACATATTTGTGAGATATTTCATATAATTTTATTTGTCTTCCTCCAAACAGAAGAATTTTCAGAATGAAATGTTAGATGCAAACGGAGCTATAGAGATAAGACCGCATTGCATTGTGAAAGAAGGTGGTGTTCAGCCATTATACTGAGAGGTAACATTCTGTCATGCTATAAAATGAGAAAGGAGGAAAAAGAAGAGAGAAAAAAAGGTGGAAGACATCTGTCCTTTTTCCCCACCAATGAAACCATGCTACCCAACGTTTACAACATATGTGATGAACTCAAATATAAATATTTATTCAAAAATCCACTTCATAACATATTATCTTCAAGTAACTAATATATAATTGATCAATGGAAGTACTATACATTAAGATAGCTTCTTTATTTACTTTCAGAACCCAGAAGATCTTCATCAACAACAGAAACAGCAAAACAGAAAGCCCCATTGAAGGATGGCATCTATGGTATACCAAAATTTGTTAATTCTTTGTTTGTTAAGCTACAAAAGAATAAAAGTTTTTCTACAGCTTCAGATGCAAGTGCAAGTCATATTTTTTAGGAAAAATATTGTTCAAGTTATTTACCATGTATGCAACTTATATATCATAACACCCTCGGTTAATTGTGTATATCAACAAAAATCCAATTCATCAATATCTCAGAATTTGAGTTACTGAAAATTCAGTTCTTTTTACAAGATATTAAATATATGAGATAAGATGTTATGTTCCTGACAACGTTACCTGCCTCATTCATTGTCATGGTACAGAGCCTACACAAAAAATAACAAAGTTACGCATGTGAAGCTAAAAAAGATGCTCAGTTTATTATAGCATTAGTTTTATAATAATAATTACCTTCAATTAGTAAATATCTATTCCAATTTGTAAATCAAAGAGGAACGAGAGTACAGTGCTTGAGTTCTTCTATGAATTCTCAATGATAAACATATTTCTGAAAAGCAGGAAACATACAATATCAAAATACATAAATCATAATTAATATAAGAAAAAACAGAAAAAAATGAAGTGGCCCACAAAAACACCACAAAAATTGGTACTCAGGAGTTGTTAATTAGACAAATTGCTCAAGATTTCATTGCGGTCCATTGAAGCATCATTAGTATCTAGTACTTGTAATGGAAGTATAAGGACAACACAATGGAAGTATAACTGTATAAGGACAACACGATACATCAAGTTAATGTTTCCCAAATGTTCAACACAAGATTTAACAATTAACATGGTATGATCAAGCTGCCCAATTGAGGGCTCAACTTCACAGCATGCATATTTTCCTACTAAATAATAATTAGCACCACCCATTTGAAAGGCATGACTGAACCAAGATGTGGAAATGCATCAGACACCTAAAGACCTTATTATAATAAAATACACAGAATATTCCATCTTTGAGCTCTAACAGAAATGAAGATTAATTTGGACTATTTATTAGTGGGGCAGAGACTGAACTACATGGTTTCTGTGGACACTTTTTCTGTACACCGGTTTCTAATTTAATCTACTTTCTTCACTAGCCGCATATGGAGTCCATGGGGTCAGTTTTCCCTTTTTTAAAAATCAACCTTAATATATCTTTTCAAAAAAGAAATACCACATACGAAGCCACACATTCTTAGGTCCCGCATTTACAAGATATCATAACAATAATAGCCAAAAAATTCTCTTCGATTAAAAAATGAAATTAATTTCAGCAAACAAATACACAAATAATGCTAATTACAGTCATCAGTACCATACATAAAAATTTCACCAACCCCCAAACAATATCCAACACAGATGGTCTGGTACTTGAATGAATAATTTCTTGGGATATTCAGTTGACTTGTAATCAACCATACTCAAATTCCCCAATACCCTAAACACCCAAATGTGACATTGAAACAGAGACACATAAGAACAACTAATCCAAATCGCCTAAACATCCATCCCCTCAGGAAAAATCAGATATCAAGATCTACAGTAAAAGAAAAATAAGTCTCCAACGTAGTATTCCTTGATTACAGGTCACAAGAAGTCCCTCTGATCGAATCAATACACGCACAGCAAACCCAACATAAAAGGGGATCATAAAGCAGAAGATGAACAAAACAAGAAGGAACGAGTGATACCGTTACGTGCTCCGGTCCATGTCGGAACCTCGAATCGGAAGATCTGAATCGGAAGGGACCGGATTAGGGTTTTTCGTTTATTTACGGCGCTCGAAACTGGACCGTTATGTTACTGTCGCTTTACTCCCTCGCCCGACCCGAGGAATTGCCGTTACTATTGTTGACGATTTGACCCAGACAAGTTTTTACGTCGATTGATTAGATTTTTACGTATCGGGATTCTCTTGTTTGATGTGACCATCTTTGAATGAGACCGTACGCATGTCCGATTGTTAATTTATATTTTTACATACTGTATAGTATCTAGATATTGATCAAATTATTATTATTTTTTTTTAAACAGATAATCATTACTTGGCAACGGCACATGGTTTCAAGCTGCATGTACGATTTTTGGGGGCGTAGCTATATATCTGAAAACAATGTTTGCGGCCTTGGACCAAATTTGAAATATCACCTTTTTATTCATAGGTCATAAATTTTTTTAAGTGATTGCATGTATAAATTTTTAAGGGTGTTTTAAATTTGTTCTTAGAAATTTATTTTACACTGATCCATATCAAAGAAAAAGTAAACAAACAAACAAATAGATACATAGTAAAATAAAAATAAAATAAGAAAAAATAATATATATTTTTTTGGATTATGAGACATTACGTAGGTGGCCTTTGTTGCATGTACTCACACTTAATACAAGGAAAGTTAAAAAGTTATTCTAGATCTACTTGGATTAAAAACATTTGGAGCTGGTGTTTCTCCAAGGGTTAAAAAATCCATCAATTTTGTCTTTATTTATAATGTTAAAATTGAGATAAAAAATAAAGATAAATGTTATTCTAGTCTTTAGGTATCTTTAGGTAGAACAAAAATTATCATTTTTATTTCAAAATCAGAATCACTGTTTACCTTTTATTCTGATTATTTTGCATACCAAACGGGATAAATTGTTCTCCTCTTACTTATCCTCATAATTACATCGTATCAAATCACTTATCCCCTTACTAAACTAGTCTCGATTCAAGTGAAATGCAGATACACAAATTAAAATATTTGTAGTCACTGGATGTAGAATTCTATTAGTTGACAGACCCGCGCAAGGAGGGAGCCAGAGATAAATCGATAGACCTTTAAAAAAAAGGAAAAAATGACCATAACTCCCTGCAAAGTTCTCTATATCCATATTAGTCCCTGTGTTTTTACGAAATCCAAATAACTCCCTACAAAGTTAATGTAAAAACCATAAAACTCCCTGGGTTAAAATGCAATTAACAGAATTGAAATATTCCAACTATATTATATCTAGTTAACCTCAAATTAATTGCAGATATACAAATAAACCTCTAGAAATAATTTAAAATCCACATATGTCCCTGCCAATTACAATTTTGACCCTCCCTAGGAATCTTTCATTTTTATTAGTATTAAAGATCTTTAAATTTAACCAACCATTGGTTAAAGGATGTAATGGCTTTACATTAACTTTATAGGGAGTTATTTGGATAACTTTATAGGGAGTTATACGCATAATTCCCTTAAAAAAAATAGAGGCAATGCAATCAAACCCCCTAGTGCACACACTCAGAAAAGTTACAAGCATCGTAAGATTAGACAACCAAATCCTACTTTTTATGCGAATTTATTTTAAAAATTATATGGAGGTACGAATGATAATTTTTTTAAAAAATAAATAAATAAACAAACTTACACTCAAGGATTCGCTAGGCTCTCCTTGCAAATATAATTTTTAATTTAAACAAAAGTTAAATAGCATATGAATAAGAACTGAAAAAAATCAAATAAATAAATAATTTAATTTGGTATTTGAACTCCAGTGACCACTGACCACAGATATATAATTTAAATTTTTAAAAAATACAATGTTATCTTCAGAATTACCCAATAATAATATAATAAATAAATGGACAAAAACCAAGGAAAGACCTGTGCATCCTGTGACCTGTCACAGATTCCTGTATCAAATCCACGTGTAATGGGACCCATCACATCCTCATTTTATATTTTTAAATGCATGTAATCATTTATTTCACAAATACGTGTAATAAGTCAGTGAAATCCATCTCTCGCTTACGTCATCACCTCCCTCATATCCCCCTACCCTAAACCCTCCATTGAAACCCCCCTTTTTTAAAACCCAATCCATTTTTTTTAAAAATAACAAAAATGAATCCCCAAATCAGACGACTCTTATTAGTCGAACCTACTCTCACAGCACCATCTTCATCACCACCACCACCTCCGGCGGCGCACGCCGCCAACATCGCCACCGCTTCCGCAGTGAAGTTCGATTCATCCATGGCGGTGACGGTCCTGATCCTCCTCTCCGTCCTCTTCTTCATGGGCTTCTTCTCCGTCTACGTCCGCCGCTTCACCGAGGAGAACTACTCCTCCGCCCGCACTCGCCGTCGGCCGCCGCCGAACCCCCGCCGGAGACACTACCCCTCCGCCTCCCGCGGCGGAGGGGCCGACCCCGCCGTTGTTAAAGCCCTTCCCCTGTTCGCGTACGAGGCGCGCGAGAAGGCGGCGGCGTCGGCGGCGGTGGCGATGGCGGCGGAGGACTGCGTGGTGTGTCTGAGCGAGTTCGAGGAGGGGGAGGTGGTGAAGGCGATACCGGCGTGCGGGCACGTGTTCCATGTGGGGTGTATCGACGCGTGGTTGTCCTCGCACGACTCGTGCCCGCTGTGTCGGTCGACGCAGCTGCGCCCGCCGTCAAAGGAGGCGGCGGGAGGAGAGGACGATGTTGTGGTGGTTGTTGTCGGGGATTCGGCGGCGGATGAGGAGAGAGTGAGCTGTGGCGGCGTCGGAGGCGGAGGGGGAGGGGGAGCGTTTTTGAATTGATGGCCAGGGGGCTGATTGTAATATTGTTCTAATTTGGCGTTAGCACTCGAAACAAAAAGAAAATGGAAATACTGGATAGAGATATTCTGTGTTTCGACTGAAGGAATAACAATGATCGAACAAGGGGACAAGATCACATGACCAATATAATAGCCCTGTTTATCTCTCATGTGGTGTGACGTGTAATTTATTCTCATGGGATTAAAAAGCATGTGTTGGCGAATTGTGTTGGTCCGTTAATGAAATTGATGGGAGACGATTTCCTAATTGAAGTTTTAGTTCCTTTAAGTACAATGATTATTAGTTGCACGAATATTATTATATTGGAAAACATGTAAGCAAATTGTATCTTATCCCAAGGATATAATATCGATATTGCACTTGACAAAAAATTTATCGTCTAATTATCAAAAATTTCATTTTAGGTTATGAAAGTAAAAAATTGATTTCATGTTTATTTGCAATAAAAAGACACAATTATTATTAGGTTAATGATATTTGTGTCGAAAATAAAGATTATATAAAATAGTGTATAATCTATTATCCCAAATGCACTTGACCGAGCTTCTAAAGTATGATTTTTTAAAAATTTAATCTTACAAATAATTTTAACACATGTAAACAAACATGTCATAACAGTTTATTTTAAGTTAAAAAATATAAATTATAAATTGTAAAAAATCCATATAAACCTTAGTAAACTCCTAAAATTCATATAACCCCTTGACTTTTATTGAAGTCTATGTAACCCCCTAAAAGATCTATGTAAATCCAAATATCCCCCTGAGTTAAATTTTCGTTGATATATTATGATTGTTTTGTGAATGTTTTGTCTGGTTAACCTTGATTGAAAACATTATATACCAAAACCTATACAATGTATTAAAAATGTAAAAAATTATCTATAAATGATAATTTTACCTCTTTTTGTTTTTCGCATTTTTAACAAATTACATGAGGTTTTTGGTATATTTGCTTTCAGTCATGATTAACCAAATAGAATATTCATATAATATTTCTCATACATTAACAAAAATTTAACTCAGTGAGTTATTTAGATTTACATAATTTTAAAAAAAATAATACCCCGTTTGGGAAGTGGAATAGGCGGGTATAAGAGTAGTATAAGGGTGGTATAAGAATGGATAAGGAAAATGGTTGTTTGTTTGCAGTATATAACTTGGTATTACTAAGCCAGTTTAAACGAGTATAAGAGAGTATAACAATTCTAAGTAACCCCTAGGATAAGCTATACTCACTTTATCTATTCTCATGGACCCACATGTCAAATCAACTTTTTACATCTTATCACATCAAATCATCTATCAACACCTCTTATACATCAAAGGGCTCACATATCAAATCAACTTTTTACACTTTATTTATATTTTATTCTTTATCAACCAAACAACTCAACATTTGTTCTTACATTTTCCAATGAGAATAAAAAAAACACAATCAAACAGAAAATCTCTTATTCATGTAGATTTGTTATATATACTGGTATAGTTATCGATCTAGAATAATTCAATTCCGCTATCCAAACGGGACTAAGAGAATTATATGAATTTATAAGCCCCCGTTTGGATGCCGGATAAACCCCGGATAACTCCGGATAACCCCGGATAAAATTTGAGCCCCGTTTGGAAAGCCCGGATAACCCCGGATAAAATTTGAGCCCCGTTTGGAAAGCCCGGATAACCCCGGATAAAGTGTGTCATAATAAACTGGTATAAAGTGGTATATGGATTCCAATCAACCCCTAGAATAAAAGTTATCCTAGGTTATTCCACCCAAAGAATAAGTGGGCCCACTGTTAAATCAACTGTCACCACTTCTTATAAATCACTTGTCAAATCAACTATCATTACTTTTTTACCTTTTATAAATTCTTATCCATACTTTATTCACATCTTACACAAACAACAAAACATTTATTCTTACGATTCCTAACGAAAATAATTCAAATCACAACCAAACACAAAATCACATTATCCTTATTTATACTCACTTATACTCGAATAAATAAATACTCAAGAATAAATCTTATTATGTATCCAAACAGAGCTAAGAGTTTACAGTGGGGTTATTTAAATTTTTTACAATTATAATTTATAAGTTCCAATAACAAACATCAATCATGAGGGGTGTAGGTGGGGGCGGTGGGTTAATCCGGGTACAACAATGTGTAATGTGTAACTTCAAGGCCCAACCTGATTTCAGTTGGGGTTTGACGCGGATCGCCGTCTTTTCGATTCGTTGCGACTTGCGAGGGGCGGACAATGATGATTTTCCTGGAGACCACCTATTGGTGTTGGTGGCTATAAAAATTGCACCCCCATTTTCTTCTCCTTTCGCGACCACGGCCTTTCTCGTCCCCGAAAAGCCACCCAAAAAATGCGTCTGTTTCAACGAATTAAAATAACCACAACCGTTGCCCCCCATCCAACGGTCCAGAATCAAAACGCAGCAACTGCATATCAGTCTTCGCTCATCACAGCTTCTCAGAGATCGAGAGACAGAGAGCGTTTGAAATGCAACGATTGATCGTATCCCCGACTTCTTCGCATCCACTCCTCCCATCACTGCATCGCTTCTCTGCCCTTTCGAACCGCCACCGAGGCCGGAGATGGAGATCCATCAGGAACAGCAGCAGTAGCAGCAGCGTTGACTGGTGGAAGCCTGAGAAGGGGACGGCGTCGCCTTCCATCAGCGACGTGATCTGGCCTTCCGCGGGTCAGTTAGATCGATTGATCGATCGATCGAAGTGAAAACTATTGTTTTCGTTATTGGATTGATGTGATTTGAATGTTTAGGTAGTGATGATGTTGAATTTTGGGGGGATTGGGAATGGCAGGGGCATTTGCGGCGATGGCGATAATGGGGAGGGTGGACCAGATGATGATGGCTCAGAAGGGGATTTCGATGACCATCGCCCCTTTCGGCGCCGTCTGTGCCGTTCTCTTCTCCGCTCCTTCCTCTCCCGCTGCACGGGTCTGTAAATCTCTCTTTCTCTAGCTTTCCCTTTTTTTCTCTCGCTGAATCATGTATGTACGTTTAATGGACTTACCGAATCATGTCCGTCCGTTTTGATGCTCTCTCGCGATAGCGTGGGGGGAAGAAGATCACGATTTTCTTCTTTACCTGGTTTGGAGTGCTATACTGCTATGTAATTAGATAGTTGTATTGGAATATATAACAATTCATGTAGAATAAACATATTTTTATTTAGTTGTTTTTTTAATTATTTTTATTGAAAATGTAAACGTGATATTTTTATTGTTTAGTTCACTTTGGATAAAATGATAAACAAGAGATAATAAGAGTTGTGACTTTTCAAATGAAAATTATATACCATTGCATAAATTGTTTATATTTGATAATAAGTATGAGAGATATATGTAGATATGATAAATTTGATATGTTTTTAAAATGCGTGTAAGAGTGATATTATTGATGTGATATGTTTTTGGATGCGTGATAGAATGTTAAATGAAATTTTTTAAAAAAATGACATAGAATGATATTTTTATTCAATTGACCTTTATTATTATGTTTCCCAATGAGAATAACAGAAAACACAACTAAACACAAAATCTCTTATTCGATTGATAAAGTCAACAATTCCTGGAATAGGTATAAACCGCAGAATAGCTTATGCCTCTATCCAAACGGGCCCTTAGAATATTTAGGGTTTATTCTTAGGTTACCTAGAAAAAGCTATCAAGATATTCTCCCAAATTTTTTTATTTTTTTTTCTTATTTTCCTCTATTCTCCCCTATTCCCAAATTATGCTTCACCCCGGGAGTTAGGGAGTTAGAACTTATTCGAAGTCCAAAATTTTTCACTAATTCCGACTAAAAGTAGTTGGCCACAATTAATAAAAGAGTGTTGCTAGTTGCTACACTAATTCCTATTTGCAATCCTCAGATGTAGTCCCCAGTCCACTATACACTCCAAATATTGTCCTAATGCAGTGTATCATACAGTGTATGTTTGATTAAAGTTTTTATTTTTAGAAAAAAATAAAAAAATTGTATTGATTTATTTAGATATATTTTCATTTCTTATAATAATATGTAAGTTCATTAAACAAGTATATACTTTTGAAAAAAAAAATGATTGGACACCTGCAAACAACCGGGGGCTGAAACACTTCAGCAACTCTTGGGATTCCTCCACAAGAAGATGATATACTTGGATAAATGTATAATCGCTTTCATCATTATCGTCTGTTTTTTATTGGTTTATTTTAAACTATATAGATTGATTTTAATTTGATCACTTTTAGGTCTAATCAATCATGCAATGGTGTAAAGGACAAAAAACAAACGAACACAAGCAAATATACACAGATACAAATACAAGAGTTATTACATAGAAAACTCATATGAAAAAAAAAACAAAACATGGGACTTAGTATAGAAACAAATCACCAACGGTTTGAAAAAACTTGCAACCACCTAAACAGCATGACAAACTTTACAATCCTACCTGGATCCACCCATGTGGGCGCTTGTAATGTGTGTTTTTCATCAAGGCTGTACAGTTTTTAGAGTGCATAGAATCCCAACCAAAATCTCGAATATACAGAGTTACCACAAAAAAATGTCCATCAATCCATGACTAGCCAAAAAGCTGATGTGGGTTCATTATTGTGTCTTTGTTGCAAGTAGTTTTGTTGTTGCGCCAGCGCCCTGGCCTTGCTAAAGAAATTTTAAGAATTTAATACACCAACCAAAGGGTCGAATTTTAGCTAATATTCTTGATACCCTTGTAATAAGTCTGTTTTAGTAATCTGAGTTGGTTCACACAAAACCAACAACATTGCTGTTGTACTTCTGTTCAGTGTGAGATCCATGGGAATGCTAAACAGAGATTTTGTGTTGTGGATGCAGAAGTACAACATGTTTGTGGCGCAGATCGGATGCGCAGCCATGGGAGTGCTGGCGCTGGCGCTGTTCGGGCCGGGTTGGCTCGCCAGGAGCTCAGCACTCGCAGCATCCATTGCTTTCATGATCATCACCCGTTCCTCCCATCCCCCTGGTAGGCTATAAATTCCCCTATAAACTACCAATACAGTCTGGATGATGTACCCATTATTCTTTTGAGGGCTGTCTACTTGTTAAATTTCTACAATTCATAACCGCATTTATGCGTAACAGAAAATGTTAGGGATAGTCATTCCTGCAATCATTTTTACAGTCCCACCATGTTTTAATTGTTTCAAGTATAGAAGCACATACCTTCACAAACTAAAGTATACATCTGAATTAATTGAATGCATATTTTCTTACATTTTTCATAATCTAGCCAAGAATGATTTCATATACTCAGGTAGGACTGTAGAAAATGATTGTAGGCATGAGTGAGTGTATCATGCTATCAGCGCTGCCCACACCTAATTGAAGTGATTGACATGATACACAGCTGCGAGCTTGCCAATACTGTTCATCGATGGTGCGAAGTTCCACCATTTGCATCTCTGGTATGCTCTCTTCCCTGGAGCTGCTGGATGCCTACTCTTATGTTTGATTGTGAGTGCTACTCTTCTTAAATCATCTGTTCATTTTATACTTACTTGGAACATATGAATTGGTGATTCTAGTTATGTTGATTCTCTCCTTTTTACTGATTGCAGCAAGAGATGGTGTCCTATTTGAAGGCCAACTACAGATTCTGAAAAAAATATAAATTGTTCTCTTCTTTTGCCAATTATTCATTGGCTCTATTGATTTTTCTTTCATTTTTCACGGATGGGTATAAACATAACAACATATACCATGTCCGGGGTATTTGTCGCATATAAATAAATGTACATTCGTATACGCACCTATATATATGCATGTACCTTTTCTACTAAAAATAGAGCTTATAAACCAAGCTCCAGTATCCATGGAATGTGTTTAACATTGGTTGTGGGGGAATACATTTTATGCCCTTTTTCCCAGCGACCACAGCCAGGACGATAAACTGAGGACCTTTTGATATACTCGGTCATTCTTATAGTCTTATGATCTTTCTAATACAATATACTCTTATGAAAAATATAAAAAAGGTATTTTTTAATTTATTTGAATCTATATTTCATTTTTAAGGTATTTCATCAGTCAAATATATGTGTTCTTTAAAACAATTCAAAACTTGATGTAATTGTTAAGGTTGTAAAAGTGACTGCAGTAAGACTTTCTTTTGTTGAGGCCTGAAATATGGGCCATATCAACCCATGAGCTCTGTTCATGGAACTGGAACGGAGGCAACAATTGTGTGCAGTCCCGTCCATAGCTCTCAAAGTTCTTTTTTAAATACACACTCGTCTATAGAAATACATAATGTTATAAAAAGTAACATATACATGGAAAATTTAATTTTCATATACAACAATAATACAATATACACTACATTAGCATAATATATATTGTACTAACAGAGTATAGGTGGCTCAATGATCACTTTTAAACTACAGACGGGATTGCAAAACGAATTGAGTATATCAACGCTCAAACATTCAATTATTTTTTTAATCATAGTATGCATTTTATTTATCAAATATTAGTATTTCAAAAATAATTCAAAGCTGACAACGATAAAAATGACTACATTTATGTCTCTGAACATTTTATAATACATCCAATTGTCTGATGCAGCCACAAAAAATGAGTCCAAGATCCAGTTAGGCCTAGCTACCATCAATATCGAACTGCGCAACTTATAAATTGAACTAAGCAGCCTGTGAATCGAATTGTACAGAGAATGACCTTTGTACTCAATCAATAATTGGTTGTGCAATTCAATTCATGAAAACTGTATAATTCAATTAATAAGCTGTGCAGTTTGATGCTGATAGTACTGAACCAGACCCAAAAAAAAACACATAAACATCACAATTAAAGACAATATCTCAATGACCAAGACAAAGTCCATATGGCGTGCTTTAATATAAAAGTTCCAAACCATCCGACTCGTATGAGAGTTGTTGCTAAAGTTTCAAAGTCATCATTTTGTGTTCCATTAGGGACCCAATTCATAAATCTTGGTCTCAGAAGGGCCAGCACTTGATTCTATTCTATTGTTTATGCATCATTTATTTCTTGAATGGTCTCTCTCTCTCTCTCTCATTGTTATGTATTCTCTTCATAAATGCAAGTTTCATGATCTTTAGTCATGATTTTCTTTTATTTTTATTATATCTAATGAAACACATGCCTCACCAACATAATGGGATTGCAGCTGACATTGCATATAAATACATGTAACATCGTCATTCATAAATCATAAAGTATGTCTTGGGATTCTTGTTAAAATAGTTCATGTGAAAAAGCTGATTTTCCTTTTTCTGCACATAAAAAAAATGTTTTGAAGGCAAAGTAAAACTAATGGGGAAATTAATGCTAAGTTATTTTTTTCAACCCTTATTTTTTTAGATCTCTATATTCTTTTTTTATATATATCATAGGAATACACCTTCAAATGAGTTGTTACATTTTTCAAGTCTTTCCATCTCATTTTCATTACTTTAAAACTTAGACTATATAACTTTTAGAAGAGTTAAGTCTGAAATTTGTCTTAAAACAAGAGGGAGAGGAGAGAAAATTGAAATAGGAGGCAAGAACACACTAACAGTATGAGTTTTGTGACCTCAAGAGAGAAAAAGAAATTACATAAAAAGGAAGAAGAAGAAAAACCCCAAAAAAAAAACCACAAGACCCTCCACGTTGCTCATTTTCATTACTTACCACGTTGCTTACTCCTTTTCTATAATAATAATAAGCATTTTGTATTTGATGTTAACTTGTACACTACATAACATGCACATACAAACATTATTTAGATAAAAATGAAAAACCTAAAAAGAATATAATCACAAACTTAGGAGTGCTTTCACATGCTAAAAAAAAGTTGACAGACCCAAAAAATTATAAAAAAAACCTGGACTTAATTTCCCCAAAACTAAAAAAAAAAAGATTAAAAAAAATAGTCTGATTGAAAATCAAAGAGAACTTTACTGTATATTAGGTCATAGATAATGTTACGTACATCCTCTTTTCCAAATCCAATTCCAATCTACATGTGTTTTGAATTTTTTAAAATAATATACCTCAACTAATGAGTTATATTCTTTTACAAAAAAAAAGAAAAATATTTGCTCAAAAAATTGCATGAATACATTTATAGAAAATGTGAAAAAAATTTCTATCGAAATATATACCTCGTGAATGTGAGTATATGCTCCGATGATTTTCTATCGACACGTGTAAGATTAAAATGGACTGAAAAAAAAGTGTAACAGCACTCATTAGGTCACATTCAATGCATATGCTTTTTATGATGGTTAGCCTCTGAAATCAGCTCATCATTTATGGGGCCTGAAAGAGCTAACTAGTTGAAATCAGCCCATGACCCAGTCCATTAAATAAAAACCTGACAATGGCAAAAATGGAGACAGTTATTGCTTCTTAATGCCAAAAACGTACACAAATTAAACTGCACAAATTACATTTGTTTTATGCGTTGAACTGTTGAAGGCAATTTCTCAACAACCCAAACATTTCCAAGTGATCATGATATTAAAATAGATGGAGTTCCATGTGATGAAAAAGTGTAGTGTTGTTGCTAAAGTTTTTAAGTTATCATCCTAATTTCCTATATAGAAGCTTTTCTCATAGCTGCTATACGTAATAATAATGGTTGTTTCATCAACAAAATGCAACTCTTGAAACCATTGACACTGTTGAAGAAACTGAAAAAAATAGAAGAGGAACCAGAAGCTTTGAGATGCGAATACGCTTTCCTTAAAGTGATTTCCTACCAGTCTCTACAAAACTGTTTGAAAAATTGATGATCCGAATATATAGAATGAAATTAAAAGAGTTATATAGGACCTCTATAATTATCTTAACAAATGGTTGCATCCATTCTAATTTTAATTTACAACATTTCAGAATTTCGGATTATTCAGAATGCATGGTTCAAGAGATTATTAACGAATTATGAAAAGCTGCCCACTACTCACGTCACATGTGGGTGTATGTAGACCACTTTTTTCTCTGTCTTTTTTAAAACACAACTCAATGAATGGACCACTCTATAAGACAGAAAATCTCTCTTATAGAACCAATGTGTGGTTAATTTTAAGTGTGTTATAATCTATTCAACATACAGTGGTTAATTTCATCTGAGTAAGACTGTTTGTGCACGTTTAGAAATGAAGAAAAGCTAAGGAGAGAGAAATTTTCTCATCAACCACTTGAGATAGTGTTGTGTGTGACAATAAAGAGGAAACATTTTCCTTCTTGTCACTTATCTCATTTGTTTGATTATAAGAAAAAAAATATGCTGGTATAATGATGACGTGACAGTGATGCTCCTATCATTCTTTTGCTCTACACTATAATATAAAAACCAGCCAGTTATATGGGACCCATCCAGTACCAAAACTGTTCATTCCAACAGGCCTATCCATGTTCCAACCACCACCCTGCTCTGTATAAGCAAGCAAACTGAAGTGACCAAATTATGAAGCCTATTCTAACAAACAGAAACAGCCCTAACAGACACTAGCAATTTTGATGATGTGGGGACCTTCCATGGACCCATTTTGGGTACCTTTTCTTGGCCTTCACACCCACCTTCTAACACAATAGACAACCAAAACCTTGTCACAATGCTTATCCTCACTGGCTTGGCTTTAGTCACTACCTGTTGAATTTCCTAGTTTGTAGGGGAACTTTCAATTCCAATTGAGAAAACTCTGTCATAGTGATCTGCAATTAATGCATAGGTGTTCATCAACAAAATATAGTATATAGTTGGATCATGGATGTAAGTAGGGATGTAATTAACTTGGATGACTTGAACTGGGTTAGATCTCAACCCAAGTTGGAGGAGGATAACCTGAATCAAAATCCAGCTGATTCATATCATTTGGTTCATATTCGAGTTAGGTCTAGATTTGATTCTAAATTTAAAAAAAATTGTTATTTTAAGTATTTTAAATTTCACAGTTGCACCCTGGTGGAGAAGATAATATAGATGAAAACAAGAGACAATAATTAATACAAAATATTGGACAATTTAAATTTCATCTCACATGCCAGTCTACCTGTTTAAATTCACCACCATATAGGCCATCAAGTATAGATGGGACCCGAGTTACCCAACCCCTCAATCCAAATCTAATCCGAACTAAGTTTAAATTATTCGATTTATGTTTGAGTGAAACCCTATGTTAAAATCCCAACCCAAAACCTTGAATCTCTTAATAATTGAGTTGGTATGAGTTAAATTCAATCATTCAAGATGCACCCCTAGTTGTACATTGTACAGTAATGTTCAAACCTACCTCACCACATATGTAAAGGGGTGAGAGATATACAAATGGATTTGTGCCCTAAAAGGACTCAAACAAAGGTGACCCACCTGCCCATATGGGAAAGCAAGGTGTGATGGATCTTGATTTATTATCACTACTGTGTCTTTGGGATTGGAGACTCTCTTGTCATTGACAGGTGAAGAAGGGGACAACCTGCATGGACATTGCCAGGGACTGAATGACAGATCAACACAATATGTGGGGGACTCTTCTTCTTGATTGGCCTTGTGAATTCTCCCATGCATGCAGACAAACACATGCATTCCCAAAAAAACAGAAGCTCCTCTCATAGTGGTGAAGTGTTTCTTATCCAGTCGTCACAATCCAATTCTCTTTTCCTGGATTTCCTCCCTCTGGTCTCTTCGAATCATTGATTGGTATAATTAATCAACTGTTCTGGATAATGTTATTCTAGGATTTTCCAATTTTTTTGAAGTTGATGTTTTGTTGAAGTATATCTAGAATTAATATATAGTCTAATGCGACATTTGAAACTAATTTAATTTAAAAATTAACTTATAGTCAAACCCAGCGTTTAAAAATAAGTTTGAACTAACTTTTAGTGATTTTACATTCACAAAAAACATGTTTAATTGATTGTTTTCAAACATCCCAATGGCCTCAACTTTTAATTATAAAAAAATAGTTAATTTTAGAAATCTAACAAAATAATGTTTTCTAATTAAACATTATTTAATTTTCAAAAATTGTTTTAAGTGAAAAAATATTTTTTCAAACTCATTTTCATATGATGTCTAATTTAATTAAAATAATCTATTTTTAAAAGCTACTCTTATGTACCTTTTTCATATATAAAAGATGTTTTATTTATTTTTAAAACATAAAAATCAAAACATCAAATTAAATGTTAAAAGTTTAAAAATATCTATTATGGAATTTATCATCTAAAAACTATTTTAATCATGACTTGGAAATATAAGGTTTTCTATCTAATTATAGCTAGTGGAGTAGGAATGATTGCATCTATCAATAAAGGGATTAATTAATGGGGATGAATGGGAGGGTGCTTTTGAAATGCTTGTTTTTTTGTAAGTGATTTGATAGAGATAATTTACTTTATTTGAGAATGTGTAATATATATGAACGGTCACCATGTGACTATATGAGTGTCTTCCACTCTCAGATTAATTGGAAGATATCAGATTAATTACTATCATTGTAATAAAGATATATTGGGACAGATTTGTTGTAATTATATGAGAAACATGAAACACATTTTAGATCCAATCATCTTAGGTCACATCATCCAAAAACAATCATTCATTTTAATTATAACAACTCAAAATAGTTATTTTTAATTATAACAACTGCGGCGGCGAAAATACGGTCGACGTATTCCAATGCGATGGATGATCGACAGCCCACGATCGACGCCGCATCTGCCGTTCGCCACACGTGATCGGCCCCCCTCATGTGAATATGTGACAGGAAATAAAAATAAAAATAAAAACATATGTATCTTCATTTCACTCACATGACATGGTGTAACTGTAATTGTCCATTTAACATTTGGAAAAGGAAAACATATATTGAAGTAAACGATCATACGAGTATGTCTTTTTTTTATAAAAGAATATATTTTATTAGTCAAATATATATACTTTATAAAATTAAAACTCGTATGTAGATTATAAAAATGATTCTAAAATAACGAGCAAAATATTTTTAAAAGTATAAAATCACTTAAACATGTATTACAGCTTACAGGTAGACTCAATTTGATCACCAATAATCATGAGCCACTACACACTCATCATGTAAATGAGATCTATAAATGATATTTAATTTGGCGGCATATATGTTTAGCATTTTTGTTCTCTTCCTTGTGAAGCCAACACATGCTATGAAACCATGATCAAGAAAAGAAACTCCCCTACATGTCTATATATTAATCAAAAGATTCACAACCTCCTAATTTTATTGTATTGCATGTTTTTTAAATTGGGGAAGAATGTTTAGTGAAGCAGATTAGAAGCCGTTCCTCGTATGGAACCTGTGACACCATGTGACAAACACACATATAAAATTCTCAACCTCTCCATATAATAAAGTTTCATTTTAGATATCCTATTGGAGTTTGAGATATAATCCCCACAAGGGGACAATATGCTGCATGTATGGATGTGATGCACACCCTCCTTAGAACATGCTCTTCCACAGTTATTGGTAGGAGACCAAGCACCTGAAATAAATATCACAAAAATAAAAAGAAGGCTCCATAGAGAAATATTAATTGTTTATCTGGTAGACTGTGAGTGGTGAACCTTGATGTGACACACACACACATACATTTTGGTAAAATTGTGTGGCTGGTAAGCCTACCAATTTTATCTAAAAGAAAATATTTGTACATGAGAATATGCATACGAAAAGAAAAAAAAATTATATGATATTCGAAAATTGAAGCATGGATATGAATATTAATATATTTGGTTTAAAAAATATCTTTATCTAATATATGTTATAAAATTATATATCTGTTTTATAATTGTTCATATTCATTATCCAGCATAATTAATTATCATAATCTTAAAATTTAGATAATTATTATATTTTATATACATGATAGAAATCTCAATTTTAATTATCCATATCTATATGGTTAAACAACCTTGGGGTGGGATTTTAAAACATAACAAATATATCATCTTGGTTTAGCAAATAATAAATGAGGAAAGAGAGCAATTCAGAAATAATATAACAAAGGGTGTTGTTATGCATAGTGTTGTTTGTACTCCTATTGCAGTGTCATATATATCATTTAATGTCCAATAAAATATTTTTATAAATTAATTTATATAATTTATTAAAATATATATTTTATTAGATAATGTGAATATTATTTTTAAAAATTTAAAACAAATGCGTAATGCAATCAGGATACAAGAGTGATGTGTCTAACATTTATTAATAAAAATATATACAAGTGTGTGCATATTGTAGGCAATCATCTGAACAAGGTTATGTATATGATTTTTTATAACGGTATACTGCATACATATGAACAAAACCATTTATTTTAAGAGAGCCGTACATATTTTTTTGGGATCAGTTAGGTCCAACACGAGTTAGACAATTTGGTTATCTAACTCATTCACAACCATCGATTTTAATTTTTTTTTAAAAGAGTAGAAATTCATTAACTTTAAAATATTTAATGATAAAATATTTCAATATGAATTAGAAACGTGTTAGACAATCAGATTAAGAATCGGGTTAAGTCCAACGCGCGTTAGACAATTAACATTTTCATGACCGTCCGATCTTATAAAAACATTATAATTGAGATATTTTATAAGATTTTAAAATTAAAATTAGGATTATTTAAATTTTAATTTTTTCTTTTTAAAAAAACCTTAATTAAATTATGTATTTCAAACTGATAAGATGTACGGTCACGATTTCAATCCTATCGTATTATCCAACTAATGTTGGACCCCGGTCCCCTTTTTTAAATAAAAAAAATATATATCAAGCATGCAATAAGCCAAACACATAGATCAAACGGTCGTCCATCACTTACGCCACAACCTAACACGTGCAAGCCCCACCCAATGCTCTCTTTTAGATGGACGTCGGTCTCCATTTTCAGCCGTTCGATGAAAGACGCGTGGTCAGATGTGTTTAACGTCACGGATCAGAGTAATGAAAGCAAGGTAAAGACAAAATAAAGGACACACGTGTCAGTACAGAACGGATTCCCGCGAAAACATCTCCGTGACGTGTTATCTCTTTCAGTAACTGCCTCCAAATAATCGCCGCTCTCTCCAACTCTAAAATCGCCGATTCATTAAAACCAAAATAAACACCAAATCGTCTCGATCAATGTCAATCTCTCTCTGTACCAAATCTTTATATATATGATCCCTAATTAGGTTTTCTCTTCCTTCCTTCACAAGCAACCCTAACAATTCCATCGATTCCCTTCGAAAATGCGTGAATAAGCGACGGCAACGATGACGGATTTGAAGCACGGCCCCTCCGTCTCCGCCGCGGAGGCCGAGTTCTGCCGCGGCCTCGAGGAGCTAGTCAGGGACCACATCCACGAATGCCTCGCCGTCGCCTCCTGCAGCTCCTCCGCCGCCTCTGCCCGCGATTCGGGCGGGGCGAACGTCGCCGCCGACGAGGATGACGGCGATGATGGCGGCGGGGACCAGCTCGCGAGGCGTCGGCGTCGGTCGGATCTCGAGGCCGGGGGCGGGGAGGACGACGACGATGACGACGAGCCGTCCTCGTCGGCGGCGCGGCGGATGCGGCACTCGAGGATCCTGTCGAGGTGGGCCGCGCGGAGGGCGGAGGAGATGATGATCGATACCATCGAGAGGCGGAACCGGGAGTCGGAGCTCCTCGCCCTCGCCGGCCTCCACACGGTGTCCATGCTCGACTCGTCCTTCCTGAGGAGGGACGACGACCCCCCCAGCCACGGCCGATCCCAGCCGTCCGATCGCCCCCCGATCGCCTCCCGCGCGTCCTCCATCCTCCGCCAGTGGCGGGAGATCGAGGACGAGGCTGCCGCACTCGATCGCGCCCGGGCGCGGATCTCGAGGCAGCAGCGGCGGCGTCAGGGACACGATGTCTCGGAGAGGAGCGAGAGCGAGTGGTCCGACGGCGTCTCCCTCCACCCGCGGACGGAGGAGGAGTCTCGGGATTCGAGCAGGGAGCAGTCTCCGGACGTCGGGGACGGGGAGAGGGAGAGGGTGAGGCAGATCGTGCGGGGGTGGATGAACGAGGAGGAGACATCGCCTAGGGATCCGCCGCCGCAGGGGGAGAGCAGCCCGAGGAGGGCGGCAGCGGCGGCGTCGTCTGTGGTTCTGGGGGAGACTGAACGGGAGCGGGTGAGGAACGTGAGGGAGTGGGTCCAGATGGCGAGCCAACAGAGTGGAAGCGGTGGTGGTAGGGACGGGTCGGTTGTGGATCACGAGGAGGGGCAGCCGGAGCATGTGAGGAGGGACCTGCTGAGGGTGCGGGGGAGGCAAGCGCGGCTTGACTTGATCGTGAGGATCGTTAGGGAGAGGGAGAGGGAGCTCCAGGGGATATCGGAGCATCGGGCTGTCTCGGACTTCGCCCACCGAAACCGTATCCAGGTATGCAAGAAAGACTATTTGTGAGTTGTGTGTTCTAAGAAATAGTTTTGATGTCTGAAGAGAAACCTTTCCTGTGGTGCTAGTCTTTGCTGCGGGGGAGGTTTTTGCGTAATGGGAGCTCTGTTGAAGAGGAGAGGCCACCTTCGGTAGCGGCGAGGGAACTAGGGCAGTTGAGACAGCGGCATCCCGTCTCTGGTATAAGGTATGTGAATCTTTTAGTGGTGCTGTATAATTATTTTGGTCATGAAGGGAAAATGTGAATTGACACCCATTTTTTGAGAAATTTTTTTGTAAACATTTTAACCTTAGTAGTCATATTTGTCTGATTTTTTTTTTGTTCTATGTTGTTTGTGCAGATAGTAACCTAGAAATACACATTATGTCCTTGCCTGTATCTGAATATCCACTTCCTGTGCATTGGAAACCTGGGGTGGATCCCAACTTGCAACTATGAAGTCTTGGGTTTAAGTCCACCCATTTACCTAAAAAAAAAAATTGGAAGTATTTCGTACATATTTTGGACTTTGGCTTGGCAATTTGCATCATGAATGATCACATGAGTAATTTTGCATGTGATGCTAGAGGACTGACTTAATGGGCAATCAATTCTTCAGTTCATTAGGCAAAAGAAAGAAAAGGAGGGCTTCACATTAATCCGTGGGGTGAG